>CM062288.1:94048915-94431415 GCA_031216915.1 Pictodentalium vernedei
GAAACAATCAAAAGCTCCCATGTGGACAGTGCATCAAAGCTATAAGTGAAATTTGAAAAAGATCAGGTGAGAGGTGCAGCTTGAGGGTGTGCCAAACGTAATTGTTGACAATTTATATGGCAAATCCGAGTTAATTTAATACTCCTCCAGTAATACTAAAATACTTGTTGAGGGGAGTTCTCCTTCAGAAAAAAGCTTTCGATTTCATTGAAATAGCATAGAAGCTTAAGCAATCATTCTTCCAGTTGACCTTCACTGCTTTGATTATAAGGTGTGTGTGTTATGAGGCTTGAATACCATGGCAATTGGCAATCCCTGATTTTAAAAGTGGCAATCATTTTATGGTGGTGCCCCTCAGAAAACACTACAGAAGCAGCAAGCTATTTTGAAAAATAGTGCGATTTAGCACCAAGATGTTTAGAATAATTTTGAAGACTCACAAAGAAACAATCACTTCACCCAAGTGATTGTACTGATGCCAGATTGGAAACTGAAGGGAAGATCAAAGCAGTCTTTGATGATATCTAGCGTATATTTTTTCTTCCGTATCATCATGATGCATGTGTGTACATCAGTACATAGTTTTTATGTCATTCAGTTCTTGTATAATTGAAAATATATTGTACATCATCCATAATAGGTGCCCTTGTACCGATATTAGTCTGCAATCGCACATAAGTGCAGATGAGAATCCTCCAAAAATGAGGCAATGCCTGCTTTTTCCAATTCTGAAGCACTGGATCTCTAGGTACAATCTGGGGATTAATAAGCTGAAGCACGTTATGAACTTCATAATTATGCTCCACCAGTGAATAAGTTATCACTTGTCTGGAAACTCCACTCCACAGGTGTTTTTTTTTAATCTGGGTAACATACTCTCTATGTACCAAACCAAACATCCACCATGACTGGTGAAAATCCACTCGTGGGCAGTGATGTTCACGCATGTATTTACCGGGTAATAAAAATCATCATGAGTAAAATTTTAATTAATGAAGCACCCGGTTGTATCCCGTCCATCATTAAATAAATTTTTGATTATTATTCCAATAAGTTGTGCTTGGAATCTAATATTATTGCGTCCATGGAAATATTGCCCACCCGTGGAAAGTGATTGGTCCATGGCAGATACATGTATATAGACTACTCTGTGAACACAAAAGTGGTTTTCTTGGCAATCAAATCACGATGCATTCATGATATACCGTATTTACTCTATGTATTGGGACACTCTATCATTTGGGACACACATTTTTTCCAGAAAACTATATTTTTTTTATGCTCCAAAGTTTGGGACATTCAGGAGATTTGTTTCCAGTTGGCCCGTCGCTAGTAGCAGACGACACTCCTAAAAAAAATTCTTGGGTAACTAAAAATTTTCATTTTTTGCTTCCAAAACATAGCTTACGATCCCTCATTGGAACGAGCACAACACGCTCATTCCAATGAGGGATCATCAGCTATGTTTTGGAAGCAAAAAATGAAAATATAAAAAAAAATTGGACGGCTATTTTCGTATATAGTGATGGAAAACGAATCACACACAACTTTATTCAGCATCAAATCAAGACCAGGCTCTGTTCTTTCCCCATTTTCTAAGAATTGGGACACCTGTGAAAATAATTATTTTTAGCTGTCCCAATACATAGAGTAAATATGGTACTTTCACAAGTGGGTTCAGATTTTGAAGGTACAATACTGCAAAATCCAGAGAGCATCAAGAAAACCGAAACGAAAATAAATAGCAAGTGAGATTTTTTAATGGTGTGGGGAGGTAAGTGGATAGAGAATTTCGACCGGATCACAACTGAATCACAATCCGATCAAAATTCTCTTGTCCACTTTTGTGATGAAAGTACTGCGAACTAATAGTAACATCAAGTTTTTATTAACCACTGCCAAAACTGGAAAGGGAAACAGGAATGGGTTCCTTTCATCTGTCCATTCTTCCCCATTTCTTGTCATTTCATTTATAAGTGAAAATATTTTTTCCAAATTTAATATATACAGTGGAACCTTGTTAATTGAACAGCCACATTGTCAATGAAAATGATTCAATTAACAGGAGTATTCAATTAACAGGGAGTGTGTCACTTTCCTTTATTCTAGAGATAAACTTAGCATTTATTCTATTATATCTTGTTTGACAGAGGTCCATGAGCTCTGTCAAACAAGATATAATAAATTAAATGCCTGTATTGGATTATTGAGGCCAAATGGGTCTATAACCAAAGGAAAACTGGGGAGAGTTGGGGTAATTTCTCAACATGTTACAAGATTTTTCATTCAATTAACAGGAGTTTACTCTATAACCAATATTCAATTAACAGGTCAAATTTATCCATGAGGTATGGTAAATAGTTTTGTGTTCGGAAATTATATTCAATTAACAGGGTTATTCAGTTAAGAGATATCCAATTAAGAGGGTTCCACTGTATTATTATATTATAAACAGGATTGCGCACCAGCTATATGTCCAAGTATTTCTTCATGAGTTATAGTCCTGTTGGACTCTCAGGTGGCAGGGGAATGGGCATCCCATGGTGTGGCACTTGTTTATCATTGTTCTTGATAACATAATTACACAGAATTGTATACCAGTAAAGCAGAACTTGTCCATTAAACAAACAATGCTCAACTTCTCAGAGTCCTTATTGAGAGGTATTTGACAACATTAACCCTTTAAACTGGGTGTGCTTAAATTTTTGTGTGAAAAAAAAAACTGGTAGTGGACGAGCAGAACCCTTTACCCAATGTAACAGCCAAAACTGGCCAGCGCTATTCACAAAAATCGTTAATTCATTTCCATTATTTGTCTCAAAAACATAGGTTATGACCCCTCTTTGGAACGATCTCTTTGAGCTCATTCCAATGAGGGGTCATAACCTATGTTTTTGAGACAAATTTTTAAAAAAAATTAGTTATTCAAGAATTTTGTTTGCAAGTGTCGTCTGCTTAAAGGGTTAAACAGAGTACTGTAATTACAAAAGCAGAGAATCCCAGATTGTGATCGGACTGTAAATTATGTCTGTTTTGTCCCCACAACACGAGAATGCAAGGAGGACACAGAAATTGAATCGGTGATGCAGTTTTCGTTTGCTTTTCTTAACTTGGTCGTGAATTCGCAATATTTTATTTCTGAAATCTCAACTCTCTGATGTAAATGTGGCAGGATCAGATCAAGATCGGATCTGGAAAAAGATCATAACTCTACTATTGCAGGACCCACTGTACTTAGCCAGTAGAGAGTTAACTTACTGTGAAATTAATTGCTGTTTCTCCTGAATATATTTACATACAAGTTTATGTGCGGCCATGCTTGTAAATGTTGTTTCAGTAGAACTTTTCAGTGACTGCACACACTCTTAATTATATGTATACAAGTGTACAGTAAAATACCTCAGTTCAAATCCACATGTTTTCCATTAGGCTATTTTAGTCTTTAAAGTGATACAATCTGATTTCAATTGTAAATTGCATCTTGTGGGTCTGCAGGCCACAAGTCTTAAATCTGTTGAAGCATACACCACAAGACCACTTGTATCATGCATGGTTAAACACAAGCAAGAGATTTCAGTGGAGATTCAGGTAAACTTTAATTGGAGAGAGAGATTGAAAATAATTTTCTGAACCCTTTACCTAACATGAAAGGTTCATGAATAACTAATTTTTATTTATTTTTTGCGTCAAAAACATAGCTTACAACCCCTCATTGGAACAAGCTCAGTGAGCCATAAGCTATGTTTTTAAGACTAAAAATTAAAAAATAATGAAAACTGAATGGTGATTTTGTGAGTGATGCTGGCCAGTTTTGGCTGTTATGTTGGGTAAAGGGTTAACTGGTAGAGTGCTAAATTATATTTGGTCATCCAAATTTGTCCACATCTCTTTGCCTTGTTACAATTTATGGGAGAGTGCCTATTGGCACTCTCCCATAAATTGTAACAAGGCAAATCTCCACAGATTAAATAATTTTACTTCCAAAATAATGTTAAGCACATTCATTGAATATAAAGCCATTAAGCTGTGGCACCTGCACTTCAGAATAAAGCCCAAATATGGGCTTTCAGCACTCTACCAGTTAAAGAACATTTATCAAAATCTGTGGCAAGATGATTTCATCAAAATAAATAACTGGACATAGCATTCATTTATTTATTTGGGTTTTACGTCTTTGACAACCAAGGTCACCTCATGTGGGAGTGGGACAGTTTTATGGGTGGAGGAAGCGAGAGTACTTGGAGAGAACCACAGTGTAATGGTGAGCAACTGTCAGACCCCCCCAACATACTAACTCCACTCATGCAGGGTTAACACTGGTTGAAGACAAGTGAACCATCAAAGTGCAGTACGCCTTACCACACAGTCTCACTGTGCTCCCACGTGGGCAATCGGGATCAAGTGCCTTGCCCAAGAACACAATGCAATTACCCCCCTGGCGGGGATCGAACTGAGGACCTTTCGGTTTGAAGTTCAATGCCATAACCACTGAGCCACCGCGCTCCCAGACATTACATTTATTGTCTTTGTGAAGATTTGAATGCAATACAATCTTTAACCTTCTTCGCATGTGTGGAACTCTTGTTTTTGACTGCCACGTGAAGAGAACAATTCATCCCTTGAGTGCATTTATTTATTTATTTATTTATTTATTTATTTATTTATTTTAACCCTTTACCCAACATAACGGCCAAAACCGGCCAGTGCTATTCTCAATAATCGTCAATTAATTTCATTACTTTCTTCATTTTTTGCCTCAAAAACATAGGTTATGACCCCTCTTTGGAACGAGCTCGTTCCAACGAGGGGTAATAACCTATGTGTTTGAGACAAAAAACGAAAAAGATCAGTCATTCAACAATTTTTTTTTGCAAATGTCGTCTGCTTTTCATGTTAGGTAAAGGGTTAAGGCCACATATTTTTGCACAATGGCTAAAATCATGACAACAACAGGAGTATCAACTCAAGACAAGATGTGAGTGTTAATAAGCCATGTTGCCCATTTTAGAGAGGGTTTGCACCTCCCAAGCATTGGTGACTGGGTCCAATTTTACCAGTAAAACAGAGCATGTTTACCACAGTGAACAGGCATTGCTTCACTTCCTGGGGTTCCCGCGGGGAGCTTGAGTGCATCAAGGTGCCATTTGCAATGTCAAGGTGCCATTTGTGAAGATTTGAATGCAATGACCATACGGGAGTGCAATGACTCAGTGGTTATAGCTCTGGACTTCAAACTGAAAGGTCCACAATTTGATCCTTGCCAGGGGTAACTGCACTGTGACCTTGGGCAAGGTACTTTCTTGGTGCATGTAGAAGATTAAGTAAAAAGAAAGTATCACAGTTAAAACTGATCCAGTTTCAGTTATTTATGCATGAGTTAATTTTTAGAATGAGATAACATGCCACACTCTTGATAACACAAGTGGTCAAGCCTGAAAATAATCAGACTGTCATCTGCAAAATGAAGTCCCCAGAGGGTGAATTTGGTGATGCTACCCTGCACAGCAGGGTAGCATCACAAAATTTACCCTATGTGAACCTCAGTCTGAATGAAGGCCTCAAGCCAAAATAGAAAGATGTACCTAGAGGATAAATTGGCCCACAGTATAGGATAGCATCAGCAAATTCACCCTCTGTGGACCCCATTTTGCAAATGACAGGTTCCTTATATTCAGGCTTGCAAGTGGTGGACCCCCACCTATCCATACCCTATTTATTTATTTACTGATGTTTAAGTTCACTTTCAGCATCCATGGTTATATTATGATAGCAACAAAAATATTACGTCAAGTTTAGCCAATTGTTTGAACATATGCTGCCACTTTAGAATAAACTTGCACTGATCCACTTTCTGGGGTTCCCATTCAGAGATCAAGTACATGTTTAATGCAAGCCTGAAAATAAGCAGACTGTCATCTGAAAAATGAGGTCTGCAGAGGGTGAATTTGGTGATGCTACCCTGCACAGCTGGGTAGCATCACAAAATTTACCTTATGTGAACCTCAGTCTGATGAATCAAGGCCTCAAGCCAAAATAGAAACATGTACCTAGAGGATAAATTGGCCCATGATATAGGATAGCATCAGCAAATTCACCCTCTGTGGATCCCATTTTGCAAATGACAGGTTCCTTATATTCAGGCTTGCAAGTGGTGGACCCCCACCCATCCATACCCTATTTATTTACTAATGTTTAATTTCACTTTCAGCATCCATGGTTATATTAGGAAAGCAACAAAAATATTACGTCAAGTTTAGCCAATTGTTTGAACATATGCTGCCACTTTAGAGTGCTTTCACCCCAGGCAGTGGTCACCGGGTTCTATTTTAACAGTTGAACATGACCTGTTTACCAGAATAAACTAGCACTGATCCACTTTCTGGGGTTCCCACTCAGAGATCAAGTACTGGATAAACTTCCATATTGTGTGGAAGAAGAAAAACTAGACTGCAATGTTCTTAGTGGTTTACTGTTTTATTGGGGTTTTAACAATACTTTCAACAGCCAGGGCCATACAGTTTCAGACAGTTTAACCCTTTACCTAACGAATCCACTGCATCCATCCCCATAATTTACAAATTGAGCAATTGAAACGAGATATATTTTTCTAAACAAGAAAAATGTTACTAAGGTAACACATACCCCCCCCCCCCAACCTTGACCTTACGCACATGGATGTGGTGTGTGACCCATCCACCCGTTGTCCTTTATAATTGAGTGAAGTTAGATGATTGTAGCCCTAATAGTTTTGGAGTTATGCTTGAGACACGATTTGTGACCTTGAACATATGAAGGTTAATTGTGACCATCACCTTGCAGATGCGGCGGAAACTATTATACGCGACACACCTTCTGACTGTCCTTACCATTTATAAAAAGTTTAACAAGTGTACTATGATTCATTTCTGAGTTATGGCTGAGACACGAATATTGACCGATTTTTAGTGTGACCTTGAAACGTTTACCTCTGGTCAGGATTGAACTGACAACCTTTTGGTTTGAAGTTCAATGCTCTAACCCCTGGGCCACCGTACACACTTCTTGGTGGTTAACTTACAACTTATTCTGACTAGCAATACATGTTAACCCTTTCCCTAACTAACATAATGGGCAAACCTGGCATGTGCTGTTCACAAAAATGGGCATTCAAATCATATTATTTTTCATATTTTGTCACAAAAAAAACGTCATGACCTCTCATTGGAGTGTGCTCAATGAGCGATTTCGATACAGGTCCTAAAATTAAGATTTGTTCTGGAGGCAAAAAATGAAACTTTTTCATTGTTCAAGAATTTTGTTGCAAGTGACCTCTTCATGAGGGATAAAGAATCTATTTTGGGGGGTTTAATGACACTTATTATTTATTTATTGATGTTTAAGGTCACATATTTATGCACAGTGGCTAATCATGACCGTGACAGTTTTATGGGTGGAGGAAGCCGGAGTACCCAGAGAGAACCACCGAGCAACGACGAGCAGCTGCCAGCTCCCCAACATCGTAACTCCGCACTGCAGCACAGGCAGGGTTAGATTGGTTGAAGATATGCATACCATCGACGTGCAGTACACCTTAGTACACGGCGTCATCGTGCCCCCACACAGGCAATGGAGATGAAGTGTCTTGCCCAAGGACACAACGCGGTTGCTGCAGGTGGGATTCGAACCGAGGACCTCTCGGCGTGCAGCCTGCACCTCTACCTACTGAGCCGCCGCGCTCCCTTAATGACACTTTCAACAACCCAAGTCACATCCAGTCAAAGTTTTATGGTTGTGGAAGTCAGAGTAACCACAGAGAACTTCTGAGCAAAAGAGTGCAACTGTCTGACTCTCTGAATTACTAAGGCACATGCAGTTAGCATCTAGAGCTGAAACGGTTAACCAATTAATCAGTTAATCGATGATCAACATCTTGATCGATCCAAAAAGTAATTGATCGATTAACCATTACTTTTGAACTACTGTATTATATGGGTTAACAAAGGAACAAGCTTGCTCCAAAACAGGCAAACATTGTCACACATCAATTATATGAGACAGAGTATAAAGCATGCAAGTTGCTTGCTGACATACTTGTTTACTTGCATGATCATCATACTGTCTGCATCAGTAGCTGGAAATGGTCATTCTTAACCTTTTACCCATTGTGGGTAGCAGACTATACTTGCAAAATAAATTCATGAATTTCTAAAAATTTTCAATTTTTGACATAGCTTATGACACCTCAGTGGAACAAGCTCAATGATACTTGCAAAATAAATTCATGAATTACAAAAAATTTTCAATTTTTGTCTCAAAAACATAGCTCGTTCCAATGAGGGGTCATAAGATATGTTTTTGAGACAAAAATTGAAAACATAATAAATTTGAATGGAGAATTTTGTATATAGGTCTAGTCGGTTTTATTTGTTACATTGAGTAAAGAGTTCATGCTGTAAATCAACGGTATGGCAATTATTCAGATATCTATTTAGACAAGTGATTAATTGGTTAACCAAGGGTAATCCACGTGATTAATCGATCAAGAAAACCCATTAACCGTTTGAGCTCTATTAGCAGCAGTTGAAGCCAATCATGCACCTTCAGCGTGTACATAATACAGGCAGAGTCACCACGCTCCTAGGTAATAGGTTAAATACATACCAAAGAATAAAAGTCGGTATGTAGATTTATTTATTGGTGTTTAAGGTCATTTTCAGTATATTTGGCTATATATATCATGACCCTAACATTGGTATGATGTCAAGTTTAGCCAATCCTTTATACCTTAGATGCTGCCCACTTTAAAGAACTTCCACCCAAGGCATTATTGGTTCCGGGCTCTGTTTTACTGGTAAATTACAACCTGTTTACCACAGTAAACAAAGCAATCCTTTACTTTCTCACGGGGATGTCAGTATGTGAAACATGCAAGCAATAAAAGAAGATATTTCTTTACAACCACTCAGAGATGAAACAGAAATCAGTGTTTCCTCAAGTGTAAATCTATTATCTAGAAAAGACAATTTATTATTGAATAAAAGCAAAGTTAATGTTTTCTTGAGCGCATTGATTTTACTGTCAATGACACTCTGTATGAAGAAGATGGATCTTCAAAAATCCCTATCACACAGCTATCAACCTCAAATTAGCTGAAATTTTCCATTCTTATATGCCGAAAATAACTCTGACCCACATGTTATATTGATTCAATCCTGCTTATTCATTAATAATCTTATAAGCTGATCGTAAGGATTTAAATCTTTATATTTCACACTCAAGGTTATTAATCAGACAAAACAGGGGCCATAAAGACTGGTAATGCAGTTACGGTAAAGACTGGTAATGCATTTATGTGAGAGGTTACAAAAATTGATTTGTGTTGTCCAAAACCCGAAGAAGGCAGAGGTGTGCCCAGGCTAAAAATGAAATGTGGGGGAGTGGGGAGAATATTTTTCTGCTATTTGCAGCAGAAAAACATTTTTCCCTCAACTTCATTTGACTGGTACAGTGCTAAATTATTTTTCAAAGGCGCTTTGAAACGGGAGTATTTTTTTCAAGGATACTATGCTACAAGCAAAAGGCACCCCAGCTTAACCCTTTACCTAACATGAAAAGCAGATGACACTTGCAAAAAAAATTTTTGAATAACTAATTTTTTTCATTTTTTGTCTCAAAAACATAGGTTATGACCCCTCATTGGAACGAGCTCAATGAGCTCGTTCCAATGAGGGGTCATAACCTATGTTTTTGAGACAAAAAATGAAAAAAATAATGAAAAATTAATTGGCGATTTTTGAGAATAGGGCTGGCCGGTTTTGGCCGTTACGTTGGGTAAAGGGTTAATAAGATTTTGTTCACAAACAATTGTTTTGTTACTATTTATTGGAGAGTGCCTCTTGGCAATCACCCATAAATTGTAATACAACTGTTTTGTTTAAACATTTTTTGTGTTTCAAATGCGGAGTAAATGAGGTAATCAATACAGTGCAAAGCCACTAAAGTGGCTTTCAACACTTTTCAGGATAGCCCTGAAAGTGGCTTCTAGTACTCAACCAGGTAACTTCTTATTGGGTTACAGTTAAAACTAGAAATCCTGTCACGAACTGTGCACTTATCTAGGCTTAAATGTGCGTATGAATTGCACACAACTGCCATATAGAATGGCATACAAAGCATGGCAGGTTCTTCTGGTTACTCGTAGCATACACGGGTAATGTTTCTGCCAATGGACCTCCGTGTTACCCATTGGCGGAAATGTTGCTTTTGCACAGGCTATATGTACAGAATTTGATAGCCTTACTATGGCTATATGTACAGAATTTGATAGCCTTACTATGGTCATAACGCGTAAGTTAACGCACAGATCGACGTACTATTTGTCATGAATCAGGACAAATTTTAACCCTTTACCTAACAAATCGGAAAACATCTGCCCCCTGTAATTTTCAAATTCAGCAGTTGAAAAGAATATATTTTTCAAAAAGTTTCAACAAAACCATACCATGTAAACCCTCATTGAAATGAGCTCATCGAGCTTGTTCCAATAAGGAGTTCACATATGGTTTTGTTGAATTTTTTTTTGAAAAAATTTAAAAAACAATAAAAATAATGAATTTTGACATCCTCTTCATTGAGTAAAGGGTTATAGCCTGGTAATCTTGAGGTCCTCACAAGCAAATTTGCAATCTTTCGGCAACCAGAACACGATCGCATTAAACATTCTTTACATTTATATTTTTTGTTAACCTCTCGTTTATCAAAAAGAGAACGAATTTCCGCCATTTTAACTTTCATATTTTGGATTAGTCACACATTCTATGGGGCTTTCAATTAATAGACTCGGTTACAGAGCACATGTTCATGCCATGACGTAATATTAATGTATATAAATTGAGTAACACGTAAAGACATGTGAGTTCCTACAGAAGGAATTGTGAGTCACATTTGCTCATAAAAGAGACGGAGAAACTATGAAATAAAAATCTGAAATTGATTTCAACTCCAACTGTATGCAGAATTGATTTTTACAAAAAAAATTCATTCTACACTTTATTTTCCCCTAAAGACCAGATAATAAAGTGGAATTTATTACCAAGAAGCAATATTATGTCAACACAGGACAGAAAAACGCCTTCATGTCAGTCTGATTTTTAGCAACAATGTATTTTTACAACTATCAATGCACACACATGCATACTACATTCAATATCAACAAACATCAATCTTTGTCATCATCATTACACTTCACGTTATCTTTCTACTATTTGTCCATAGTATGCACAGTGCAGCAGTATACACTTACTTTGTTTATAAGGTGCTAGCCACTTTTAACATCCATTAGAGATGGGTGGTATATTGATACTTTGGGTTCGGAATCGGTTTCTGTATTCTTAGGGGGGTAAACCACAGTATCGGTTTGGTATTCAGCATCTGACTTAACATATTTGCTGATAGTTCCTAAGGCGACTTCACACCAGCAGAATGCAGAAAAAGTTCTTATATCATTCTATCACAGTGCTACAAATGCCACTGCCAATGAGCTCAACATGCTTTTGCCAACATAAGTCATATATCTACAGTAATTTTGTGAACTTTTCCAAACACACCTTAACCCAAAAAGGCCCATTTCAGGCTCTGCGATCTCGGAACATATGCCATTAACATACAATCATGAAGAGGTCCTCCTAACAACAGATACCTCAAATGAACAGAGATTTCTAGTAAGTCTTAGCTGCTTGTTAAGGCAGCCACGTCTTGACTAGAAATCACTGCTTAGCAACTGGACATGTACAGTTTATAGTCTAGTGGGAATTTAGGACATTTCCTCAGGCCCTTAAGGGTTAATATATTTATTTATTGGAGTTTAAGGTCACATATTTCTGCACAATGGCTAATCATGACCTCGACAGTTTTATGGGTGGAGGAAGCCGGAGTACCCGGAGAGAACCTCCGAGCAACGGCGAGCAACCGTCAGCTCCCCAACATACTGACTCCACACAAGCAGGGTTAGCATTGGTTGAAGACAGGTGCACCATCGATGTGCAGTACGCCTAAGTACACAACGCCAACATGCCACCACGTGGGCAATGGGGGTGAAGTGTCTTGCCCAAGGACACAATGCGGGTGCCGCAGGTGGGATTCAAACCAAGGACCTCTCAGCTTGCAGCCTGCACCTCTACCAACTGAGCCACTGCACCCCCCCCCCCCCCACCCCTTAAGGGTTAACAAAACTGAAATGAAAATCACTTCTTTCATGAAACTGAACCCTTCACCTGCTATTAACAAGGCCTTATAAGGAGCAGGTGACAGAAAATCTGAAAATTCTCACATTTTCAATAGACCCCTGCAAGACTTCGAGATTCGATTCGAATCCATCGCCGGGTATTCGAAATTTTGAATCCATGGCTCAGTTTTGTTTTACTATGATGTTTTATTGATGATTGCCATCCAATACAATAAAAGCAAATGCGACTCATAATTCCTTCTGTTGGAACTCACATAGCTTTACACAATTTATTTACATTAATACTATGTCATGGCATGAACATGTGCTCGCACACCGTGACTTTTAATTGAAAGCCCCACAGAATGTGTGTCTAATCCAAGATACGAAGGTTAAACTGGCAGAAATTTGTTCTCTTTTCGATACATGAGAGGTTGACAAAAAATATGTTTGTAAAGAATGTTTAACACGATCGTGTTCTGTTTGCTGCATCAATATAATGGGAGCGAGAATGTGCAGTTAAACTACTTATCATTTTGTGGCGATGTGTTCCAGTTGGATTGATAATAATCATTGATTACATAATACTCACATGCTTGTAAACGTATCAACAATCTAAAAAATGCCGCTCAGGATCACAGATCCAATGTCGAGTTGTGACCTTGACCTTTGACCTGGCGAGTCCAAGGTCAATAGGGTTCTTCCTCGCACCAAGGCCAACACACCTATGAAGTTTCATGACTCTAGGTTGAACCACTGTCAAGTTCTCATCCGGAAACCAATTGTTGCGATATACTATGTTCAAGGTCACTGTGACCTTGACCTTTGACCTGGTGAGTCCAACATCAATAGGGTTCTTCCTCGCACCAAGGCCAACACGCCTGTAAAGTTTCATGGCTCTAGGTTGAACCACTATCAAGTTATCATCCGGAAACCAATTGTTGCGATATACTATGTTCAAGGTCACTGTGACCTTGACCTTTGACCTGGTGAGTCCAAGATCAATAGGGTTCTTCCTCGCACCAAGGCCAACATACCTATGAAGTTTCATGACTCTAGGTTGAACCACTATCAAGTTATCATCCGGAAACCAATTGTTGCGATATACTATGTTCAAGGTCACTGTGACCTTGACCTTTGACCTGGTGAGTCCAAGATCAATAGGGGTCTTCCTCGCACCAAGGCCAACACACCTATAAAGTTTCATGACTCTAGGTTGAACCACTATCAAGTTATCATCCGGAAACCAATTGTTGCGATATACTATGTTCAAGGTCACTGTGACCTTGACCTTTGACATAGCGAGTCCAAAATCAATAGGGTTCTTCCCCTCACCAAGGCCAATCTACCTATGAAGTTTCATGAATGTGAGTTGAACCATTATCAAGTTATCATCCGGAAACCAATTGTTTAAGATTTACTATGTTCAAGGTCACTGTGACCTTGACCTTCGACGTAGCATGTCCAAAATCAATAGGGTTCTTCCTCCCACCAAGACCAACCTACGTATGAAGTTTAATGAATGTGAGTTGAACCACTATCAAGTTATCATCCGGAAACCAATTGTTTACGCCCGCCCGCCCGATACCGCCCGACCGCCCACCCGCCCGCCTGCCATTCACCAAACTATAAGTCGAGTTTGACTTCGTCACAACTCGACTAAAAATGATATATTACATTCGCACTCCCAATATTACATTCGTTTTTTGTTGCCGTCATGAAAAATTGTGCAGTTCACTGACTTTATAAGGTATTTAACACAACGTCGGATTCAATTCAGATTTGAATCTTCCTTAACCCCACTGATATTTTGCACACTGATGTCAAAATATCTAAATTTCAGGCAGAAAAAATTTCCCATAATTTCTCATTGAGCTCTGTCAAACGAGATTGAATTAGTTAAATTTCTAGATGCATTATGGGAAAAAACAGCTTCCTGAAATTTTGTTATTTTGCCATCAGAGTGAAGGGTAAGCTTCGATTCAGTTTTCGATTTAACCCTTTAGGCCTTTACCCAACGCAGACGATTTCAAAATTTATTATTTTAAATATTTTTTAAATTTTTTCAAAAAATTTCAACAAAACCATAATCATGTGACCCCTCTTTGGAACGAGCTCGTTCCAAAGAGGGATCACATGATATGGTTTTGTTGAAATTTTTCGAAAAGTAATATTTTTTCAGCTGCTGAATTTGCATATTACGCGGGCAGATGCGGGCGATTCATTGGGTAAAGGGTTAAGCCGAAAATTAGGATTCGCAGGGGCCTAATTTTCAGTATTCAACGATGGGTTCAGTTCGGTTTTTCGGTATCCCCATGATATCGGTATCGGTTTAGTTTTGGGGTATATTCCCCTCAAACCTCTACGGCTATGCTGTGACCAAAACACAAGTATAGTCAGGTTTTTGCCCATCATCTATAATAAATAATACTATCATCTCAACTGAGGACAAAGAATTTTGACTTGATCACAACTTGGTCATGATCCAGTCAATGATAGCTTTTCTCCCAACAGCACTAAAGAATGTCACCTGTCGGAAAAGAAATGCAAGAACATTAACTCTTAGATGCTATTTTTGTTTCAGTCTTGGTTTTGAAATATTTTATCTAGAAAATCTTGATGCATTGGAAGTCCATGCTTTGCAATGCAACCGGAATCTGCTTGAGAAAAAAATCACTTTTGTGATAACAGTACAAAACTCTCACCTCAAGCATTGTTTACAAACAAACATGTCAGCATTATTCACATAAGAAAGCTAAAATCAGCTGAAATTCCTATCTTTTTATGTACAGACTGAGAAAAATTCCATTTTTATAAAAAATAAGAGCAATGAGCACTGCAAAGCATGGCATATGCCCCAGAGTGCATGCTGACGAGATCAGCGTGAAGTTAATTTTGTAGATATGATTTCCAGCCAAGTACCAAATGGAACCTTCGACTAACCATAAACAATACGTCGCTGAGGGATGAGACTGATCAGTCAAGGTATTCTGGAGCTAACTGACAGTAAGCAAAATCAAGATGGCAACAGTGGCACCCACATTGGATGTCAAATCCAGACAATTATCTAACGAGCCTTCAACTATCCACCGTCAGGCCTCAATACACTACCAAGAGATGAGAATGATCAATGAAGATATTTTTAAGTTAATTGATGGAAACCAAAATCAAGATGGTTAAATAACATACCCACAAATCAATATATACTGAGTCAAAAAAGAAAGTATAATAAACTTTGAGGAGCAATTTTTTTAGTATTATCGACTTTAATCCCCAACAAATTATTGTAAATTCAATATTTCAAGTCTAGCTGTATGAATTTGCATAATTTCAATGTTCTTACTGTTGCCAGTGTCACGTCAGGATGTCTCAATTCAGACATGGGGTAAAATGAAAAGTTCACACATGCAGTCAATAACGTGTATGTCCACCCTTTGCCCCTTGGATGGCAAGACATCGATGGCGCATGGGCCTGACAAGTCTCTGGATATCACCCTGTGGTATTGCGTTCCACTCCTGCCTTATAGAACATTACGTAAATTGCCTAACGTCTGAAGATAATGAACTCATACCCAACGGTCCAATTGATCCTAAAGATGCTCGATTGGTGACAAATCTGGCAAAAGTGGGGGGTCAGGGAAGAAGTTTGATGCTCTGCTCCTCAAGAAAGTCATGACAGATACATGTACATGCCATGTGACATCAGGCATTGTCTTGCTGGAATAACTGCAATCCGACGTTAGCGTTGAACAATGGGACAACAATAGCGTTAAGAATTTCATCCATATATCTCTGTCCATTCAGATTACCATCGTTGATGATCAACTGTGTTCGATGGTGCAGGGAAATTCCTGCCCAAACCATTGCACTACCCCCACCGAAATGGTCGCATTCCTGCACGCAAGCATTAGAAAACCGTTCTCCTCGCCGGCGATACACTCTTGCCCTACCATCAGCATGCCGTAGACAAAATCGTGATTCATCACTAAAAAGAACTGTGCCCCAACGCTGCTGAGTCCAGCAAACACGCGGACGTCCATTCTGACGGTACAATGATGTTCGGTAAGGATTGGTCCACGGTAAATGCCTTCTTCAGATGCCGTGTTCAGCAAGTTTGTGCACTGATTCTATTGTTAGTTCTACTAGGAGTAATTATTGCTGCTGTCCTCATCGCCGGAAGGAAGTGATCCCGCAAGTGAGACGTCCTGATGTGTCGGTCTTGCGCAGGGGTCATAACATAACTTCGGCTTAACTCAACCTGACCACGATTGGTCGGCAGTAGATCCAGTGGTTCTGTACCTTCCAATAAGATGGTAAATAGTGACCACACCCAGTGAGTCTGAACTCAGCAGCGAGCTCATCTGGAGGTATCCCAGCCTCATGCATACCAATGGCACGCAACCTCTGATTTTTGGTTAATCTTGGCATTTTTTAAAATGTCGGAAGACAAAAACTAGCATGTTTTCTCATAAACCCAGGCTCTCTAGCACAACATAACACCAAGAAAATCGTTGGTCACCCGTACAATTTGACATTCTCGGGTAGCACATGCTATTTTGAAATCCGTGGTAAAATTGTATATGGTTGGGTGAACAACAACATGTCATTAAACTCTTTGCACGACTTCTTGTCCACAAACATGCAACATTAGAACTATTATATTTCATCCATTATGCTATTTTTTCACATTTGTTTCTATTATACTTTCTTTTTTGACTCAGTATAGCTTACTGAATATAGAATACGAACAATTATCAAAAGGGAACCTTCCACTACCCATCCTCAATACATCACCAAGAGATGAGAGACTCAGACTGATCAGTGAAGGCATTCTTGATTTAACTCTTTACCTAACATAAAAAGCAGACGACACCTGCAAAAAAAAATTCTCGAACAACCAATTTTTTTCATTTTTTGTCTCAAAAACATTGGTTATGACCCCTCATTGGAACAAGCTCGTCCCAATGAAGGGTCATAACCTATGTTTTTGACAACAACAAAAATAAAAAATAATGAAAATTAATTGGCGATTTTTGAGAATAGAGCAGGACGGTTTTGGCCGCTATGTCAGGTAAAGGGTTAATTGCTGGAAACCAAAATCAAGATGGCCAGACTGGTAGCCATATTGGATCTTCAATGGGAATGCTCAACAATTATCGATAGGGACCTTCCACTACAATACGAAGAGATGAGAATGATCGGTGAAGGGGCTTTTTGAGCGAAATGCCTGAAACCACAAAAGCATACAGATGGAAGCCTAATATACATGATGTTGACATAATGTCCTGACTCATTTGAGATCTGGGGCATAACAAATGGATACCTTAGCATTGGTTAAAGACATGCACACCATCAACATGCAGTATGCTTTTGTACACAGCACTACTGTGCCCCCACATACTAACTCCACACAAGCAGGGTTGAAGACAATTGCACCATCAAGTACATGCATGCCTTAGTACATGTCTTGCTTGTTTTCTAAATCTTCATAGCAATTTATCATTTTAAAAGCATTTTCAAAGCCTAGAAATTTTTTTTAGAATTCCATGACCTTTCCATGATACCTTGACCTAAATGAAGTCAGCAAACAATGAGCTCTTCTAGGCCTCAGACATAACTCATTTACCTCTCAAACAAGAGGAACCAGCTGGACTAAATAGCATGCATGTGAATAAAATAAAATCACAGTCAGGCGTGTACAGTGGAACCCTGCTGAAAGAATAGCCACTTTGCAAATGAAAATTATTCAATTAACAGGAGTGAGTATTCAATTAACAGGGATTATGTTTCTTTGCTGTATTCTGGAGATAAATTTAGCATTTATTCTATTATATCTTGCTTGACAGAGCTCCATTAGCTCTGTCAAACAAGTTATAATAGTTTAAATACCTGTATTGGATGTACTGAGGCCAAAGAGATATATATATAAACGAAGGAAAACTGGGGAGAGTCAATCAAGGTAATTTCTTGACAGGTTACAAGATTTTTTATTCAATTAACAGGAGTTTACTCTATAACCTGTATTCAATTAACAGGTCAAATTTGTACTGGAGGTATGGTATATGATTTTGTGCTGGGAAAATATATCCAATTAAGTGGGCTCCACTGTACTCACATACATTTTTACCCAAACCAAACAGACACATAACTACATGCACAGTTGAACCCCCTTAATTGTACATCTTTTAATTGAATAACCAGGTTAACTGTATTTAACTTATAAATACCAAACCATTTACCCTAGTTTCAATACAAATTTGACCTATTAATTGCATAATGTAAAAGAGAGTAAACTCCTGTTAGCACTTTCTTTACCCAAAGTATCGACCCTAAGCACCCGCATAATTTACAAATTAAGCTGTAAATTGAATATTTTTCTGTGAACAAGTGTCTATTCAATCAAAAATTTCACTGTATATCAAAACCAAAATCATGAAATGACCAAATGTCACAAGAAATAAACCTGACAGAGCTGATGTGAATTTTTTTTCACATAACTCTTTCATCATTTCACCAAAAGTTCAATACATAGAAAAGGCCCATTCCAATGAACAAAAGGAGTTTTTCTTCAAGTAAAAAAATTATTTATCGGTGTTTATTATGGTCAACTTTCAGAATCTCCAGCTATATCATGACTGCAACACAAGCTTTAACAAGCAAGGGCTACGCAAAGCATGGGGCACTTTGGGTAAAAATATTGGACGGAACCTGTTCCTTGTGCATGCCTGTCCCCCATACAGGTCTATCAGGATACCGAAGGAGATCCAAATCCGATCAATGGCTTTGAAATTACAATGCAAAACTATTGTAAGGACAGACGGATGGATGGAGGGCTTCTTCACTAGATGATACCCACAATCCTCCATCAGAGGTCGGGGCAAAATTAACTTGAAAAGTGCTGAACTTGTTTTGGTCATCAAAATTTGTTCATGTGCCTTTTTGCCTTGTTACAATTCACTCCCTCATGAATTGTAACAAGGCAAATCCTGACAGACAAAATTATTTAACTTCTACAGTAATATGAAGCTCATCGACCGAAAATGATGCCTTTAAGTTACAGCATTTGTACTTCAGAATAAAACCTTAATATGGGTGAGCTTCCAGTACTCTAACAGTTAAAGCTTAGCCAATCATTCATCCAATATAGTTTGCAGTTTACAGGACTTCCACCCCAGGTTTTGGTTACCATGTCCCATTTTACCCGTAAAACAGAAATTGTTTACAACAAACACAGCTTCTCTTCCCCACGGTTCCCAGGGGGAATATTGATGAAAAAAATTGGTTGGTTAGGCCTAAAAAAATTAAAAATCTGTTTCTCAGGCCCTCCTGCATGGTCCTTTGGCTGCCGCATGCGCTCTTTTTATAACAACCAATTTAAACTTTAAAAAAATTAAAATTAAATGGTTTATGTCTGATATTTTACCCAAGTTAAAAAAATTGATGAAGTTGTCCCTTGAGTGCAAGCAGGCTTTGCAATGCTGTAGCATTGCAAAGCCTTCTTGCACTCAAGGGATGAAATACACCACCACCCATGCTATTCTGTAGATTATGAGGCCTAAAACTTGAACCAAGGACATGGAACTTTTGATGGCAAAGAAGTAATTACTGAAATAAAAAATAAAATAAACAACCGCTCGCCCGCATGCAATTTCACAAATAATGGCCTGAGAAACAGAAGATCTACTTTGTGTGGCCTTAAAATGGATGTTTGAACAAATAGGAATGCAGAAAATGCTGTCAGTTAATATTTGCTACCATTTTTGTAAAGCAAAATCATAGATAATCAATAAATTTTCCTTGATTTCCCTCCAGCAGTTCTTATGATGGACAGTGAGAGTATTGCCAAGTAAATACCACACATTCTCACACTGAACACCATCATGTAAAGATCCAGCACTGCTTGGCATAGAAAACATTCAAGGTGTGACCAATTCAATAGTTTACTTCATGATCGATTACAAAGACCACTGTTGACAATATTTACTACCACACAATTCACTCTTTGAGAGAGACCGATATCAATGTTTGATCAAATTTGAAACTGGGCACCTTCGTTTGATGATGGCTGACAGGTTGAACAGATAGATTCTGTAGGTACAATTACTTAGTGATAATTGGACCTACATTAATGTTTGCACTTGTATATTATCAACTATATTTTTTATCTACCTTTCGATGGTGACAATAAATAAAAGCAAGATCCGGGAGTTTTATGTGTTGGAAAAATGAAATGATGGTTACCGTATTTTACTCTATGTATTGGGACAGCTTAAAATAATCATTTTCACAGGTGTCCCAATTCTTAGAAAATGGAGAAAGAACACAGCCTGGTCTTGATTTGATGCTGAATAAAGTTGTGTGTGATTCGTTTTCCATCACTGTATATGAAAATCGCCGTCCAATTTTTTTTATATTTTCATTTTTTGCTTCCAAAACATAGCTTATGACCCCTCATTGGAACGAGCGCATTGCGCTCGATCCAATGATGGATCATAAGCTATGTTTTGGAAGCAAAAAATGAAAGTTGTTAGTTACTCAAGAATTGTTTTTATGAGTGTCGTCTGCTACTAGCGACGGGCCAACTGGAAATAAATCTCCTGAATGTCCCAAACTTTGGAGCATAAAAAAATATAGTTTTCTGGAAAATATGTGTGTCCCAAATCATAGAGTGTCCCAATACATAGAGTAAATACGGTAACTGATTATTAACATTACCATTATTACAAAAGCCGACAGAGGATTTCAAATGGATCACAACCTAGTCACAATCCGGTCAAAATTCTCGGTCCACTTTTCTACCAACAACACTGTGGAGTCTCTTACCTGTCAGAAAAGAAAAGTGAAAAAATATTACATCTGATTTATTTAATGGGGTTATTAAACTGGTGGAGTGCTGAAAGTCCATATTTGGGTTTTATTTTGAAGTGCTGGTACCACAATTTAAAGGCTTCATATTCTGTGGATGTGCTTCATATTATCTTTGAAATGCTATTATTTTATCTGTTAGGAATTGCCTTGTTATTTATTTATTGATGTTTAAGGTCACATATTTATGCACAATGGCTAATCATGACCGTGACAGTTTTACGGGTGGTGGAAGCCGGAGTACCCGGAGAGAACCATCGAGCAACGACGAGCAGCTGCCGGCTCCCCAACATCGTAACTCCGCACTGCAGCACAGGCAGGGTTAAATTGGTTGAAGACATGCGTACCATCGATGTGCAGTACACCTTAGTACACGGCGTCATCGTGTCCCCACGCGGGCAATGGAGATGAAATGTCTTGCCCAATGACACAACGCGATTGCCGCAGGTGAATTGCCTTGTTACAATTTGTGGGAGAGTGCCTAATGGCACTCTCCCATAAATTGTAACAAGGCAAAGATGCACAAAGAAATTTTAAGGACCAAAAATAATTTAGCACTCTACCAGTTAAAGACACTTACTATCGACTGTGGACATCTTCAACCAATGCTAACCCTGCTTGTATGGAGTTAATACGTTGGGGAGTCTGACAATTGCTCGGTGGTTCTCTCAAGGTACAGTTAAAACTAAAAGTCCTGTCACGAACTGTGTGCTTATCTAGGCTTAATTGCGCGTAGGAATTTCGCGCAACTGCTATATCGAATGACATCAATAGCACGGCAGGTTCTCCTGGTTACTCATAGCAAACACAGGCAATGTTTCTGCCAATGGACCTCCGGGTTACCCGGAGGTCCATTGGCTGAAACACTCCTTGTGCACAGGCCATATGTACAGAATTCGATAGCCTTATTATGGTCATAACGTGTAGATTAACGCGCAGATCAACGTGCTGTTTGTGCGCATTTCATGACAGGACTTCTAGTTTTAACTGTACTCTGGCTTCCTCCACCCATAAAACTGTCCAACACAAGATGACCCTGGCTGTTGGAAGTATTGGTACACCCCGAATAAATAAATGAATTTCCCTTGTTTTCCATAAACCTATATCTGTTGAACTACAGTGTGCACAGGGAAACAGTGGGTGTATATAAACTGGACCTGAACCATTATAATCAATAGATGAATTAGTAGGAGCCTACACACAAATTGACTATCCATGGACCACAGGTAGTCTGTCATAAATAGCCGATTAGGCCCAAGCAGGGACCAGCCTACAAGGCGAAGTAGGCGATATCTTCGCCCTTAACACCAGGTCTTCGCCCAATTTCTTTCTCTGGGCGAAGTTGAAGTCGCCTTGCAGTTTTGAAAAGTCGCTGAGAAAAGTTATTTCCGGCGATTCCGTTGCTAACTTCGCTTGGAAAAAGTTAAAAAATTTATAGTAATTTATATATTTTTTATACTTACCAATGACCCAGACATAGCTGGTGCTAACTCTTAAAATATAGGGCCAAACACAAATTTTGCCCCCCAATCCCCAAAATTTGCATCTAAAACTAAAGAAAACATGTCCTGAAAGGCCCTCCACACTTCGCCCCCACTGCGCATGCGCAGTGTCAAGGACGTTCCGAAATTGGCGCCATTAATCATTCTAATAACCAGTGCCTGGTAAGCGCTATGTACTCAGCGGGGAGGCAAGAGTTCCCAACTCCTGGGAGGGCCATCCCCGTCTGGGTCATTGGTAAGTATAAAAAATATATAAATTACTATAAATTTTTTAACATTTTTATACTGTACCAATGACCCAGACATAGTTGAATAGTAAAAAGGCTGGAGGGCCAAGGACATAGAGCAAAATGGAATACGCTCAATAAAATAAAATAGAGTCATCCCCTGTAGGGAAAAGAAGTAATAGGCCTTACATGTATCTTTCTTATTTATGATAAATTAGAAAGATACAACACCTTCCAAAAATTGAGCTTCATACATCCATGTACTCTATTAATATCCAATAATCCTTATACTAATAATTTTTAAAGTAAGCCAATAATAAAGTAAGTCTAGAGAATAGAGACTCTTATACTCCTAAAAGTGTGTGAGAATTGCATAATCATGTCCGTTGACATATGCAATATTCAAAAGCTATACTTTAAAAACTAAGACTTGAATGAATTTTATAAATTTAAACTTCTCACTAAACAACCATCCCAATAACAGCTCAGAATTACTAACTCCGGAGGAGGTATCCCCTTGTTTTCATAGTAAAAACAGGTGACCCAAGGGAACACCCTCCCCCCCCCCCCCTTTTTCTTGCCCTGGGTCAAATAGCCCAGAGCGAAGAGGGCAGCCGAACGGAGACACTGCCGAAACAGACAGCCTACCTAGCTATAGTAGCAACTGTTAAGTGAATGACATTCTGAGCAGTAGATAATAGACCTAACAATAGAGGCCTCCAGAAATGGACTCGATATTTCTGAGATAAAATTCATGAATGTGGATGGCTGAGCGCAATGAGCAGCCTTCAAAAATCTATAATAGCAACACTATTAATGTAAGCCCAAGAAGTAGAAGAACTCTTACTTCATGAGCCGAAATCTTAAGCACAACTGCTAAGCCAATGATATACCATAAGCAGTACGCTAGTTAATAGAATCCATTAACAATAAAATGGAGCGTAACGTCCTTCTACTAGACATCAAAGACAGAAGAAGCTTACGCCCTTGTAATAAACAGATATCTGTTTATAAATACATAAACTGTACCCGGAAAGAGTAAAGGCCTATGCCCATACGAAGACGGAAGGACCTTAAAATAATAGGTTCCGGATAATAGGAGCCTAACTCTTATGCAACAATCCAACCTAAATAGTAACGGAAGTATTGATTCCGAAACTATGAAAGTGAAAATCATCCATCGATAGTGCATGAAACTCACTGACTCTACAGTAAAAGAGAAACCAACAGAATTACTGTCTAAAAGGTCAGAATTTGAAAACTACTGTTTCCAGAGGCTCAAATGATTACTTAGCTAAATAAGAACCGAAGTTAAAATCCGTATAGGAATTTAATCTAAAGATTCTAAGTCTATTTATCAAAAGTTACTAACTGACTTAGATAAAGAGACAAAAGACTCAATTGTAAACTATCGTAGAGTGCATAGGTATGAGGTAACATAAACCTATAACCTAAATAACAACAGGCTGCAGTAGATCTTGTGAAACAAGTATACTAAAAAAAAAATAGCAATGAGTAGTATGGAGGGATCAACAATATGAACATAATGATCCCTACACCACGACGGAAGAGCCTCCACTTTAGTCGCATAGAATAGCGAAGAAGAGGATCTCCTATAGTAAGAAATCGCGTCCAAAGCTCGTCCAGTACAGTGCTTACAATGCAATACGGACCACACAACGGAATACATGAAGGTTGCGACCTTGCTGGTTGTGATAAAGATGACACGATTTACCCAGTGAAAAAAGATCCTCACATAGAGGAAGATTTCACGTTAAGATCCACAGTAGACAAGAGAGTAAATTACTCATGATCTCTGTGAAGATAGAGATGCTATCAACAGAAATGTATTGTGGTTGTTTATCTTAGCAATACCTGCTAAAACAACAGCGCCGGCGGATACGCGTATCCTATCATTCCGTCCTATAGATCAATAGAGCGTTAACAATATTAGCTCAGAGATCTGGACAAGTCAACACATACGTCTGCAATTGATTAGCAAGCTGTGTCATAAATAAAACATCATTGGGCGCTCCCATAGATAGCAAATCTGATTGAATACTTGTTTGTTGAGAGTCCATTCTGACAGCAAAAAGCGACCCGTAAGAGAACGGGAGTGCGATAAAACAATCAGACGACCCAGAATATGACGGACCAAAACTGAACTTGGTGTACTATAACCAACAGACGGATTCTTTCCATTAAATTGAATAACGGAAACGAAAGAGTGCCTCCCTGGTTCCGGAGATACGCCACTACTGTCGAATTAAAGGACAGGAATTTGGGCATGCGTTTCTGAATAATGTTCATGCAATGACATAAGGCAAGCCTAAAAAACATTATTCCGCAGAAGTTAAACTGATAGCTAAAAGACTGCGGAACCCAAAGACCCTGGCACTTCGAATCCGTAGGGATCAGTATATATCCCAATCTGTTGACTGGTAACCGTCATAACAGCCACACTCGGGTCCGGCAACTGCGGCGGCACTCTCTGAGTCAACCACCGAATGTTTGCCCCAGTCTGAATCTCTTGTAACACTAGATAGACAAGAGAATGTATAAATCGAGCAATTCATGGATTGCCGGAAAGTTGCCGTCGAAGAGAAGCTCCTCCGAGAACGAAGCGACTCTAGGAGAGTTCTTAACCTACTATCCACGCGTGGATGTAGCTAGGGCTGCGTCACGTCTAACCAACTCCAATCAGCCACTGAAGGGCGGAGTTATACGTGAACAAACTACTGCCCTCAAAAGAAATTACATTGAGAATAATATCCCGTAAATCTTTTCTTGAAGACGTAATGATAACGCCTCAGTAAGGCGGATTACGTATAATAAAGCGTCTAAGTTAAGTCTACAATACATAATGTCGTTCCCAACAATTGAAATTGGAAAAGACATAAACGGCGAAAAAGAATATATGCAGTCTTTAATCACACCGTCTAGACGCATATGAACTCTCGGTATGCCCTGCTCTGCCAAAATAAACTATTTGTAAAAAAGATAAAATGGCAGAAATGAGCCACGCGGACAAGAAACTAAACTATCATGCTTAATAGCAGGCTTGTATATATATAAATATATAGCGTCGAAAAATAAAACACATGTTGTAATGACAATATTGGACTGCGTCGGTAAGTCAGGGACAAAGTCCCTGTACCGATCGAAAAATTCGAGTCCAATGACGCTATAAGTCTCTTATCCAAGATCGCAGCAATGAAGTCCGAAAAATAATCACTGGAAGAAATGCCAGAAGATATGAAAGGCATCTTCCGATACTACTAAAGGGAAAACTCGAAATCTTTCGAATCCCTTTCGCCATCCTGTCGGACCCTATAAAGCGTTCGGTCGTCCGTAGCTTGATGCAACTGCGGACCGCACCGACCCAGCGCCGTCGGATAATTCCTGATTCGACCGAGAAACTGTCAATTGCTGGGATGCTGCGAAACAACTGTGCTAACTCGGATAGCACGTCCGTCACTGAGGCCTGAGGAGCAGCGGTCTTACGATGCATTGCCGCAGGAAGCTCCGAGATCGTTACCCCGTGCATACTTCCAATATGCGAGCGAACGGAGTGTATAGGCCTCGTGTCCCTTGGCTACCGGATGGCGCGACCTATTCGCTGTGGAATCACTGAATGCCGAAACTGATCGGATACTCGAGGTCACGTAGCCAATGTGCGGTCGTGTGCCCTGCTGTGAGGATGAGGAAGCATTAAAGACAGTCTCTCGGACTGTCAATATAACGGAGCGTCCCGAGCAACGGACATATGCTCCGAATGTAAAATATCTGAACCACAACATGCGGTCCCCTATGTTGTTGGCTTCCTCCGATCTGTCCTCAATCTGCCGTCACTGGGTGAGTACTAAAGTAATTAAAGTGCTCGCATCACCCAAATCTCCTTCCTAGACCGCAACGGACGAACCCGGCAGCCGAACCATTCGATGAATGTACGCTACACCGGGTGAGCTAGCGAATGTCACTCCGTAAGCGATAGAATATTCCATGAGCACTTATTGCCGCTAACTCTTCATTAACTATGACGACAGAGGCACACTTTTGAAAGACATCTCCATAACTCTTCGAACAAGAAACCAGAAATGCTTGGATAGCAAGCATAAAATAATAATATATATAGCGTCGTTCAATAATTCGAAAGTTTGTGTGACATTATTGGACTATGTCGGAACTGAGGGACGATGTCCCTGAACCGAACCAAAAATTTCTAAGTCCACCGACGCTATCAGTTTCTTATCCGGCATCGCAGCATATGTTGTTCCGAAAGGGAAAGCTTGAAATCCTCCGAATCCCTTTCGGTATCCCGTCGGACCGGATGAAACTTTCGGACGTCCGTACCCGCTTCCGCGGAGCGTCCCAACCCAGCATCGTCGGATAAAATATATGCGACAGATTCAGTTGATGCTGGGATGCTGCGATAAACTGTGCTATTAAGGAAAGCACGTCCGTTCCCGAGGCCTGTGCAGTAGCGGACTTACGATGCACTGCCGCTGGAAGCTCCGTGTACGTTGACTCCCGCACACTTCCTATGCGAACGTCCGGAGTCTGCAGGCCTCGAGTCCCCGGCTATCGACCCAGCACTGTCGGGTAATTCTCGATCCGACACCGTTTCTGTCGGCTGCTGGGATGCTGCGATAAGCTGTGCTATGTGCACAAGAATGTCCGGCGTCGAGACCTGCGGAGGCGCAGTCTATCGCTGCTTCGCCGAGGGCAGCTCCGCATCAGATGGCTCCCGCATACTTTTCCTATGCGAACGTCCGGAGTCCATCGGTCTCGAATCCCTGGCTGCCGGATGGTGTGACCTGGTCGCCGAAGAATCCTTGATCGGCGAAGCTGGTAATATATCGGCGGTCACGCAGCCAAGGTGCGGTCGTGTGCGCTGACGAGAAGAGGAAGCCTTAGCAGTCTCAGCGGACTGCCTATACAACGGAGCGTCCCGAGCGACGGACGTATGCTCCGCTAGCGACACATTTGTACCACAACATCTGGGGCCAGATGTTGTTGAACGAGAGAGGGGCCTCTCTCGCTTGCCGTCCGGATGGACCGGAACGAGCTATGAACCGGACTAAAAGGCTTCCTCCGTTCTCCCTCCGATCCGCCGTCACTGGGTGTGCATTAAGTTAATTTTATAGTGCTCGCATCACCCCAAAATTCCTTCTAGACTGCAACGGACGAACCCGGCTGCCGAACCATTCGGTGAATGGACGCTACACCGGGCGAGCTAGCGGACGTCAAAGGCCGTCGAACCTACTAGGGTCCTCTTAGGCAATTGGCGTATTACATGAGCACTTTTCCGCTAGCCCTTCATTAATTGTGACGACGGAGGCACACTGTTGGAAGACATCACAGATACATCACCCTAATCTTGATCGTCTGAAATAGAAATTGATAAAGTAGAGTGACCCTGCGGGGAAAGGACCGGAGTGTCCAAATCCCCAACAACATACCGTGACATACGCTTCCCATATTGTCATCGAAATCATACGATACAGAACAGGAGTTAATGCGAGTACACTGACCACATATAGAATGATAATAAGGTCAGAGGAAGACTTCCTTTAAAAACAATTGATCAATATCCTTTCAATGTGAAAAGAAAACAAGTCCTGGTACTCGCACTAACCCCTGGCAATCAAAATACATAATAATAATATGATCCATTAATATAGAAAAAATAATTGAAATCAAAATATTTTGAAAAAATATTTTTTCAGAACAGCCCAAGTTTCTGAAAAGTAACGTTGAGCCCCAATGGATCCGAAGCCTAAGTGTGGACAAAAATTTTAAAAATATTTTAAACAATTTATTCAACACTTACGAACAATAATAATGTATCTAGTTATGATTAAAATAACCTAAAGATATTATTATTTAGAAATCCCCCCCTCACACAGAGGGCTGTTGTAAATGTAAACAATGAGTGTAAAAACACTAAAATAAGACTCCAGGCACCCAGGCCCAAAATCAGTTACCAAAAATACACCATCTGATGCAAAACAGAGACTTCCAGGGAAGAAACTGCAGAACATCAGATGGTAGATGCAGAACACAACGCCTAACCACCCGTAGGTGAAGACGTAAACATGGGGAAAGAACAGAATTCATTCTGTTATACAGCTAAAACTCCCAAGAAATTTTTAGTAATAATAATTACAGAAACTATGCCAAAAGCATGGAAGAATAGCAAGGGGGAACTTAAAGGACAGGGAGAGAGAAAAACACTTGAAAAAACAGTGTAACTAAATAATCAGAATGACAACAAAATGGCTGCTGCCTTGAAAATAGGTAACTTAACATAATTTCATTAAAAAATTTTAAGTTACAGCCCTGATAATATTCTGTCACACAATCTTTTCCTCTCCTCCTTTTCTATCCTCCTTAGAATCACCATTTCACTAATATTTATGTGTCTGGCATCATTTAAACTGAGATTTAAAAGCACAAAGATCAGTCAGATGTTAACTGATGAAGGGCCAAACTTAGAATGATTAATGGCGCCAATTTCGGAACGTCCTTGACACTGCGCATGCGCAGTGGGGGCGAAGTGTGGAGGGCCTTTCAGGACATGTTTTCTTTAGTTTTAGATGCAAATTTTGGGGATTGGGGGGCAAAATTTGTGTTTGGCCCTATATTTTAAGAGTTAGCACCAGCTATGTCTGGGTCATTGGTACAGTATAAAAATATAGAAAAAAATAAGTGCAGTGAAAGCAAATAATTGGGCAGGTTAAAGAATTTTCTAAATATATTGATTTTACTTCCCATAAAACCCAAAAATAATACCAACCATGGCACAATTTCATCATGACAATTCAAGTTTTCACTAGAGTGAAGTTAGATGACAAGACGAAAAGTTCTTTTTTAAGGGCCTATATAAGTAATGGAATTTTGTTTATTTTGAAATTCTCACCTCTCATATTTCTTAAATTCAGATTAAATATACACAAATTATACATCAAAATGAAGGTTGGGATGTATAGAACACAAAACACATATGTAATCAACTCAAAGAGTCGACTGTAGGCACCACTGGTTCCTGGAAGTTTGCTACCGTATTCGCACCAGAACTGATAATAAAATAATATTTCATCAGAACAACTTGTGGCCAAATGTGCTTCATATATCCAAGAACAAAGCTCTAGTCATTCAAAACACTTTCGAATACAGTGGTAGGACTACATTTTGGAAAAGGACAACACTGTCTGCATTTTTTATTGAAGATGGTTTCCATGCTCGACAGACATGCGCAAATCACTCGTTACCACGAATTTCCATCCCAAAACAAAATCGTAATTCTAAGAAATTTCAACAGGTATCATGATACCTTGCACTGAATATGGCAACTGTGCAATCTCTATCTCATAACAGTATACTGTATGAAGGCGATCTTTTTCATTATTTGATTTTAGACGGCATTGTTTTTACATGCTTTTTCTGTCCGATGACGTCGACCGGAAATCAAAAGTAGACTCATACGTAAACAAAAGCAAAGGCTTTGGAATTTTCCGTAATGTAGCTCTGTCGCCGTGTTTTGAAGAATTGTTATCCCCTAGCTTAGTTCTTGGATATATAAAGCACATTTGGCCACAAGTTGTTTTCGTGAAATATTATTAAATTATCAGTTCTGGTGCGAATACGGCAGCAGACTTCCAGGAACCAGTGGTGCCTACAGTCGACTCAATGAGTTGATTACGTATGCATTTCGTGTTCTATACATCCCAACCTTCATTTTGATATACATTTTGTGTATATTTAATTTGAATTGAAGGAATATCAGAGGTGAGAATTTTCAAAAAAAAAAAATTTCATTACTTTTATAGGCCCTTAATGTTTCATTTCAAAAGTGATTTCCACCATCAAACTTCGCTATACAGGGTATTTATTTAAAAAAAACATTTTTGGTAATGATAAAAAATGTTTATTTTTTAGTTTGCACTTGTGAGTTTGAAGCATGTGATTTTTAAAAATTATTGTTGGGTGTGTTCCATTTGTGGCAGTCACAGTAAGGGTCCTACTAAATTACCAAAAAGTAGTAAGTTGAAGAAATAAATGGTGTAAAAAGCAAACTGACAAATTCAATTATCTTCCTTGATAACAGAACATTTGCCTGGAAGAAATGATTCTCTGAACTGAATTGAAATGATATTTGGTTGGCAAAAATAATTCACTGAACTGAATTAACCAGACCCCCACCCCCCCTCCCCCCACCCCCCACTAATAACTTTTAAACTAAATTGAACACTTACCTAAACAGCTTTTTGTGAAATAATATTTGGCTAGCAAAAACAATTTGCTAAACTGAATGTAACCCTTGACCTAACACAGCTTTTTGAGAAAAATTTGGTTGGCAAATATAATTTGCTAAATTGAATTTAACCCTTTACCTAACACAGTTTTTTTTAGGATAATATTTGGTTGACAAAAAAATAATTTGCTAAACAGAATTTAACCCTTTACCTAAAGCATCTTTCTGAGAAATAACATTTGGTTGGCAAAAGTAAATTTGATAAACTGAATTTAACCCTTTACCTAAAACAGGTTCTTGAGAATATTTGTTTGTCAAAAGTAATTTGATAAACTTGACATAGCTTTTTGAGAAATAATATTTTTTGCTCACTTCTCCCTATTTTCACCTCACTTCTCCTTAAAACCTTGGGAGGGAGAAGTGACTTCTCCATAAATTTAGCCTCTAGGCTGGTCTCTGGGCCCAAGAAATTTAAGAATCTGTTTCTCAGGTTCTCGCATGGACATTTTGGCTGCCGTATGGACATTTTGGCTGCCGTATGGTCATTTTGGCTGCCGCATGCTCTCTTTTTATAATAACCAATGCAAACTTTAAAAAAATAAGAATTAAATGCTTTATGTCTGATATTTTACCCAAGTTAATAAAACTGATAAATTTGTCTCTTGAGTGCAACAAGGCTTTGTACGTCAAGGGGTGAAATACACGACCACCCAAGCTATTCTGTAGATTATGAAGCCTAAAACATAAAACAAACCAAGAATATGAACGTTTGATAGCAAAGAAATAATTACAAAAATAAAAAATAAAATAAACAAAACAGCCCGTCCGCATGAAATTTTACAAAAAATGGCCTGAGAAACAGAAGATCTACTTTGTGAGGCCTTAGTTAGTTTTTTGAGTCATTAACATTCTACAGATGTCGCAATTACGGATACAAGGTTTTTACCCACATACTGTGTGTCACATAGCATCAACTGGTAAGCATGACTGCTCAAAAATCTCTTTCTGATCAATAACATAAACTTTCTACAACCATTCGTTTGGATAAAAACATCCCCTACCAGAACTTGCAAAATATGTCATTGGTTGGAGTTCAGTGATCTGGGTCGAATTGAATGCCAACATGAGTTCTGAATTTCCATAGCCTTTCCACAGACTGTTAAAAAAAAACCCATCTAATTTTCCATAATTTTCAAGGTCCTGAAAAATGAAAATGCACTTTTCCATAGCTTTCCAGGAGTTTCTATAACCCTACGAACCAAGAAGTGTACAGTATGTGGAGAGTGGATTGTTCACCCATGGAATGGAGTTGTCACAGAAACTATGACTTTCAAATTTTGTACATTTGCACAAAAACACATGCAATGTTTCAGCAATGTTTAACCCGGCTTCCACCCATTGGCTGGAACTTTGCTTGTGCTTATGCTTTGAAACAATATTGCAATTATTGCTTGGGTGGAGTGTCCACTCTGTGGGTGATTTAATATGATAATACACTCTCCACATACTGTATGTTGTTTGTTGAACATCATTAAAATTAAAAATATACTTACTTTTGACACAGCGCTACTAAATCTTTATCTGATGTGTTAGGGTTGAGCCCTCGTATATAGAGGTTTGTCTTGCTTAGTTGCTGGTCTCCTGACAAACTTTGATTACTAGATTGGCTACTAGTTGTGTTTGGGCTTGCGGCCGGCATGTTTCTTGGTGTGTAACCCTACAAAATACAAATATTAATCAATTTAGCAAGGGTTAGTTAACATGTGTATCAGTATACAACAGGGGTTCAATCATGGTTCATGTTCTTGGTTTGTTTTATGTTTTAGGCCTCATAATCTACAAAATAGTATGGGTGGCAGACCTGGCAATCTTGAAAATGCGGGAAGGCTAAAAATTTCTCCCATTGCATGGCCTAGGGGAGTGATTAGCTCTCCTCGAGATTACAAAGGTAAAAGTGGCAAAATGAAGTTTTGCTATTAGTGAAGTCTGCCGGCTTTGTACATTTTATTTGGTGTTGCTAACAAGGTAGTTTCTGTGAGACGGCTACACTTTCCTCCCACACCTCCGGGCTTCGGCAAGGCCCGGAGATGTGGGAGGGACAGTGTGGCCGTCTTACAGAGACCACTAACATAGCAGAGAACTGAAAAGATGTGGGTTTCAGGAATAGGCTGTTATGGTAATAATTTTTTTTTCTAAGGGCAGGAGGGCTAATTTTCGCTCTCCTTAATTTTTTTAAGGCGAGCAGTAGGCGAGCAAAAAATAAATTGCTCTTCTGAAAATACCAGACCTGGGGTGGTGGTGTATTTTGTCCCTTGAGTGCAAGAAGGCTTTGCAATCCTAAAGCACTGCAAAGCCTTGATGCACTCAAGGGATTTTATTAACTTGGGTAAAATATCAGACATAAACCATTTCATTTCTGTTTTTTTTTAAGTTTGCATTGGTTATAAAAAGAGAGCATGTGGCAGCCAAAAGGACCAAGTGGGAGGGTCTGAGAAACAGATTTTTAACTTTATGTAACAATTTTTTATATTCAATTAAGAGGAATGTACTCTATTATAATCACCTATATGCAATTAACAGGTCTAATCTGAACAAAAGGTATATGGTATCATGAAATATTTGTGAGCTGTCTGGAAAAAGATTGAATTAGTCTGAATTGATATTGAGGAACAACACACTAATTACAGAACCAAAGAGAATTTCTGATGGATTTGTGACAGGGTTGGGAATCTGGTAAAGTCGGTCCTCTTTCCACAACACTGTAAATGTAATGATATTTAACATCTGATCCAGGCATGTCAAAGTACCGTTGGTACCAACAAAACTGGCACCATGACAGGACAGACAGAGCCTGCCTGTCCCCTCGAAACCAGTACTGGTACCGGGACAAATCAACGTGACATATCACAATCAGATGGGAGAACTTCGTATTTAAACCGACCCAGCCCCCAAGATCGCAAAGACAAACATGGCATCGTACCAATTATTCTGCGGTGACATCAAAGTAATCATAGAGCACGAAAATCGTATTTTATGATTACTTTGATGTCGCCAGAGAATAATTTCTTTGAAGTAGCCGATGACAGTACTTTCATTGTTTTTGATGCCACGTTTGGAAAGTTAATATGATCGGCCTTATCGAGGTGGTGGTGCAGACAGAACATGCCCCTTCAGAGTGTTTTGATATGTTCATTCACAAATAAGCTGAAAGTATGTTGTGTAAGTGTGCCATACACAATTCGTCCCCTGAATCCCAATGTGTTCTATGTGCCAGTAGGCACATAGAACACATTGGAACTCAGGGAACGAATTATTAGCCTGTTTACCCTCGTTCATTTAGGAATTTCCCCATAAAATAATAAACCTTCAGTATCAGTGACAGTTGGAGCATGAGCGAACTGGGGGTACATGCCTGATCTGATCTCTTGAAATAGCAACGTGAAAATATTGCATCTCAAACAGTTCCAAATACTGTTTTCATTTGTTTATCTTGATTTCACAATATTTTACCAATAGAATAGATGCATTCTCTATTGAAAATCATAAATGTCATCATCACATTACGCTAAAAATTCGTAAAAAAATGACAAGCTCAAAATTCGTAAAAATTGACAAATTAAGGTCCCAAGCTGTAACGAGAAATCGTACAGGGCCAGTTTTTAAATTCTCCTGAGATATTATTGCAAAAGGCCTGTATTGCAAATATTAGTCAAATCAGGGAATGTTTGTTCAAGTTATTGCGCTAATAAGCTCAAAATTCATAAAAATTGACGAATTAAGGCCCATATAACTTTGTAATGAAAAATTGGAGCAAGCCAGTTTTCAAACTTGCTGAAGATATTATTGCAAAAGACCTGCATGGCAAAAACTTAACTGGTAGAGTGCTAAATTATTTTTGGTCATCAAATTTTGTTCACATATTTTTGACTTGCCCCTATTTATGGTAGAGTGCCAGTGGGCACTCTCCCATAAATTGTAGCAAGACAAATGCATTCAGACTAAATAATTCCATTTCAAAGATAATATGAAGCCTTAAAAAATAGAGGGGTACTTGCACTTCTAAATAAAACCCAAATATGGCCTTCCAGCAATCTACCAGTTAACTGGTGGGGGGCTAAATTATTTTTTCAGCAAAATTTGTTCTTCATGTCTTTGCCTTGTTACAATTTATGGGAGTGTGCCAAAAGACACTCTCCCATAAATTGCAACAAGGCAATTCCTTACAGACTAAATAATTTCACATCAAAGATAACATGAATCACATCCACAAAATATGAGGCCTTTATCTTGTGGTACTTCCTAATAAAGCCCAAATTTGGGCTTCCAGCACCCAACCATTTAAGAATGGAGCCCAAATATGGGCTTCCGACACTCAACCAGTTAATGGATTACTCCCAATAATTGAATATCTTCCACTGGCATTGTGACTATTTAATTAACACGACGTTCAATTGTAATTTGACTTTTTATATCGATGTTCTATTGTAATTTGACTTTATATCAGACGAAAGTTTGATTGCAAATGTGGATCAATCATCACATATTAATCCACCGCAACTGTATGTTTTTTTTTATTCCTGTAATGTCAATTGCTTCAAATTTACCCTTGATGATGGACTTGCTAAATGTAATTGACATTCTTGTTTGGGTATTGTATTAGTTCTGCTATAAATGGTTCAATGCAGGCCAAAAAATCAATAATTTGAATTGAAAGGTCAACTTTGGGTCACATGTCTATTGAACCAACTGATACTGATATCCAGCTGTGATTCAACTGAAGCCCACACAAATTTACAAGTAACCATAAACCACTGACACCTACAAGCAAATAACACACAGAAAAAAAATTACAAAGGAAATAATGCCACTTAATTGTCAACTGTCCTGAAAGATTTTTTCAACAAGTCATTACAGGGTGTGCAGCCAACAGCATCGGGAAGATGACCAATTTTGGCAGGGGGTGGGGGAATTCAACCCAATTTGTACCGGCTATTATGACACAAGTCATGACTGAAGAAATATTTCAACATCATCAAGGCATGCTTTCTTTGAAGGCATGCCTTGATGATGTACATGTAGTTGGATTATTTGTCATAAGGGATTAAAGTTAACATCTCAGGAAATTTGTTTGTGCACAATTATATGTAACAGCCATGATGCATGGGCTTCCAAACTTATTCAATTTGCCAGTACTGGAATCCAGCATCCCCAATTAGCCAAAGACCGTTTGTATGAACCCGACTGCATGTGTGACATAAGTCCAAGAAGCAAAAATCTACTGCCAAAAGAAAGTACAAGATTACAGTACAAGTGAAAATAAGTTGTAACATAACCACAATAAACTAAGAAGTATACTGCTGCTGCTGCACTCTGATTTATTTATTTATTATTATTATTTATTGGTGTTTAAGGCCACATATTTCTGCACAATGGCTAACCATGACCATGACAGTTTTACGGGTGGAGGAAGCCGGAGTACCCGGCGAGAACCACCGAGCAAATGTCAGCTCCCCAACATACCAACTCCACACAAGCAGGGTTAGCACTGGTTGAAGACAGGTGCACCATCGACTTGCAGCACGCCTTAGTACACAGAGTCACCGTGCCTCCACGTGGGCAATGGGGTGAAGTGTCTTGCCCAAGGACACAACGCGGTTGCCGCAGGTGGTATTCGAACCGAGGACCAGAGACCAGCCTAGAGGCTAAATTTAGGGAGAAGTCACTTCTCCCTCCCAAGGTTTTAAGGAGAAGCGAGGTGAAAATAGGGAGAAGTGAGCAAAAAATATTATTTCTCAAAAAGCTATGTCAAGTTTATCAAATTACTTTTGACAACCAAATATTCTCAAGAACCTCTGTGTTAGGTAAAGGGTTAAATTCAGTTTATCAAATTTACTTTTGCCAACCAAATGTTATTTCTCAGAAAGCTGCTTTAGGTAAAGGGTTAAATTCCATTTAGCAAATTATTTTTTGACAACCAAACTGTTTTAGGTAAAGGGTTAAATCAATTTAGCAAATTATATTTGCCAACCAAATTTTTCTCTAAAAACTGTGTTAGGTAAAGGGTTACATTCAGTTTAGCAAATTGTTTTTGCTAACCAAATATTATTTCACAAAAAGCTGTTTAGGTAAGGGTTCAATTCAGTTTAAAAGTTATTAGTGGGGGGGGGGGGGGGGAGGGCGGAGGGGAGGGAAATTCAGTTCAGTGAATTATTTTTGCCAACCAAATATCATTTCAATTCAGTTCAGAGAATCATTTCTTCCAGGCAAATGTTCTGTTATCAAGGAAAATAATTGAATTTGTCAGTTTGCTTTTTACACCATTTATTTCTTCAACTTACTACTACTTTTTGGTAATTTAGTAGGACCCTTATTGTGACTGCCACAAATGGAACACACCCAACAATAATTTTTAAAAATCACATGTTTCAAACTCACAAGTGCAAACTAAAAAATAAACATTTTTATCATTACCAAAAATGTTTTTTTTAAATAAATACCCTGTGTAGCGAAGTTTGATGGTGGAAATCACTTTTGAAATGAAACATTAAAAAAGAACTTGAGCAATTTTCGTCTTGTAATCTAACTTCACTCCAATGAAAACTTGAATTGTCATGACGAAATTGTGCCGTGGTTGGTATTATTTTGGGGTTTTATGGGAAGTAAAATCAATATATTTAGTAATTCTTTAACCTGCCCAATTATTTGCTTTCACTGCACTTATTTTTTTCTATTTTTTCCAAGCAAAGTTAGCAACGGAATCGCCAGAAATAACTTTTCTCAGAGACTTTTCAAAACTGCAAGGCGACTTCAACTTCGCCCAGAGAAAGAAATTGGGCGAAGACCTGATGTTAAGGGCGAAGATATCGCCTACTTCGCCTTGTAGGCTGGTCCCTGCCGAGGACCTCTTGGCTTGCAGCCTGCACCTCTACCAACTGAGCCACCGCGCCCCCTCCTGCACTCTGATAAGATCAGAAAGGCTTTTAAAAGCCTCCTGGGACATTTTGCAGGATTTCAAGGCCTTGAATGACCCTTAGTCAAATCCAAGGCCATTCCTTGAAACCAGGGCCCCATGGGTACCCTGCTGAAGAATCTATATGGGGTGGAGTACTTTCCAACAGCTGCACAGGGTTCATGCACACTTTTGATCAGTAAGAACAAGAACTAACAAGAACATTTTCCATGAAAATTCAAGCTAGAAGAGCTTCACAAAAATGATGATGAAGACTGTTACATGTATAAGGAAAACAGAAAAAGTTTCTTATTGTTAACAAACTACTTCATTCAGTTGGTACTGTACAGATCTGAAATGTTGATTCTGTATAGACCACCCTGCAAAATGCAGCTCATCAAACAATGTCGAAAATTGATTTAAAAGTAATTACTAATAATTGTCATGCAATGAATAGAAAACCACTCTATTTTCAGGGCAACATGCGGTATTTGATTCATCAGATGTATGACGGCACACAATATGTCTCAATCTATCAATATTGACATATTTTTATACCATGTCTGAGATGTATCAGATTTGGTACAATGCATTAAATAAAATATATTGGTGGAAATATCTGTGTATTATTAGTGTACAAAGCACTTACTATATATGCTCCCCAAAAAATTTTCGGGAAGCATCAAAAACCACAAACTGAACAAGAACCAAAATCTGAACTGCAAGAAAACCCACCTGGAAAGAAGCATAACAATTTTGAAGTAGAAATGGATGGTTAGGAAATTTTTTACTCTGTTTTCACTTTCGTTTTCCATTATTTTCTACTAAGCTTGACTGTGTGTGGTTTTTGATGAAAAGGATAACGTTCAACGTTTATAACAGGATTATGAAATAAGACAAGGATTGCGATAATTGAGAATATGTTAATTTCTGTTCCCTGTATGCTATGTTTTCAATAAGAATAATTTGAGGTGTAGACTGTACTAAAGAACTGAGGCCTGGGTTAATAATGTGGCCCTTATGTTTATGGTTAATGTATGTCAACCAAAATCATTCCAAAACGAGTCAGCCTTCCAAGTTACAATGAAATCCCTTCATAAATATAACTCATAGACTTTGCCAAAGGAATCCAGGTCATGTGATGGTTCGGCAATCATGGCTGACCAATCATGAGCAAAATACAAGAGTCTCATCATGATGATCGGACAAGAACTACAAGGATGTAGCCTACGCTAAAGAAAATGTGAACAGATCACAGACTTACAGACTGACAGACTTCTGCACGCATGATGGCAATAGCTTATCTTGACTTTGTCAAGTTCAGCTTAAAAAATAGTGGATATTTTGACTAAATAAATAAATACATATTGTTACTTTTTGAACATTTGATTCATCAGGAATCATTATCTAATAAGTGAAAATAGATGTCAAAAGGTAATGTACTAAAGTCACCTATTTTCACTTCAGTACTTGTAAGCGAAATTGAAATGAATAAAACAGAAAAAAAAAACCATATTGGACATACTCTTTTACTGAATATAATTACTTGTATGCAACGTTTTTTTTTATTATATGTTTGTGATAAAGCAAAAAATTGAAGTTGATGAAAAAACTGTTGGCACAGTTTTTCAAGGTAAGGTCATTCGGTTTTTCAGTCATTACCAAAAAATGAAACCGAACCATTTTTTGGTTATATCGTTCATCCCTATTTTGTAGATTTTTTTTATCCATATCATAATGTTAAATTCCAAATGTAACCCCTAAAAATTCTGAAAAAAAAATCCTAAAATATTGGAAGGCACTACACATTTTTAAAAACAAGCCGACCTAATTTGGAGTCAGTATCTATAACACTTCCAAGATATGCCTTGGAAACAACATGTAGATAGATGAATGGGTGACCCAACAGATGGATGGACGGATGGACAGACTAAGACACACCCATGATTATTATCCCTCACCCAAACACATTACATGTCATGGGATGAATGAAATAGGGAGAGGTGGCAGAAAAGAGGTGTTTTTGGTTGGGGAGCAGGCAATAACCACAATCAGGAGCCAATACTATAAAACTTTAACAATTGTATTTTCTAGAATTGTATTTTCCATCTATCTATTAATTAAACTGACTAAAATGAATCATTATCATTTTAAAAGATATGGCAATTTGCCAACTGGCAAATTGCCAGATCTTTGAAAACGCTAATGGTTCATTTTAACCCATTTAAAGTCATAACTAGAAAATTTATTTATTTATTTATTTATTTGTTGGTCACATATTTTTGCACAATAGCTAATCATGACCACAACATGAGCATCAACTCAAGACCAGGGGTGAGCATTAATAAGCCATGTTGCCCATTTTAGAGAGGGTTTGCACCTCCAAAGCATTAGTGACTGGGTCCTATTTTACCAGTAAAACAGAGCCTGTTTACCTCAGCGAAAGGCACTGCTTCACTTTCCAGGGTTCTTGCGGGGGAACTAGAAAATGCAGTTCTCGAAAATACAATTGTAAAAGTTCTTCTATAGGATTGGCCCCTGGAGACATTTTTTTTAACAATATTAAAGTTTTTTGTAAGTATAGCACACTGATCAATAATATAAATGTTATAGGCTCCTTTTGTAGTTTTTTTTAGATGAATAATTATATTTTTTTAAATGATTGAAGGAAACATAAGTGCTAATTGTTTTGAGTTTGTTTAGTGGTCCAATATCAGAGTTTACATAAACTGATAATCCCTGATTAGACCATTTGCATAACGGCACACGCTGCTTGGTTAATCATGTATTTTAAAAGGGGTTAATTATTGTCTCGGATATAAGTGTTTACTAGTAACCGTTGTTACGAGTAACTGTTCTGTATATATTGTATTATTTTTCAGAATGCAGTAGTCTGGATGCCGACTGTGAACGGACTACGTTCGGCAGGATTCCGCCATACAGTGTAAATAAATAAGGAAAGCTGACAAGCATTTTTACTGAGCTAATTTCCCTAAAGTTATGCTTTACGACATAAACACCACATTCTGTGAATACTGTCATGATTCTCCCAGCAGAGGCACATTTTTATCTACAGTACATGGAGAGTGGATTGTAACTAAATCACCCGCAGAGTGGAGTAATCACCCAAACAATAACTTTCAAATTTTACACATATGGACAAAAAACACAAGCAATGTTTCAGCCAATGGACCTCCGGGTTAAACCCGGAGGTCCATTGGTTGAAACTTTGCCTGTGCTTGTTATGCTTTGCAACTAACTAATTTGCAATTGTTGCTTGGGTGGAATCTCCACTCAGCGGGTGATTTAGTGATAATACACTTTCCACATACTGTATTCTACAGATGCCAGTGAAAACCTACTTCCACTGAATACAATCATGATCTACTAATTGAATCAATATTGTTGAGGGTGGATTTTCCACAAATTAAAGGGTTTTAAATATATTAAATGATGTCGAACGATAAAAAATGACATCTTTGGAGATCTCCTGGGGGTTATATTTCTCTAAAAGCTTGATAGGAAAAAGACAATCACTTTGTAGCAGAGAATTGGATAATTAATATAATGACTTCAGTATAATTTGACATCTAGTATCCATTAATCTCAATGCATGAATCTGTAATTCTGAAAATTGATTTTTCTGAAAATTTCCTTTGATGTACATATATCTCCAGGAAAAACTAGATGTGTTTGAGAGAGCCTTGAAAAAAAAATCTCACAAACAATATTTTATAAAATGAAAATACTATAGAGACCATTTATAATATTTTTCATTTCTATCTAGCATGCGAATGAACAGATGTTATTTTACTCTACTCATGTCAATCTGAACATGTTTGTTCATTTGTTTGTTGATGGGTGTTTAACTTCTCCTTACATACTGCTGGCGGATATTTCTGCACAGGGATTTCTCTTGCCACTGAAATAAGTATAATTTGGGAACATTAATCAAATTTCCACCCTGTAAATTGAATGGATTTTTAGCCCAAATACCCCCGACCCACCAAAACAAAAATCAAGCATGAGACTTTAGTCTAATAAAAAAAAAATGAAAATGAACTGAAATTGTTCTTGCATGAAAGGGAAATGTATCAAAATCATCCATTATGCCCCCAAATTATATGCTAACCAGTTTGTAAAGCCCTTATGGCACCTTTTTATTTCTTTGACTTCACATGAAAACGGTCTGAAGGACCATTTTCATATAAATTCAAAGAAATAATTTTTTTTTTTTAAAATTTGAAAAATACTGAAATCCGATAAAAAAACTGAAAAATCTCATCTCTGAAAAATTTTCTGGATTTTTAGACCAACAAAAAGGGCAACGCAAAGCGTGTGCCAATAATGCCCCGACCCGCCCAAAATTTCCTAATTTGAAAGAGTGAAAAAGGGTCATACCTCTGGAAAAATGTGTTGAAGAAACTAATGCTACACAGGTATTATTCCCTATTATGCTCTATCACAACACCAAATATATCATTCAAATTGGAGTAGCAGTGACTGATACAGTTAAAATGTTGGTTGAGATGGACGAACAGACGGATGAATGGATGGACAGACGGATGGAGGTCTCCACTAGATACCCCTTTTTTTCTTTTCAAGTCAGGGAATAAAAATTTCTTCAGTTAAATATGGATAAATTTTTCATCAAATCTGGCCATGGCTGCTTTGAAGCAGCCATGACCAGATCTGATGAAAAATACTTTGAAAATACTCAGCGGGTTCAGAGGTAAGGTCACACCACTTTCTGCACATATGGTAACAAATCTTTAATAAGTTGTTGCTGACCACCAAGTCAAGCAAGTTTTTAGGAAAGACATCTTTCAAATAACCCTTTTCAGATGACATTTTAAGGAACAGAAAGTAAAGAGGTAAAACTGATATATTCACCATTGATGGAGTGGAAAGACCAAGATGAGAAATATTGCAGCTATTTGCTGGGTTTCGTTCACTGGACACTTGTATGCTGTGTTGTATTATTATTACACTGTCGCAAACAGCTTGGAGAGCTCTTTCGGTACATCACAGCAATTCTTTGCCAAGGTTTTACAATCTTAATAATAGTTTGGAGAGACAACCACAAATTGCAATTTTATTAAACTTTCTCCATGTTTGTCTGAGATACAGCAGTAATCAGGGCAGGGCAAACAAAAAGTTGGTTAACCAATTTCTTTTGCGGCAAATGATAGACAAACAAAACTACCTGTTCACCCAATTTATGCAGGCTGGCATTACAAGTGACTTAGTATTCCACAATGTTATTACAGTGGAGCCCACTTAATTGGATATCTTTTAATTGTATATCCCTGTTAACTGAATATAATTTTCAAACACAAAACTATTTACCATATCTTCAGTACAAATTTGATCTGTTAATTGCATATGGGTTGTAGAGTAAACTCCTGTTAATTGTATATAAATTTTTGTAATATGACGAAAAAATTACTGTGACACGCACCAAATTCCCCTTTTTTTTGGCCTCACTACAGCCAATACAGGCATTTATTCTAATATATCTTGTTTGACAGAGCTCTATGAGCTCTGTCAAACAAGATATAAAAGAATAAATGCTCAGTTTACCTCCAGAACACAGGAAACTGACCAAATCCTTGTTAATTGTATACTCTTGTTAACTGAATAATTTTCACTGGCAAAATGGATATTCAATTAAGAGGATTCTACTGTACTAACTTTTAATTCAGTGCAAAGATAAATCTTCCACAGGAATGGTGAGAGAGATATACAGATCTTCCAGTATCATCAATCTGCATCCTCCTGACTGCAGATTAAAAACTTTGATCAACCTATTGTATCCAACAATGTTTCAAAAAAAATTAGAACTTTTATTCACTTTTGTTATTTGTCTTGAGGGATTTATGTTATATTTTCTTGGAAAAGTTTTTTGTTTTGAGGGATTTTGTCCAACTTTGTCATCTTCCTCGAAGGATTTTATGATCAGCTTCTTTGTTTTTTGTTGTAGGATTTTGTCCATACCCCAAAATAGTATATAGTGTAATAGATGTTTGCTCTGTGTCCATCAAATGCCATAAAAACAAGTTCTTGTTTGTATTATCTAACAAAAAGACCACTAGATACAATCAATTACATCATGTACTTCATTCAGCAGCTTTCTCCAACAGTTGATTGAGTTCAATGATAGATATCAATCAAAACATTTGAAACAGACTATAAATCCATCCACATAGAGGATGTTATTTATTATTAACATGAACAGTTGTTTTAATTGGGATTACTGGTTTGTTATCCCCGATTATATAAACATGTACTTCAAGGACAAAGGGGACAAGCACCCCAATGTTCAATCATTATTATTAGGTATCTGCCATTGATATGAATCAGGGAATTATCTGTAGTGTACATGAAGAGGAATGAAGTTGGTCTTGTGGAAATCTGTAAATTGAATAGCCACTTTGCCAATGAAAATTATTCAATTAACAGGAATATTCAATTAACAGGGAATATGTCACTATCCTGTATTCTAGAGATAAACTTAGCATTTATTCTATTATATTTTGTTTGACAGAGCTCCATGAGCTCTGTCAAACAACATATAATAGATTAAATGCCTATGTTGGATGTACTGAGGCCAAATAGGTCTATAAGCAAAGGATAACTGGGGAAAGTCAATTAAGAGGAAGAGTTTACTCGAAAATCTATATTCAATTAACAGGTCAAATTTGTTTGTTGGGGGTATGGTAAATGCTTTTGTGTTGGGAAATTATATTCAATTAACAGGGTTGTCCAGTTAAGAGACATCCAATTTCGTGGGCTTAAGTAAACCTGACTACGAGCTTGTGGTAAGGTCATGATAAAGCCAGAGATCTTGAATGTAAACTTGACTACTTCCTTGTGGTGCAGTCATATTGACTCATAGATTTTGAAAGTGAACTTTACTACAGTGGAACCCTCCTATTAAATGTGGGGGCTTTTTTTATTTGCATTATGCTGGACTAATTTGACAAATAATTATATTCAGTGTTGGTGCCATGTGACGAAAAAATCAGGTCAATGTCCAATCGGGAAGCCCTGCTACCATATAGGGAATGATGAATTGCTGGGGGAGGGGGGGGGGGGGGTCACACTCTATTTAACATGGGTCTGCATCATACATTTTGATTTGTCAAACTCCAATACTACAGCCAACCACAACACTATAGTAAGTAGTATATGTAATTTACCAACAATGAATTCCAAATTTGAAGCAGTTTTGAAGATTTTGTGAGCTATACTCAAAAGGCCCAACTTACCATTTTTCATAAAGACATAACTCAAAAGCATGACTATGGTTCGCACATTTGCGGATATTGATTTTCTATTGAAAATATCCACTTGGATTCCCACAGTTTCACTTTACAGGAATATTATGAGAATCGGATTCTGGTCGAAAAACGAGACCTATTACGTTAGTTGCATGTATGCATTCAACCGATATTTGACTGCTCTAGCCAATACATTTATCATCAAGCAAAGTGAATCTTCACACCCCTAACTTTTAGGATCTATGGCAAGATGATGACCGCATCACAACAGTAAGTAGTCAAGTTTACTTTTTGTCTGGCAAGTCATTTAGCCCTGTGCAGCCCACTTTAGGGGCCTGCTATTGTTTGCTGGGTCATATTTTACCACTGATCTCTCTATACAGCTGAATTTCTGGAATTTCATTGGTCACAGACTGAAAAATGTCTCCAACACCACCATGTAAGAAGGGGGGGGGGGGGCGGGGGTGGGGGGGAGTCGGGGAGTCGGGGGATGCTATAAAAAAAACAATTCTCCAAGGGTTTTTTTAGTATAATTAGGAGTTTGCCTCAGCAAATCAGGAGGAATATAATGTGTTTCCTATATTGAATTCCAAAAGGATCCTCCTAATTTGCAAATTACCTTCACATTTTCCTATAGGAAACCTATGTGAATTTCCTACAGGAAACGTATACATGTACAGTTAAAACTAAAATTCCTGTCCTGAAATGCACACAAATAGCACGTCGATATGCACGGTAATCTGCGCGGTATGACCATAGTAAGGCCATCAAATTCTGTAAATATGGCCTGTGCACAAGCAATGTTTCAGCCAATGGACCTCCGGGTAACCCGGAGGTCCATTGGCAGAAACATTGCCTGTGTTTGCTATGAGTAACCAGGAGAAACTGCTGTGCTTTGGATGCCTTTTGATATGGCAATTGCACGCAATTCATACGCGCATTTAAGCCTAGATAAGCGCACAGTTCGTGACAGAACTTCTAGTTTTAACTGTAGGAATCCTAGTTTGATTACTGTAGGAGCGTTTCATACCAGCTGAAAAAAAACAAGAGATTGAAAACTTGAGATTGTATTATTAGTTTTCATGCAAGGCAAATGCCATGACGTTTATAAAGTGATAAGTGCTACAGAGAAACAGATTTACAGATTTCATGTCATCAAATGCCATTATGGCTTGGGAGGAATTATTATGCTGATTGACTTGACGCAATCTGGAGGGTGGGGGGCAGCAAGGGGAGAATAGTTTTGAGTGCAGGCATTTTTTGCTGATGAACCAGAAATCCAGTTTTATGGAGATATGTGTATTTTACAGCTCCATTTCCCAGGGTTCCCAGAATAAGAAAAAGTCTTTCAGATGTGATGAGCTCCGCTCCATTTTCTGGCATTTTGATAGAGTACAAAGGAAAACTGCAGAATAATGTAACCAGCAGATAGATCCAATGTCAAACATATTCAAGTGCAAAGCATTCAAGAAAACACTTGGGAGGTTTCAACAGCTATTCATGAGAATTCTATCCATGCACTCGTACATTTAAAAACCAATTTTCAGCTATCTCCATTATCCAACATTCTTTTCTCTACAGTGGCAGAAACTGGTAAGGAATTCACATCACACATACAAACATACATGTTTTTACATCCGTACAAAAACTGGAAAAAATGCAAATGCATGAAGGGATCATAAAAACTTCAAATTGTGCAACTCTAAATAGTTTACGTATTTTTCTGTGAGAGCTAATATATTTTTTTTTTCCTTTCATCAAAACCATAAATTTGTGCTCCAGTTACATGGAGGTACAACAAGAACACAATAATTTTGTTACAGTACCAGTCAAAGAAAAATGTTGGAAAGTAACTACATGTATACAAAGAATTTCAGCACTATTATCGCAAAAGTCTCTTTCGCCATCAGATTGATCCACATTTTCACCAGGTGATCAAAATATATCCTAAACAGGGTTTATAATCATCATCTAAGGGAGAAAAAAAATTCTATGACATTTTAAAGGATTTTTCATACCCTTTCCCGCTTGTCGCAACTCAAATGATTTTGTTCCTACATCATTACCTAATAATCTGCTTGAAATTCCCAGTGAAGATGCCAATTTGCTTTAAAACAGTCTACCATCCCAAACCCAAACAAGCTTAAATTAACAATTAGTTAAATCGAGATGCGGTAGAAGATACTTGCATTATCTTTCACTTTGCCAATTATCTGTTCAACTGGGGAGTTTGTAAATTTGGTATTCAAATTCTATTTCACGGCAGAAAGCCTTCATTCATTAACTGCCATATCTTTGGGCTGCACGGTATATTGATAAACCGATATATATCGGTATTCAAACCAATATCGATTGAATACCAGTGTAATTACAAAAATATCGGTTTATCGTCATTATTTATTTACCCACAATTTAATTTTCAAGATGTCTTGAGCTTCTTAACTGCAGCCCCGAATGAATAACAGTATATATAGTTATCCAAGGAATTGTCTGCTTGTGCCCTCGTAATATACAAATTCAGCAGTTGAAAAAATATAATTTTCAAAAATTTCAACAAAACTATATATATATATCATGTGACCCCTCATTGGAACGAGCTCGTTCCACTGAGGGGTCACATGATAATAGTTTTGTTGAAATCTTCGGGAAAATCTGATTTTGATATCGTTTGCGTTGGGTAAAAGTTTTTCGAACCGCATCATCAAGGTATGCTAATTTGTTCCGACTGTGATGCCTCAAGTCCTGATTGTGGAACTTATGTTCATATATCTGAACAGTTTTCGATATACTGGTATACCGCGGTATTTTTTTGAATGCAGATACCGGTATTCAGTTTTGAATATCGTGCAGCCCTACCATATTATATACATGTACAGTGACAGTGAAAATAAATTCCTGTGGACACCACCTGAATCGAAATCCTTTGCAAATTATCACATTAAACAATATGAAAGTTTCAAAAAGTTTAATTTTATATTTCAAGTTTTTGTGGCACAAACTTCAAAATCAAATTGCCAACAAAGCAAGGAAGGATGTGGTGCTGAACACTATTCAAACAAACTTTCCTCTTTTTACCCCATTAGACTTTTCTTGGTTTCCAAAATTTATTCAAATATCCTTGCCTTGTTATCTATTTATTTATTAGGGTTTAATGAAACTTTAACAGCCAGGGTCATATCATGTCGGTGAAAGTTTTACGGGTGGAGGAAGCCGGAGTACCCGGAGACAACCACCAAGCAACGACAAGCAGTTGTCAGCTCTCCAACATCGTAACTCTGCATCGCGGCACAGGCAGGGTTAGATTGTTTGAAGACATGCGCACCATCGACGTGCAGCACGCCTCAGTACACAGCGTCATCGTGCAACCATGTAAGCAATCAGGGTTAATTAAAGTGCCTTGCCCAAGGACACAACGCAGAAGCGCGAATCAGTCGCTGAAATGGTCACCCATCCAACTACTATGCAGACTTAACATTGTTCTGACGAGAACTGGTTACCGAGACGCCACCTGAAGGCACTCTCCCATAAATGTTAACAGAGCAAAATCCACACAGATGAAATAAATTCACTTCAAAGATAATGTGAGCCACCATATCCACAGAATATAACTGCAGATGACTTACTAGTGTTTTTAAATTTTTGTTACCTGCATGCACAGGCAGTCAACAATGATGTAAAAACACTGTCAAGATACAAACAATGGTGTCATTTGTGTGCAAAGCACATAAAGGTGTATCCCCACATTTCCAGTATGCCATCACGATGGTCACAAATCAATTCACATTCTCTAATGACAAAAGTGGCACTAATCCCAAACCTTTATGCACATCAAAAGACCCTACCGGAACATGCCTTCAACGTTTCAAATAATTAAAACCCATTGGTGCCTTTCGCCAGAAACTGATTCTCTAAAGACAAAACTGCTGCTATGGGTGCCCCATAGTACCGAATCAAAAATCTGACACCTTTATGCACATCAAGAGACCCCCTAGTTTTGAACACATAAACACACACACACTTTCAATGTTTCAAATTAAAACCTCTAAGAGTTCTAAAAGAGCCTTTTGTTGGAAACCGATTGTCTGACGACAAAAGTAGTGCTATGGGCAGCACATGAGGCCGAATAAAAAATATGAAACCTTTATGCACAACCCCTAGGAGCCTTTCGTTGGAAACCGATTGTCTAATGACAAAAGTGATGCTATGGGCACCACATGGGGCCCAAATCAAAAATTTGAAACCTTTATGCACATCTAGAGGCCCTCCCTACCAGAACAAATGAACACACTTTCAACGTTTCGAATTAAAACCCCAAGGAGCCTTTCACCTGAAACTGATTCACTAATGACAAAAGTGGCACTACGGGCACCACATGGTGGGGCGAATAAAAAATCTGAAACCTTTATGCACATCTAGAGACCCTACTGGAACATATAAATGCACATTAAACAACCAAAATTACCGTAGATATCCTAGGAGCCTTTCGTCATCAGAAAGCAGTATTTTAGCTCAGTCTTAAAGTGGCACAGTTGGCATCACCTGGTGACAAAATTCAAACTAAACCAATTTTTGTCATCTCTATATCACCATACTTAAGAAGCATGGTACATGGAAGTTTAAAAATTATAGCTCAAAAAAAGGGATGTACGAACGAAGATCATCGCTACATCCCCCGCATTTTTTAAAATGCGAGGATAATAAAATGTATGCAACCAGTAAGTAGAATTTTCAAGGAGAATACACTCGAGACAACATTTTCAGAGGAATACAAAAGGGGTAGTTTTTGGCTGTGTGAGGACTTGTAAGGGCTGACAACACTTTCAACAACCAGTGTATATCGTGTTGGAAGGTTTCATGGGTGGAGAAAGCCAGACAGTAGGGACCTGTCCTCCGTTTTCGGCTCAAATCAAATCTTGAATCGGATCTCTGCTGAGGTTTTGAATCGAATCGAATTTCAAATCCTGGTGTCAACCAGTAGAGTGTGAACTGGGATAGAGATGAGACCAAAACTGTTGGAATTGTGGTGGAAACTGTGTGAAATTACACAATGTAATAATAATGTGCTGCTTTGGTGAACGAAAGTTCTCTGAGCCTCGTTGATCTGTGCAGGATAGAAATAGTACAGTTAAAACTAGAAGTCCTGTCATGAAATGCGCACAAATAGCACGTTGATATGCGCATTAATGTACGCGTTATGGCCCAAGTAAAGCTATCAAATTCTGTACATATGGCCTGCACACAGGCAATATTTCAGCCAATGGACCTCCGGGTAACCCGGAGGTCCATTGGCAGAAACATTGCATGTGTTTGCTATGAGTAACCAAAAGAACCTGCCGTGCTTTGGATGCCATTCGATATAGCAATTGCGCACAATTCCAACGCGCAATTAAGCTTAGATAAGCGCACTATTCGTGACAGGACTTCTAGTTTTAACTGTAAGCAATTTATGCAAAAATGATTTTACATCAAAGAGAATACACAGAACATGCACGGAATATGGGCCTGCTGAATTATGGCTCTGGTCCTTCATAATAAAGCTCAAATATGGGCTTCGCCTTCCAGCACTCTACCAGTTGTTGTCTTGCCCAAGGACACAATGCAATTACCACTGATCAGGATGGAACAGTGCACCTTTCGGTTTAAAGTCCAATGCGCTACTTACTATATACACTGAGCATTGAACTCCCATCATGGTAGTGTACTGGTCTTGGATAAATAAAAGTGATATAGCAACAAAAAAGGCAGTTACACAGTACATGGAGAGTGGATTACCGCTAAAACCCCCATGGAGTGGAGTTTCCACCCAGACAATGGACCTCCAGGTTAATAAACCCAGAGGTCCATTGACAGAAGCTGTGCTTGTCATTTGTATGTATCATCTGATGAATCTAAAGTTATTGATTGTATAGGTGCCACTTCACTCCACAGGTGTTTTATTAAATAATCCTCTCTCCACATACTGTACAAAAAAAATAGTAAAGAACATGGAATCACTCACGCACCTTAATAATCCTGTTCCTTTGAAAATACTTCATACAGTTGTTGCCATTGTATGAATCCGACTTGGAAGTTTGTGCCATACTCAAGGCATGTCATGTTTTTCCATCCCCGAGGGCTTCATTCAGACTGAGAGGACCTGCAGAAGTTTTGTGTTCTGTTTATATAACACACAGTGGGAGGGAATCTCAGTGCAAAAGCTTCAAGTAGGAATATGCTAATATCATTAATCTCAGTTTCAGCCTGTGAATATACTATGTTCATGTAGAAGGGTGGAAAATTGGGAATAATGATAATAAACCAATCACCCACATTTTTATATATAGTTCATCTTTCAAAGCCAGGAAATTGTATTTCTTCAGTGTAAAATTTCACAATTTACTCACACCAGGTCAAACCAGGGTCAGCCCTGTGGTTGTTGTCTCCTTCTGTGAAAATTAGAGGAATCTCCAAACCTGTTGTTGGTTTCTTACATGTACATTTTACAGGTTTACATATATAATAAGTAAGGGCATGAACAGATTCCACTAATTGGCTGGTCAAGTACCAGAGGACCCTGTGTGTACTTTATATTACATGTAAAATACACATACAATGTTTATCATTGGTGATTAAAGCCATTATGCTGAAATTACTGATGATGTAATAGTCACCAGTAATACTTACATAATCCAAAACAATGATAACAGTAATCATTTCATCTGCATTGATTCATACAGTGGGATACAGTTGAAACAAGAAGTCCTGTCACAATTAGTGCAGAAAATGCTCTAAGTTAATGCGCTCCTTACTCCAGAAGAATGAAGTAGTCTGAAATAGTGACATACAGTACATGAAGAGTGTATTATCACTAAATCACCTGCAGAGGGGAGATTCCACCCAAGCAATAATTTCAAATTTGTTGCAAAGCATAACCAGCATAAGCAAAGTTTCAGCCAATGAACCTCCGGGTTAAACCCAGAGGTCCATTGGCTGAAACATTGCTTGTGTTTTTTGTCGATATGTACACAACTTTAAAGTTATAACGTGGGTGATAACTCCACTCCACAGGTGATTTAGTTACAATCCACTCTCCACGTACTGTACACAAGAACTTTTGTGCGGTGCGGTGCAATGCAAAATATAATGTGCTATTATTAGCAAGGCTGGTAGTGAAATCACGAACTGTACCAATCAAACAGAAAAGATTGAGACTACAGCATGTGCAGGGTGGATTTACTACAGTACAAGCAGGCTTGGATTTCTAAAAAATCCAGGGTGTCAATAAATCGCTCGCCTGGAACCTACTTAGGCGAGCAAATTGCTCTCCTGAAATCTTTTTCACTTTTTTTGCTTCACAAAGATCTTCTAAAGACAGTTAATACCGGGTTGGGTAATTTCTCCTTCGAGTGCATTCAAGCCAATCAATTTTAAATGAATTAACTAGAGGATGGCCACCAAACGGTGGCTGATTCCCCCGAAAAAAGCCTTGATGTACCTAGACTATGAGGACAGTCACTCCGTCTACGCCCGGACGGACAGACGGACGACTTCACGGCTAGATTCCCCCGAATTTTTTTCGGGGGAATAATAAAATGTTAATGAATGAACCTGTATTCATTTTTTTTACTATTCCCTCCACCCCAGTGTGGTCAGATCGAGAAGTTCAGGGGGACTGGTACATGTAGTGGCCGACACACACATGTACCCAGCATATTCTGTACACATGTTCCATGGTCCGTCACCGTCGAAAAAGGATCAAAGTAGGTGAGCAAAAAAGGCTAATGCCGGATTAAATTGCGTGAGCAGTTAAGGCAAGCTAAAAATCGCTTGCGTCAGAATTCCATGACTGCAACAAGTCAAAATAAGTTGTAGGGTAACAACTATAAACTATGTATCTTTCTCTTCCTACACTGATAAGACCAGAAGCTGACATCATTTTCTGGAAAGTTCTCACTGCCCTGGCATGAGTGAAATATAGGAAAACCCCAACAAGGGCAAGGTTCGAAATAAGTGGTGGGACAAGGGCAATGGCTGACACCAAGCTTACTTTGACCTACACACTTTGAAATCCATAGGACATTTTGACCAATACAAAATTCTGCTCAATTTTAGAATCTGAGTTTAAAAAAACACCGATAATTTGATACAAACTTAAATTCCATTGCGAATTAACAAGTCATTTCCTCATTTAGTAGTCACCACATGTCAATTTACAATGTGTAAAGTAATATGTTGAAAATGACCTGCACCAAATTGAAATGACCTGTACCAACTACATGTACTTGGGACAGGACATTTTGACCTGCACTGGAAAAAAAATTAATTTGAGCCTTGAACAAGGGGTGTTTATTCCTGTCTCCTGTACTCTCTCCACTTGAGTTGTGTTCTCTATTTATACAAGAATTAACTCTTAATCCGCTGAGTATTTTCAAGTTATTTTTCATCATATCTAGTCATGGCTGCTTCAAAGCAGCCATGACTAGATGTGATGAAAAATTCATCTAAATTTAACTCAAGAAATCATCAGTGAAAAAGTCATTTCAGTTTACAGGAGTAAGATTCAATTAAATGTTCCAAAATTATACTCATTTCAAAAGTGGCATGAGAAATCGTGTCCTTGGCAGGAATATCCACCAGCAGCATTAAGGAGTTAAAGTTTAACTGTTAAACATGCCTGCTATCAACTCTGCGAGTTTCTACATATATGTTTTGTATTCTATACATCACAACCTTCATTTTGATGTAGACTTTGTGTAAATTGAATTTGAATTTATGGAATATCAGAGGTAAGAATTTCAAAGTGAACTATTTTTTTTTTACTTATAAACATGTACATGTAGCATCTTTAGCCTTTATTATATATCATATCCCCTTTGGCAGAACTTCAGGATATGAGCTCTCTTGTCAAACAAGACACAATAGGATACATGCTCATTTCATCACCAGGATGTAAGAAAGTGACCAGGTTCTGGTTATTCAACTTTAACCACCTGCACACTGAGATCAAAATATCAAAATTTTAAACTGTAAGTTTTCCCATAATGCAACTAGGAATTCAACAAATTCAATCTTGTTTGACGGAGCTTACAGAAATATGTCAAACAAGGTTGAACTTTAAAATTCCAAGCTGCATTATGGGAAATGGGAAAAATTTCTTACTAGAAATTTTGACATTTTGACAAAAGTAGTGGGCAGAAGGTTAAGAATAACTTATTACTAACTTCAAAATTCATCTAGGGTAATTAACTAATGGGTGTGCAGGGCTTTGTTTAAGACAGTGCTGGTTATGGGACGTAGCGCCCCCAAAAACAAACTCGTCCTGGGACGATTCAACCCAACAGTTTCTTTTTCTCAGGGTATCCAGACGATTAGTCCCAAAGGATGTTTTTATTCGAATATCAGGACAATGGGTCCCAAAATTTATATTCATGGTATCAGGGCAAATCGTCCTGGGTGTAATCTGTGTATATATATTAATGTTTGACGGAACCTCTGGTGTGAATAAGAGGGATCATTTTTTCGGCAGATTATATATACGTAATGCCTGATATTTTGGCCGACAAAGTGTAAATCACAGGAGTTTTTTCTGTATAAACAAATCGGGGCTCTGAATTATTTCTTCAAACTCAGTGATAATTTTCCACTTGAATGAATTTCCCAAATTGTCAATTTTCGCGAAATGGAACAAAAGTAATTGCTTTCATTGAGGATGAAGACTTATATGCTACAAATATACTTTCCACTGATAAAAATACTGTATTTTAAACATAATGTACACCCAAATCGATAGAGGTGCCCAGCCATCTGGGGGTTTTCAACAGGTCATGGTGATAAAAATCATTTATTAGTTGCTCTCTCCCTGGATGTATAATTCTATTGATATATATTAAGTCGGGTACTTACTGCACCCTATAATCTGTGTGTATTTTTGTCGGACAAGCAAGAGATTTTGTTCAACTGAGTACTCCAAAGCATGCGTATATTTCTGGCGGGCATGAAATGACGTCTGCCCAGCCTGGTATTTTATAATTTCTTGCCCAGCCTGGTATTTTATAATTTCTTGCCCAGCCTGTATATTTTATAATTTCTTGCCCAACCTCTGCCCGATGAAACCCATGATCAAGAGCTTGAGGGGTGTCTTTGACACCCCCTCCCAAGATTTTACACCCTTGGTTTCATCAAACTGCAGATCACATTCTTTCAGTCAGAAGGGATCCAGAGTCCATTCCAACAGGAGTGAAGAAAACTCCCGAAAAAATCTTTTGGTGAATACAGAGATTATATACATGTAAGCCCGAGCCTTTTGAACCTGAACCTGTTGGTCTTAACCCTTTACCCAATGTAACGGCTAAAACCGGCCAGTGCTATTCACAAAAAAATACTATCCAATTTTCATTATTTTTTATCACAAAAACATTGCTTATGACCCCTCATTGGAACGAGCTCATTGAGCTCATTCCAATGAGGGGCCATAAGCTATGTTTTTGTGATAAAAAATGAAAAAGGTTAGTTATTCAAGTATTATGTTTGCAACTGCCATCTGCTTTTCCTGTAAGGTGAAGGGTTATTTATTTATTTATTTATTGGTGTTTAGGGTCACATACTTATGCACAATGGCTAATCGTGACCGTGACAGTTTTACGGGTGGAGGAAGCCGGAGTACCCGGAGAGAACCACCGAGCAACGACGAGCAGCTGTCAGCTCTCCAACATCGTAACTCTGAACTCTACACCGCAGCACAGGCAGGGTTAGATTGGTTGAAGACATGCACACCATCGACGTGCAGTACGCCTCAGTACACAGCGTCATCGTGCCCCCATGTAGGCAATTGGGGTGAAGTGTCTTGCCCAAGGACACAACACGGTTGCCGCAGGTGGGATTCGAACCGAGGACCTCTCGGCTTGCAGCCTGCACCTCTTCCAACTGAGCCACTGCGCCCCCAGGTGAAGGGTTAAATGAAAGAACTAACTTACAACCCCCACACCCAAACTGAATTGAAACACTGTGCTCACATATTCTGAACAAAACTGTTACATTATTTCTACTTGAACAGCTAACAACAATCAAATCAAGAATTTCCCCCTAAAACTACAGTGATTTACTAAAATATTCCCCATAATACTCACCAAATAAACAGAATAAAGCTCCACAATACTGCCCAGGAATATGTTATTAATTAAATAGAAAACACATTTCTTACAAACAGCTGCACTGTATGGATTGTGTACATAAAAATGTCATAAAATATCCTGATACCAGTTGACTGACTGAGTGTGTGTAGATATAATTAAAAACTGGACCACTTGTTTGAAACTTAATCCCTGGTCTCTGCTTTCAACTCACTAAATATTTTGGGTGGATAGAAACACCTAAGCATCAAACTCCTCTTCACATATAACATACAAGAGTATACATTTGTTTGCTGTCTATAGAATTCCAAAAAATGTCAACAATTGCTAAGAGTGGATGCGTGACCTCCAAACCTGATTCAATTTTCCCACTGAATACCATTCCCTAATTCCACACACGGTGAACAGTCAACAATACCAGAGTGGCCAGTTGACTGGTCTTTCAACTTAGTCATTGCAGCATGAAATACCTCTCACTTCCATCAGCCAATCAGAATTGAGGCAATAAATTAACTGGGTTCTGCTCTAGTGGTTCTCTAGCTGTTTGTGACAGATAAAAAAAACCCTTCTCATTTATAATGAATAGTATCAGGCAACAGGCAGTGTTAAAAGAACATGCAATATTCAAAATCCATAGCAATTATCTTCTCCAATGTGTAGTGTTACTGTAAACTTGGAAAAAATTATCAATATATTTAATAAAGATAGGTTGAAGTGCTCTCTTATGCGGAATTTGTTTAACCCAATTCACACTACAATTCTTTGGATTTTAACAGTTTCAATGCAAACACCTCTTTAAAAATGGATAACTGAAGATTGGTGCAGCTTTTCATTTGCTGATGAAAAGCTGTTAACCCTTTGAACCCAAGAGGGCTTCTTCTGGTCCAGGAACATAATAAAGAGCCATAATTTTATTAACCCTTTACCGAACGCAGACGATATCAAAATTTATAATTTTAAATATCATTTTTTCAAATTGTTCAAAAAATTTCAACAAAACCATATCATGTGACCCCTCGTAGGAACGAGCTTGACAAGCTCATTCCAACGAGGTGTCACATGATATGGTTTTGTTGAAATGTTTTGAAAAATAATATTTTTTCAACTGCTGAACTTGCATATTACGCGGGCGGATGTGGCCGATTCGTTGGATAAAGGGTTAACTGGTAGAGTGCTGGAAGCCCACATTTGGGATTTAGTCTAAAGTGCAGGCACCACAACTTAAAGGTCCCATATTCTGTGCATGTGGTTCAAATTATCTTTGAAATAAAACAAGGTGCAATGCCACCGGTATCCCCTGCCAAGAAGTGGTTTACTAAAAAGGGGACAAAGTTGAAAAAATCAGAAAAAGGCACATAACTCGAGAAGAAAAAAAAATGTACAAAACCTGTTACTTGTGAATATCCTTTCCCCTATGGTGGTTTATCGGCACACCAAAGATCATTTAAATCCAACATCCACTGACTGAGATTATTATTATTGTCCATTATACGGAGTCATCCTACCAAGTTACAATGAAATCCCTCCATATTAAATATGATCTGTAGACTGTGCTAAAAGTTTTGGGGTTTCAAGCTTGGGCAGCCATCACAGTTGACAGATCATGACCAAAAGGGGACGTTCTCATCTAGATATTATAAGAGTCATCCTACCAAGTTACCATGAAATCCCTTCATAAATATGACCTGTAGACTGTGCTAAAGGTTTTCGGGTTTTGGGCTTGGGCAGCAATCATGGTTGACCGATCATGACCAAAAGGGGACGTTCTCATCTACACATGACCTCAAACCTGCATATGAAATTTTGTGATGTTCAGACAAGAACTACAAGGTGTAGCCTCTGCTAAAGGAAAATGTGAACAGACTCACAGACTTCTGCACGTGTGACGGCAATAGCTTATCTTGACTTTGTCAAGTTAATCTATTAATAGAATAAAAGCTCAGCATATGTTTGGAATACAGGAATTGGCCTCCAAACCCTGTTAATTGAATACTCTTGTTAACCCTTTACCCAACGTAACAGCCAAAACCGGCCAGCGCTATTCTTAAAAATCGCCAATTAATTTTCATTATTTTTTCATTTTTTGTCTCAAAAACATAGGTTATGACCCCTCGTTGGAACGAGCTCATCAAGCTCGTTCCAACGAGGGGTCATAACCTATGTTTTTGAGACAAAAATGAAAAAAATTAGTTATTCAAGAATTTTTTTTGCAAGTGTCGTCTGCTTTTCATGTTAGGTAAAGGGTTAACTGAATAATTTTCAATGGAAAATAGATTATTCAATAAAACAGGGATCCACTGTATAACTCTGCCTGGAAGAAAGAGGACTGGTTACACTGTGTACTTTGGCCACAGCATCATGACTGAAACACAGATATAAAGTAAAGTCTAGCCAATCATCTGTATCAGGGCTACCGGCTTTAACCCTTTACCTAACGAATCGCCCGCATCCGCCTGCGTAATATGCAAATTGAGCAGTTGAAAAAATTAATTTTTTCAAAATATTTCAACAAAACCATATCATGTGACCCCTCATTGGAACGAGCTCATTGAGCTCGTTCCAATGAGGGTTCACATGATTTGGTTTTGGTGAAATTGTTTGAAAAACTTAAAAAAATGATATTTAAAATAATAGATTTTGATATCGTCTGCATTGGGTAAAGGGTTAAACAAGCTATTAATTGAAAGTAGAATATGTTTTCATTTTTGGAATTCACTGAGAAAAAAAAACAAGGAGGGGTCTTAAGCCGAGATTAAATTGTATGGGCTGATTTTGACCATTACCTTGGGTAAAGAGTTGATGTAGATGAGATTTACATAAACACTGTACAGTGCACAGCGTTAGTTACTCAGTTAAAAATGGAAATATTTTATAACCAGAAAGTGTGACTTACCCTATGCATTGCACAGGGTTAGTTACATTTTCTGGTTACAAAAAATTGGTAACTGCCATATCACACACGACATGAAATTATACGCTGACAAAGGCTGTAAAAATGCACGGGGTTAGTTGGTTATAGTTTGTTACATTGGGTGCAAGATTCAAGGAACCAATGGAAATATTTATACAGGATTGTGGAAAGTTTTAATAGTGAATTCCAAAAATGAAAACATATTCTATTTTCAGTTAACCCTTTGCCCAACGTAATGGCCAAAATTGGCAAATGCTATTTTCAAAAATCGCCAATTAATTTTCATTATTTGTCTCAAAAACATAGGTTATGACCTCTCTTTGGAACGAGCTCGTTCCAAAGAGGGGTCATAACCTATGTTTTTGAGAAAAAAATGAGTTATTCAAGAACCTTTTTTGCAAATGTCATCTGCTTTTTATGTTATGCAAAGGGTTAATAGCTTTGTTTTTAGAGGTCTTCCATACAGGGAAGGGAGGCAGCATTGGTTATTGGGTCCTACTTTACTAATAAAAGACAACTTGTTTACCACAATGACACAATAAGCATATACAGCTTCAATTCCTGGGATTCCCAATGAGTTCCCCAGGTGAATAAATTGAAATACATGAATTGCAGCTGTCAGGAATTCTGTGGTATTTGAACATGTGCCCTCAAACCCCACATCCCCTGGATGCTGCCCCCACCCCTTGATAAACTTAAAACCACAGGACATCTGCCCCCTGCCGATTGTTATCTGATGACATCTGCCTCCTTCCTTCTCATTTTTTATACTGAGGACTTCTCCCCCCCCCCCCCCCTCCTTCCACCTGCTCATTTTTATACATAGGACATTTGACCTCCTCCCCCACCCCCTTCCTAGTTTGGTACACAAACATGTACCCCTCCATACAGTGCTAAACTTCTTCAGCAAATGTGCTGTGATTGTTGTTCTTGGCCATTTCTGGTGGGGGGGGGGGCAGATATCCTAGATATAAAATCAGCAGGGAAGGGAGGCAGGTGTCTGTTATTACTAATTTTGTCAGGAGGGCAAATATTCAGGGAGGTGGCTGGGGGCAGGTGTCCTGGATTCATTCCTGTTCATGTCCCCCAGATTCCTCCACCCATAAAATTGTCTCACACAATATGACACTGGCCTTTGCAAGTATTGTTCAGTATGCTAACACACTCATGCAGTCAACAGTTGGTGGTGACCTTTAAAACACAGGCAAAGCTTTGGCTTTCATATTGGACAGGGGTTGTCTAGGAATTGCAGACATGATTCTGCACATTATAAATATAGATTAGCCATAATGTTTGTAATGGTCCCAGGACAGCAATCAAGTAATTGTTTGCTCAACTATAACAGCCTTTGATTTATTGCAACCTATAAGCACTGTTGGTCATTAACATGCACACACACACACACATATCTGAGTTGATCCACTATCTGAATACTTCTGTCAACTCTATCCCTACAGTTGAAATCAAAACTGGCTAGAGACACCCATCCTTAAACCTCAAATCCCCATACAGCCACACACTGACACTGGCCATTTTATACTGATCTGAAAAAGTTTTTCCAAGTTTATTCTTCCTTGAGAGAACTCTACTGGTAGGATGTATTTATTTTGACAGCGCTTTTGCATCATTGTTGGCTGCCTGTACAGGCAGCCAAAAATGATGTAAAAACACTGTTAAGTATCTTCTGCTGGGTGCAGGTATATATACCGTAGTTATTTATGTGGGAGCGTGGAGGCTCATTGGTTATGGCCATGGATTTCAAACCGAAAGGTCCACGGTTCAATCCCTGCCAGAGGTAACTACATTGTGTCCTTGGGCAAAGCACTTAATCCTGATTGCCCACGTGGGGGCACAGTGGTGCTGTATTCTAAGGCATACTGCATGTCAATGGTGCACTTGTCTTCAACCAATGCTAACCCTACTTGTGTGGAGTTAGTATGTTGGGGAGACTGGCAGTTGCTCTCTGTTTTTCTCTCCGGGTCGTCTGGCTTCCTCCACCCATAAGTCCGACACAAAATAAATAAATAAATATTTACGTAAAATTAATCTGAGGGCTCAAGGGTTAACAAATCATTTATTTATTGGTGTTTAACCCTTTACCCTACGCAGACGATATCAAAATTTATTATTTTAAATATAACTTTTTTAAATTTAAAAAAAAATTTCAACAAAACCATATCATGTGACCCCTCATTAGAACGAACTTGATGAGCTCGTTCCAAAAAGGGGATCACATACTTCTGCACAATGGCTAATCATGACCACAACATGCACCAATCTACATACAGTACCAGCTGAAATTAGCTGGAGAATAACCGCAGTTATATTTCAATAATATTTTTCCTTTTCCGATACCTGCAACCACTGACATCATATCAGAGGATGCTCTCTGAGAGTTTCGCAAGAAGAAATGGAATAATAAGAAGAAATGGGAAACAAAATTTAATTGTTGTTATCCAATAACTTATTTTGGCTTGTATCGTATCAATAGATGACACAGCAAAAGACAACTACAGAATTCTGTTTTGGACAATCTCTGAAATATTGAACGGGTGTTGCCAATTATTCCAACTATTTCATTTTCATTTTCCCTTAAATATTCCAATAGAGTTCCCCAATATTATTTATTAGATAGGAGGGGGCGCGGTGGCTCAGTTGGTAGAGGTGCAGGCTGCAAGCCGAGAGGTTCTCGGTTTGAATCCCACCTGCGGCAACCGCGTTGTGTCCTTGGGCAAGACACTTCACCCCCATTGCCCATGTGGGGGCACGGTGACACTGTGTACTAAGGCGTACTGCACATCGATGGTGCACTTGTCTTCAACCAATGCTAACCCTGCTTGTGTGGAGTTTGTATGTTGGGGAGCTGACAGTTGCTCGCCGTTGCTCGGTGGTTCTCTCCGGGTACTCCGGCTTCCTTCACCTGCAAAACTGTCACGGTCATGGTTAGCTATTGTGCAGAAATATGTGACCTTAAAGACCAATAAATAAATAAATAAATAAATAATTAGATAGGATTTTCTATCCCATAATTGCCATTATCAAGCTCGGCAGATATGACTCCTAACTCACCTGATATGTTCTTGCTCTCGGAAAATATGAACCCCCCAAAAAACAATTTTTGAAATTTTTATAAGCTTAACCCTTTGAATCCAAGCGGCCACTTTTCTGGCCAAGAACATGATATGTCATGACGTCATTATATAGGATGGCTGATCAATAAATGTGTGGGGTAGACCAATCAATATTTTCAACGTGCAGCCTTGTGCACGTTGAAAATATTGATTGGCCTACCCCAAATAATGAATATGGACTCTTCCAATTGCTGTCATTGAACTGGCGTGGAAGATACCATGAGAGTTCAAAGGGTTATCAACAGTTTTTTTGTTATGTTTATTATTTGGATGCAGTGATATATTTGCAATTTGTGCTTTGCTGAATATTAATACAACTACTGTTGCGATTTCACCCAATGTATCGGCTAAATATGCTAAACATGCACAAAAACTGTCCCTCAAAATTTCATTTTTCAGATTTTCCTTAACCAAATGAACAGAGGCCTTTTTTTCCAGTCCAGGAATGCAATGCATCATACTTTCATTAAGTAGGGTGGCTGATTTGTTAAAATGTGGGGTAGACCAATCAATATTTTGGGGCTGATTCGTTAAAGTGTGGGGTAGACCAATCAATATTTTGGGGCTGCATGTTGAAAATATTAATTGGTCTACCACCCCCAAATAATAAATATGGACTCTTTCAATTACTTTGATTGAACTGACATGGAAGATACCACCAGGGTTCAAACAATAAACAGGGATCCACTGTATAACTTTGCCAGGAAGAAAGAGGATTGGTGGCATAGTGTACATTGGCAACAACATCTATGGGCATTGTGTCATGACTGAAACATCCTGTACCCAACGTAACAACTAAAACTGGGCAGAGACATTCACCAAAATCGCCATTCAATTTTTGTTATTTTTTTCATTTTTTTGTCTCGAAAACCGAGCTCGTTCCAACGAGGGGTCACATGATATGGTTTTGTTGAATTGTTTTGAAAAATAATATTTTTTCAGCTGCTGAATTTGCATATTATGCGGGCGGATGCGGGCGATTCGTTGGGTAAAGGATTAAAAGTACCCAAATGATACTTATTCTAGTGGCAAGAGAAATCCTGTCCTTGGCAGTAATATCCGCCAGCAGCATGCAAGGAGTTAAGGTGAAATGAAGTGGGAGGAATGGTGTCTGCTGCAATTGGTAGCAGAAAAATATTTTGTTCCCTCCCTCCCCCTCCTCCACACTTTTCATTTAGGCTGATGAAGCCCCTGAATTGGGTCAAGTTTGCAACAGTATTTCTTCCTCACATCACTAGGCGCAGATACTGATTATTTATAGCTCAACACAGCTAATATATGATTTACAGCATTAAAGCTTCAATATCAGGCTGGAGTATACATATCTCAATTATTCTACAACACTGTTAGTTTTATCATGAACATTCATATTCAAGACATAATGACAATAGCACTATTTTTTTTTCTATTCTTCTATATTTGTATTTTATTCATGATCGAGCGATCACAATAATAATGAAATTACAGTTGCACAGAAAATTCACAGAAATGAAAGCATGGAATGAACACAAAATGTATTCACAATGCCTTGATTAAATGAAGGATGAAATTTAGTCAAGTGTTGTAAATTATCTCTCTACCACCATTATACAAAATCACATAAACTGTAAACCGAAGTCATTTTCTCATGAAATTACCCCTTCTCTCACATTTGACCTGGAAAGTTTTTTTTTAACCCTTCGCCTAACAAATCGAACGTGTCCATCTGCTTAATTAAAAAGAGAGCAGTTGAAAAGAAGAATATTTTTAAAAATATTTTTTTTAAAATATCATGTGACCACTCATTAGAACGAGCTCATCGAGCTCGTTCTAATGAGGGGTCATATGATATAGTTTTGCTGAAATTTGTTTGAAAAATGTTAAAAAAACAATAATTAAAATAATAACATGACATTTTCTGTGTTGGGTAAAGGGTTAAACCCTTTTGACATGCTACATTAAAAATCCACTTGCCTAATTTTTTAACTTTATTTTCATTTATATTTGTTTTCACAGTCTTTGCAACTATCAACTTCAACTCAAGTTGACACTGGGTATATGTTACAGTTCTGAAGTTCATTGATCATACAAAAAAAATGTCTTGTCATGTCAAAAGTAAAAGGCAGATAACTTTTGGTGTGTTAAATAGTGTGTCACACTGCAACAGCATATTGTCATGCACCAAAGTATATGCCTTGACACCTTTGGCAAGAATTTTATGTATTAGTTGCACACTGCTGTCCATTTGCCAAATTGAGGAGGGCCCCAAAACAATATCATACTCTTCTCAGACATTATGTAGGGATCTGAAGCCTGCATATGTAGACAGAAACTTGCCCCCAAAAAAGAAAGAGCATGTTCTAAAGTTCATTGATCATACAAAAAAAAATGTCTTGTCATGTCAAAAGTAAAAAGCAAATCACTTTTGGTGTGTTAAATAGTGTGTCACACTGCAACAGCATATTGTCATGCACCAAAGTATATGCCTTGACACCTTTGGCAAGAATTTTATGTATTAGTTGCACACTGCTGTCCATTTGCCAAATTGAGGAGTGCCCCAAAACTATATCATGCTCTTCTCAGACATTATGTAGGGATATGAAGCCTGCATATGTAGACAGAAACTTGCCCCAAAAAAGAAAGAGCGTGATGGCACTCACTCATTTTTTTTCAAGCATAAAATATGCCTTGTAAACTTTAATTTAAACCCTCTACCTCATGAATCAGCCGTATCCGCCTGTGTAATTTACAAGCAGTTGACAAAAAAAATATTTTAAAATAAAAATCACTAAATCCATATCATGTGACCCCTCACTGGAATGAAATCATCAAGCCCGTTCCAATGAGGGATCACATGATATGGTTTTCTTGAAATGTTTTGAAAAATTTAAAAAAAACAATAGCTGAAATAAATTCTGGTATCTTATGTGTTGGGTAAAGGTTTAAGTGATCTGTTAGAAATCCATTTTCTGTCTCGAAAACATTGGTTATGATCCCTCATTGGAACGAGCATGATGAGCTCATTCCAAAGAGGGATCATAACCTATGTTTTTGAGACAAAAAATGATAAAAATAATGAAAATTAATTGGCAATTTTTGTGAACAGCGCTGGCCAGTTTTGGCTGTTACGTTGGGCGAAGGGTTAAATAGTCATTATGCAAGGCACTTAATCCCGATTGCCTATGTGGGGGCACAGTGGCGCTGTGTACTACGGTGAACTGCACATCGATGGTGCAGTCAATGCTGTTGTCTCTGTCTACATATGCAGTGGACTGTCATTTTATTTACCTACAGAATAAGATGGTACATACACATACTCTGAGACAGCATCAACATTACAACTGTTGCTGCCAGAAAGTGTTCAGACATTTCAAATGAGGATAGTTTCCTGGGACTTTGAATTGATAAACCAGGCCACTTATTCACTGAACCACCATTTATCAAGTAAATTGATGATATTTACACTCTTGAAATAATACAATTGTTTATTCTGTCGGGACGGGGAGTGTGGTGGCTCAGTGGTAGACTGTTGGGACTTCTATGCTGGAGGTCCCGAGTTCGATCCCCATCCAGGGCGACCTGCGTTATGTCCTTGGGCAAAGCACTTTATCCCGGTTGTCTACATGGGGGCACGATGACGCTGTGTGCTAAGGCATAATGCACGTCGATGGTGCACATGTCTTCAAGTGCTGCAACCCTGCTTGAATAGAGCTTGAACAGAGTTAGAACGTTGAGGAGCTGACAGTTGCTCATCGATGCACAGTGGTTCTCTCCGGGTGCTCCGGCTTCCTCCACCCGTAAAACTGTCACAATCACGAAAAGTCATTGTGCATTTAAGTATGTGACCTTAAACACCAATAAATAAATAAATATTCTGTCAGGCATTATACTCCACACAGCAGTAGAACAAAAAGTGTTCACAGGAAACTGTTTGTTACAATGTATTGGAGAGTGCCAAGAGGCACTCTCCAATTTATTGTAACAAATCAATTATTTGGAAACAAAATTGTTAAACCAGGGCTCCCCTTGCTTGTTGCAATAGGATCTTTGAAAAAAATACTCATGTTACAAATCACCTTTGAAAAATAATTCAACACTCTACCAGTTAACTTGTTTAGCGCTGAATATAATTATTCGATCATTTCTATGTTGGAGAGTCTGACATTTGTCACTGTTCAGTGGTTCTCTCCAGGTACTCTGGGTTCCTCCACCCATCAAACTCTTCGACATGAAGTTACTGTGGGTATCGAAAGTGTCATAAAACCCCAATAAAACAAAACAAACTCATGCTTTAAATAAAATCTGTTACCTGCTCTTGTGAGGTTCGATTTGTTTGGAATTGTATCATTATTTGTGAGTCAAAATTCAGCACCTGTGATTGCTTTTTAGCTCTTTGCCTGCTGCAGGAAGATTTTCCAACCCAGAACAAAAATAGACCATGCCTAGTTCTCTCTCTTGTTAATATAATTTACTCTCATGAATAGCGGGTGTGCGGTGGCTCAGTGGTAGACTGTTGGGACTTCTGTGCTGGAGGTCCTGAGTTCAATCCCTGTCCAGTACGACCCGGGTTGTGTCCTTGGGCAAGGCACTTTATCCCGGTTGCCTACATGGGGGCACGATGATGCCGTGTATGTCGATGGTGCACAAGTCTTCAATTGCTGTAACCCTGCTTGAGCAGAACTAGAACAGAGTTAGAATGTTGAGGAGCCGACATTTGCTTGTCGATACTCAGTGGTTCTCTCCGGGTACTCCGGCTTCCTCCACTCATAAAACTGTTATGGTCATGATTAGCCATTGTGCATAAGTATGTGACCTTAAACACCACTAAATAAATAAGCCTGAGTGCTGAATTTTTCATTAAACTTAAGTCATGGCTGCTGTTGATTTTATGAAAAATTCACAAAAATACTTGTGTTGAGAGTTAAATGTGCCTAGCTTCCAACCATTTTAAAACACTGTATTGAAAAATAGTGTTTACAGAAAATTTTCATCGCATTTTCTTCTGTGAATAATCCCAAGCTTTGAAATCATTTCTTGGGAAGCTCTGCCCGAGAGCATCCCATGAAATTATAACAAGGCTAGGAACAGATTCCTGTGAACACTTTTTGTTCTACTGCTGAGCAAACATCAAGCTAATGCGAACAGTACAAAGCCACTATGGTGGCTTTCAGCACTTTTCGATAGAGCCATGACAGTGATTTCTAGCCCTCAACCAGTTATTTATGTATTGGTGTTTAAGGTCACATATTTCTGCACAATGGCAAATGATGACCACGACAGTTTTACGGAAGTACCTGGAGAGAACCACCGAGCAACAGCGAGCTCCCCAACATACTAACTCCACACAAGCAGGGTTAGCATTGGCTCAAGACAGGTGCACCATCGATGTGAAGTACGCTTTAGTACACAGTGCCACTCTTGGACAATGGGGGTGAAGTATCTTGCCCAAGGACACAATGTGGTTGCTGAAGGTGGGATTCGAACCGAGGACCTCTCGGCTTACAGCCTGTATTTCTACCCACTGAGCCACCGTGCCCCCAGTTAATAAGTTTAAAAGCATCTGTCAGTAAACTGGGTTGGGTTAACACTTAACCAGGATGGAATGATAGAAAGCACATAAAATATTCAAATAAACATCATACTAAACAGATATACTTCCCCTTCACAAAACACCATGATTTAGTGATGACTTTTTCTGCAACCAGACTCAAAAAGAGGTGCTTATCTTCATATATTTCTGTATTTATCTCATCTAATTATCTGATAAAATTTGTGAAGCCCAGTCATTCATCAAAGAGCATCTTTGAGCACTATAAATAAACACACATTCTTTCTCTGCAGAAATATTTAACCCAACAACACCAATGATCATGTCTTCTTAACTTTGTGGAACATGAATTCACTGAGCTGAATGAAATGGGATCATTTTGCCACCAAAACAGCCCTTATGCTCATTCCTGTGAGAGGTCATAAGCTGTATTTTTTAATGAAAATGTTCAGCTATTTAACCCTTTACCTAACATAACAGCCAAAATCGACCAGCACTATTCTAAAAAAAATCGACAATTTTCATTACTTTTTCATTTTTAGTCTCTAATACATAGGTTATGACCCCTCATTGCAACGAGCTTGACAAGCTCGTTCCAATGAGGGAGCATAATCTATGTTTTTGAGACAAAAAATGAAAATAATTAGTTATTCAGTCATTTTTCTTTGCAAGTATCGTCTGCTTTTCAAGTTAGGTGAAGGGTTAAGAAATTGTTTTGCAAATGTTGTTTATTTTATTGGGGTTTAACAATACTTTTAGCATTCAGGGTCACATGATGTCAGAGTTTTGCAGGTGGAGGAAGCTGGAGTACCCACAGAGAACCACCAAGCAGCAGTGAGCAACTGTCAGACTCTCCAACTTACTAACTGTGGACAAGCAGAGTTAGCTGTGGCTGAAGGCGAGGGCACCATCAAAGTACAGTATGCCTTAGAACACACCACCACTGTGTCCCTACGCGGACAACTGGGATTACATGTCTTGCCCAAGGACACAATACAGTCAAAGCTGGTCAGACTCAAACTGCCGACCTATTGGTTTAAAGTTCTATGCTCTGACAGCTGAGACACCATGCTCCCAGACCGTTTGGAGTACAATGCTGTAAAGAACTCCATTCCTGCCAGCATATTGTTTTCTTCACTTAACCCCTGTACAGTGCACTCTAATGGCAAAACAGTGAAATCTCAAGTTGCAACTTTTTCCCATAATGCAACTAGGAATTTAACCAATACAATCTTGTCTGACAGAGCAAATTGGACTCTATCAAACACGATTGAACAAGATTGAAGAATTGCAACAACTTAGCCATTCTCCTTAACATTTAGATTTCAGTTTTCCATCCATGCTTCAGACATCAGTCTTGCCATTAGCAGGAGATGCAAAAATATTGACATATGACACCACCAAACCACTATGATGTCATCATCTCAGCACGCCAGATGGCTCTACAGTGATAATCGATTGTTATACAATGGAGCCCACTTAATTGGATATCTCTTAACTGAATAACCCTGTTAATTGAATATAATTTCCCAACACAAAACCATTTACCATACCGCCAGTACAAATTTTTCCTGTTAATTGAATATAGGTTAAAGAGTAAACTCCTGTTAATTGAAAAAAACTCTTGTAACCTATTACCTTGACTCTCCCCAGTTTTTCTTTGTTTAACCCTTTACCCAACGTAGACGATTTCAAAATTTATTATTTTAAATATCATATTTTAAATTTTTTCAAAAAATTTCAACAAAACCATATCATGAACCCCTCGTTGGAACGAGCTTGATAAGCTTGTTCCACAGAGGGGGAAACATGATATGGTTTTGTTGAAATTTTTTGAAAAATAATATTTTTTCAGCTGCTGAATTTGCATATTACGCGGGCGGATGCGGGTGCTTCGTCGGGTAAAGGGTTAAAGACCTATCAGGCCTCAGTACATCCTAAATAGGCATTTAATCTATTATATCTTATTTGACAGAGCTCAAAATCATTTCTAATAAAAAACTGAAATATAGTAATCCCCCCCTCCCCCTCCAACACACACCAAGAATCCAAGATCTGCTACTGCGAGCAAAATAATTCTGAAATATTTTCTGCAGTTTATATGGAGTTAATAATAGTAGCACATGGTCACAGTGGGACTTCCTATGTATGACTTATGGAAAAAATATCATGAGATTCCACTCATTAAAGGAAACAGTGTACAGCCTGGTACTGTGCTGGATAATAATCTTAAATCCCAGTCTGCTTTACTTCAAAGATTGATCGCCAGATAGATAGCTTGAATTTTATTTGCAGCTTGGACTTCAGAAGTTTCTCAAATGGCAAGAGTAATCCTAATAGATACTTGAAAGCAGAAACTTCCAATTCTATTTTGAATACAATTTGAGTAAAAGGATTACAAAAGAAGGAATGAAATGAACCGTCTTCCCAATGAACACGATAACATAATTTACTTTTAAAAAAAATTCTAGGAAACATGTCATGTGACACCTCATTGCTGATTGTTGAGCTCATTCCAATGACGGTTCACTTGATATGGTTTTGCTGAAAATGTTTTGAAAAATAATTTTTTTCAGCTTCTCAATTTGTATATTACATGGGAGAGGCCTCCAATTCATTAGAAAAATGTTGGGTTTTTTTTAGACTTAACCCTTTTAACTTGTAAGATCAATTTTTCGGTCCAAGGCATAATTTTGTCCCATTTTTGTCTCATTATAAGAGATCTATACACGGGACACGGGGCATTGATGACAAAATAATAACTGCAGTCTGCAGCCAGATGGCTGCAGACTGCAGTTATTAATTTATCCTTCCTGTATATTGATATTGGACTGACCCATCTCATTGTAAGTGTACACAAAGGTGATATCATTCCAGGAAACAAGGATTCAAAGGGTTAATGACTATTTTAGCAGCCAGAGTCACCTCAGACAGTTTTACAGGTGCAGGAAGCCGGGGTACATGGAGAACCACCGATCAGTGGTGAACAACTGTGGACTTCCCAAAGTATTAACTCCGCACAAGCAGGCTTAGCAGTGGTTGAAGACAAGTGCACCATTGGTGTGCAGTACACCTTGGTAAACATTGGCAATCGGGATTAAGTGTCTTGCCCAAAGTTACAACGCAGTTTCCATTGGATCTTTCAGTTTGAAGCCCAATGCCATAACCACTGAGCCACCACGCTCCCTCATTGGAAGGATTAACCAATACTCGGGAGCGCGGTGGCTCAGTGGGAGACTGTTGGACTTCTATGCTAAAGGTCCTGAGTTCGATTCCCGTCCGGGACGACCCGCGTTGTGTCCTTGGGCAAGGCACTTTATGCTGGTTGCCTGCATGGGGGGATAATGTACTAAGGCATACTGCACGTCGATGGTACACGTCTTCAACCGCTGTAACCCTGCTTGAGCGGAGCTTGAACAGAGTTAGAATGTTGGGAAGCTGACAGTTGCTTGTCGATGCTCATGCTCAGTTGCTTGTGGTTCTTTCTGGGTACTCCGGCTTCCTCCACCCGTAAAACTGTCACGGTCACAATCAGCCATTGTGCATAAGCATGTGACCTTAAACACCAATAAATAAACTAGAGGTACTGTGAGCAAGCTCACAAAGTGATACCCCCCGCGCCTCAGTTGTAGCCTTTTTGGTGTAAAGTTTCACAAAGACACAACCATATGATGTAGCAATCGAAATGTATAAGTTAGATTATCTCCCCTTGGAAATGTCAGAACGGAATTATATTGCTTCATGCACATCTTCATATGGAGTTCTTCCATTGTGTAAAATTTCATGAAAATTCTTCAAACGGTTTAGGAGGAGTTGTGCTTATAAGGATGGACAGACGGACAGACGGAAGGATGGATGGATGGACAGGGTGATTCCTATATACCCCCCCCCCCCCCCCCTCAAACTTTGTTTGCGGGAGGTACAATAAATATAACCAATACTCACTCTTTTAAGCTGTTTCAGTACTAATACTTATTTTAATTAACTTGTTTTACTTTTATATTGGGATTAACTCCTAACATGCCAAGTAGTTTTATACCACGCAAAAATTGTGTTAAAAAAGTTTATTTTAATATTATTATTCATTGGAGTTTAAGATCACATATTTTTGCACAATGGCTGACTAATCATGACCACAACATGAGTATCAACTCAAGACCAGGGGTGAGCGTTAATAAGCCATGTTGCCCATTTTAGAGAGGGTTTGCGCCTCCCAAGCATTGGTGACTGAGTCCTATTTTACCAGTAAAACAGAGCCTGTTTACCACATTGAACAGGCACTGCTTCACTTCCTGGGTTTCCCACAGGGAATCAAAAAGTTGATTCACTATCACAAAAGAAAATTTGTTTAACTGGTAGAGTGCTAAATTATTTTTGGTCAGCAAAATTTGTTCACATGTCATTGCCTTGTTACAGTTTATGGGACAGTGCCCACAGGCACTCTCCCATAAACCGCAACAAGACAAATAAATCCTTATAGACTAAATAATTTCAATTCAAAGATAATATGAAGCACATCCACAGAATATGAAGCCTTCAACTTTTAGTGCCCACACTTCAGAGTAAAGCCCAAATTTGAGCTTCTAGCACTCAACCAGTTAAAAGTGCCCAAATTATACTTGTTCTAGCAGGTTCTAATGGCAAGAGACATAACGTTATTTATTCAACATAATTGTCCAAAACCAGTCAGCAAAATCATCAATCAAAGTTTGTTATTTTTTCATATCTTCATGCCTGGCATTCTTAAAAATGCAGGAGGGCTAAAAATCACTCCCCTCGCATGGCCCAGGGGAGTGATTAGCTCTCCTTAAGCTTACTATTAATTCATTCTGCCTAGGTGGCATTGTACATTTTATTTGGTCAGCTACACTTCTCCTCCCACAACTCCAGGCCTTGGTATTCATTATTTGCGGCCAGGATGGCTGGCTATCCCCCCTCCTTAATTCTTTTAAGGCGAGCAGTAGGCGAGCGAATAAATCACTCTCCTGAAAATGCCAGGCATGTATCTTTGTATCAAAAGCATAGCTTATGACCTCTTAGTAGAATGGGCGCATTAGACTCATTCCAATGAAGGGACACAAGCTATTTTTATTTTAAAAAATGAAATTTTTAATTATTCAAGGATTTTTTTCCCCCAAGTGTAGGCTACTTGGGTTGGGTAATAGGTTAACCCTTCAATCAACGCACAGGATCTCAAAATTTATTAATTCAATTATTGTTTTTTGGTGTAAATCTGATATGTCCTGACTGTGATGATCCAATTCCCGAATGATAAAATATTCCAATTGCATTTTCAAGACATGCCTCCATCAGTGTAATTGGAATGTTAGTCAGTGGGGATTAAAGTTAACTAGTCGAGTGCTAAATTATTTTTTAATGGTTAATTGTAACATGCATACTTTTTTTTCAAAGATATCATGCCACCAGCATGGGGAGGCTTAGTATAGAAAGATTTTATTCATAAATAATTGGGAACACAGTGGCTCAGTGGTAGACTGTGGAACTTCTATGCTAGAGGTCCCGAGTTCGATCCCCGTCCAGGTGACCCACATTGTGTCCTTGGGCAAGGCACTTTATCCCCCATTGCCTACGTGGGGGCACAATGACACCGTGTACTAAGGTGTATTGCACGTCGATGATGCACGTCTTCAACCACTGTAACCATGCTTGGCACTCTCCAATGAATTGTAACAAAGCAATTTTATGTAAAAAATTTTCTTGCTTTCTGCCTAGCAAACAACAAGCTATTTAAAAAGTGTGGAGATGGTTACTAAAAGCTTAGAAGCTTACTGCCGAATCCACAACTCTATGTGCTACTTGAATGCTACTGTTCATATTTTTCCAAAATATATATTGTTTGAACTAAAAAGTGTAAAGCCACTAAAGTGGTTTTCAGCCCTTTTCAAGAGAGCCATGATAGTGGCTTCTAGCACTCAACCAGTTAAAAAACTCCAGACTTCTTGGAAATTTATTGTGGATAAATAAAATATTCTTGTTATAATCATAACACAATTTATCATATGACTTCGTCCATTTTGTTCACTTTAAAACATTTTATATTTTGTTTTCATATTAATCAGTGATAAATAAAGCCTTCCGTCAATTTCATTGGTCAATATCTCATCAATATGCACCATTGTGTCATTTCGTCTTGTAACAACCGTACTTGAATTAATTGAGTCTTGGTGATTTTGGTGAATTTTGGTTTTTTTATCTGCAGGCAGACAGCTTTAATGAAAGTGTCAATGACACTGTAGCTTAACTTGTCTGTGTTGTGTTTGATGAAAAGGATAATGTTCAATGTTTATGAAAGGATTATGAAATAAGACAAGAATTGTGATAATTGGAAATATGTTAATTTCTGTTCCCTGTATGCTATGTTTTTAATAAAAATAATATGAGGTGTACACTATACTAAAGAGCTGAGGGTGGGTTAATATGACTTCACAGTTAATGTATGTGGCCCTCACAGTTAACGTATGTCAACGAAAGTTACAGTGAAATTATTCCAAAACGAGTCATCCTATCAAGTTACATTGAAATCCCTTCATAAATATGGCCTGTAGACTGTGCTAAAGGTTTTCGGGCTTCAGGCCTGTGTAGCCATGACGGATGACCGATTGCAATTAAAAGGGGACATCCTCATCTCAACATTATACTGAGTCATTCTACTAAGTTACAATGAAATCCCTTCATAAATATGACCTGTAGACTGTGCTAAAGGTTTTCGGGCTTTGTGCTCGGGCAGCCATTATGGTTGAATGATCGCAACCAAAAGGGACATTCTCATCTGGGCATCATCTGGAGAGATCCTACAAAGTTACAATGAAATCCTTTCATAAATATGACCTGTAGACTGTGCTCAAGGTTTTCAGGGCTTCAGGCCGGTGAAGCCGTCACAGTTGACAAATCACGACCAAAAGGGGATGTCATCATCTAGTCATTATTTGGAGTCATCCTTCCAAGTTACAATGAAATTCCTTCATAAATATGACCTGTAGACTGTGCTAAAGGTTTTCGGGCTTCGGGACCCTGTAGCCATCACAGATGCCCAATCGCGTCCAAAAGGGGACATTTTCATCTAGACATTATATGAAGTCAACCTACCAAGTTACAATGAAATCCCTTAAAAAATATGACCTGTAGACTGTGCTAAATGTTTTCAGGCTTTGGGCTTGGGCAGCTGTCATTGTTGAATGATCACAACCAAAAGGGGATATTCTCATCTGGGCATCATCTGGAGTGATCCTAGGAAGTTACAATGAAATCTCTTCATAAATATGACCTGTAGACTGTGCTCAAGGTTTTCGGGCTTCGGGCACAGTTGACCATTCATGACCAAAAGGGGATGTCATCATCTAGGCATTATATTGAATCAACCTAACAAGTTACAATGAAATCCTACCATAAATACGACCTATAGACTATGCTAAAGGTTTTTGGGCTCGGGCAGCCATCAAGGCTGAATGACCACGACCAAAAGTTCTCATCTAGACATTATTTGGAGTCATCCTACCAAGTTACAATGAAATTCCTTCATAAATATGACCTGTAGCCTGTGCTAAAGGTTTTTGGGCTTCAGGCCCCTGTAGCCATCACAGTTGCCCAATCACGTCCAAAAGGGGACGTTCTCATCTAGACATTATATAAAGTCAACCTACCAAGTTACAATGAAATCCCCCCATAAATATGACCTGTAGACTGTGCTAAAGGTTTTTGGGTTTTGGGCTCGTGCAGTCATCACGGTTGACAGATCACTACCAAATGGGGAAGTTCTCATCTAGACATCATACAGAGTCATCCTACCAAGTTACAATGAAATCCCTCCATATTAAATATGACCTGCAGACTGTGCTAAAAGTTTTTCGGTTTCAGGCTTGGGCAGCCATCACAGTTGACAGGTCATGACCAAAAGGGGAAGTTCTCATCTAGATATTATACAGAGGCATCCTACCAAGTTACAATGAAATCCCTTCATAAATACGACCTGTACAGTGTGCTAATGGTTTTCAGGTTTTGGGCTTGGGCAGCCATACCGGTTGACCGATCACGACCAAAAGGGGACGTTCTCATCTAGACATGACCCCAAACCTGCATATGAAATTTTGTGATGATCAGACAAGAACTACGGGCCGTAGCCTGATCTAAAGGAAAATGTGAACAGACTCACAGACTAACAGACTTCCGCACATGTGATAGCAATAGCTTATCTTGACTTTGTCAAGTTAAGCTAAAAACTAAGATGGCTGGCTAATTTGCATAATTCATGCATGAGAGAAAAACCTCTATACTATGTCATGTATATTGTGTTAGTTGTTTTCCATATCAAATATAAGCAAAATCCGAATCACTGTTGAAGCTCTTGCTTAAAAATTGCTATTTTTAAAACAAATGGCTGAAAGATGGTGGCCATTTTATATGGCTGTGAAAACCCCCAAAAGTGACAATCTCTTCATTTTGTTGATATGCACCACTTTGTCATATCGTCTATCCATAAGAGGTGGGCGGTATGAGAATTGTGAGTTCGGTATCGGTTTCAGTAGTTTTAAGGAGGTACACCTCGGTATCGGTTTGGTATTTGGTATCTGACTTGACTGAGATTTGCTAGTAGTACCAAAGGGGAATTCACACCAGGAAAAATACTGAATAAGTTGTTCTTTTATCATTCTACCACAGCTCCACAAATGCCACTGCCAATGAGCTCAACAGTGGCATTCTTTTATGAACACATATTATATCTATATTAACCCTTTACCTAACGTGAAAAGCAGACGACACTTGCAAAAAAAATTCTTGAATAACTAATTTTTTTCATTTTTTGTCTCAAAAACATAGGTTATGACCCCTCGTTGGAACGAGCTCGAAGAGCTTGTTCCAACGAGGGGTCATAACCTATGTTTTTGAGACAAAAATGAAAATATTTTGAAAATTAATTGGCGATATTTGGGAATAGCGCTGGCCGGTTTTGGCCGTTACGTTGGGTAAAGGGTTAACAAAACTGAAAGTAAAATCAGACACTTCTTTCATGAAAATGAACCCTTCAACTGCTATCAAGCCTCAACAAGGCCTTATAAATAGTGAACGCAGAGAAATTTGAAAATTCAGACAGTTTTGGTATTCAATGATGGTTGGGCGGGTGCGGTGGCGTTGTTGTAACCGGTTCTCGTCAGATCACCAAAGTTAAGCAACATCAAGCCCGGTTAATCCTCAGATGGGTGACCATCTAGGCGATCGATTCGGACTCACGTGTTGTGTCCTTGGGCAAGGCACTTAACCCTGATTGTCCAAATTGGGGCACAATGATGCCGTGTACTAAGGTGTACTGCACATCGATGGTGCGCATGTCTTCAACCAATCTAACCCTGCCTGTGCTGCAGCGCGGAGTTACGATGTTGGAGAGCAGGCAGCAGCTCGTCGTTGCTTGGTGTTCTCTCCGGGTACTCTGGCTTCCTCCACCTGTAAAACTGTCACGGTCATGATTAGCCATTGTGCATAAGTATGTGACCTTAAACACCAATAAATAAATAAATCAATCAATCAATGATGGTTTCGTTCGGTTTTTCGGTATCCCCATGCTATCAGTATCAGTTCAGTTTTTCAGTATATTGCCCATCTCTGCCATCCATCCATATTTGCATGGATGGACAGACATACTAACATCCATACAAACACATATACAGATGCCAGAATGGACGAATGGATGGACAGATGTAAACCAGTACACCCCTTCTTCTCTTTCAGAGTGGGGGTTTATTTATATTCTGAGTTTTTATCATTGTCTGATTCCACTGATACAAAATATTTCAATCCTGATCCTGACTAATATTATCAAGATTCAACATCCAACCATATGCAGTCCTGGTAATTCATCCTTGTTTCCTCAGCAAAAAAACTGCTGTGGAAAACTGGTGTTTCTACGGCAATTGCTGTGGGGCCTGTTTGTGTAAAAATCATTGGGGCTGGGCAGAATCTCAATTGCCATGTATATGTAGTATGCAGCGAAGTGAAAACTTTCAAGTAACTTTAACATGTGAAAGTAGTTCGAGTATATAATCACAATCAATGAGCAGAATCTTTCACTCAATTAGATCATGCCAATATCATGAACCATGTGAATGCCGAGAAAAAAATCCCAAGTAAGCAGGCGACTTGCTCAATATGTAGAGTATGAGTGAAAATAAGATGCGGCATAACCACAAACTAAGTATCTCACTGTTTCTATGTTGAGAGCACCAGAACCTGACATCAGATTCTGGAAAGCTCTGTGAAAGCTTTCCAGAAAACTGATGTCAGATTCTGGTGTTATCAACATAGAAGAACGGAGGAGAACACACAATTTCTAGTGGTAATGCTGCATCTTGTACTGTAAATTGTAAGATTAGCAATACAGCATAGTGCAACCCACATGGTTTGATTTCTTGTGTAACCTGGAAGTTGTGTAATTTCTGCCAGCACAAGGCTTTCTGAAGAAGCCATCCTAAGCAGTATTTTTGCTGTGGATATTTTTCATTTCCACGGCATTTTCCTCAGCACTGCTGATTGCTGAGGGTGAATTACCAGGGCTGCATATGCATATTTTCTGTTCAAAAGCAACAGGTTGTTAATCGCTAACGGAAAGGTTAGGACTATAGGGTTAACCGGTTACAAAATTCCCTGATGGTTTCAGTACTAATTAAAACGAAGATTGTGTTAACAGGTAACGAGGTATACTAACATATTGTAACCTGGTGGGAGGTACAATATGCACATGACCACTACAGTCATCACAAACAAGCCTTCTTGACTACATAACACAAAACTTAAAAGTGAAGTGAACATGTACAAAACATTTTAAATTGTTCATTATAACTTCTCAATACAATCTTATTCACACCCTATACTTATAAAGCAATCATTCATTGAATATCAGCCATTCTAAATGAACACTGCTGCTCAATGACCCAAAACACAAAATGAATGGACAGCTTTCAATTCTGGGCGACTTATATATACACCCACCTTTCACACATTCTGAACATTCCGAACATAATTAAGTGAGACCATGAATGAAAACTTAAGCATTAACTCCTGCTGTCAGATATTCCAACCCAGCAGCTATATATACTCAACCCATAGATCAAGGTACAATAATGGATCTACTACTAAAAATTGAACCCATCCTTTTCACAATAATTTAACAGCTGCGATTTTTTTCTTTTGAGAGGTGAGGGGGTCACTGTTGTTCAAAGTGAGATCCAAAGTCTTAGGGACCAGCGAATTACCGATTCTGATTGAATCAAATATCAAAATGAATTGGAGAAAACAAATCAAACTTCAAATCGAATCACAGTTAATGGTTACGTCGTCAAAAGAAAAGATTTTTTCTAAAATAATACCCCCCATTATTAAAAGCCACACATTTATGTAGAGTGCATTTTTGCCTCACCATTTCCCACGCTATAAACTGAGATATAAACCAATATACTAGCTATGACTGAAACTACTCAAATTGTTGACTTTGTAGCTTTGAACTGCAGCAATAAACATTTTTAAACAAACCTGGTTGATAGGGCTGATACCTCACTTTTATCATATGTTTTCTTTGAAAAAATATTTGTTTCAAATTGGATTGATCCATTCGGTCGTGAAGCCCTTTGTTTTGAATAAAAATGTGGAATGGCTCTAACAAAATGATAATTCAACACCGAATGGAGTTGATCTGCTTGTAAATTAAAGCCTGCTCTACTTCTGTTTATATAAATGATCAGGGGTATTCTTTAGAAAACCATTGCTTTTGACGATGTATCCAGTAACTGTGATCGAACAGAACAATACTCAATATAAAATAATGTGATCATGTTGTGGAACAAATCATTTATTGAAGTTGAACAGCTGAATAACTTTTCAAAGTTCGAAACCTGAAATTTTAAAATGGTCACTGGTCATAATGCACAATAAGTTGAAATGAACAGTTGTAGAGGTAACAGTGTTTGTAATGATATAAGTCAGTTTCGTTTCCACTCAGAACAATACTCAATATAAAATAATGTGATCAATTACAATCTGTAAAACATTCACGGTTTTGGCCGAAGAATATTCGAAAATATTCGAATTTCTGATTTTGAATCAAATCAAATCAAATCGAATACTGTCTTTTAAATCAAATTTCGAATTTTCTCAGGAGCCTACAAAGTCTCTGAAATTGAGGAGAGAATCTGGAAAGCCGAGGAACTTGTTGCCATATGTGCAGTCTAGGAGTAATAGAGACCCTGGTACATTTCATTTTATAGTTCCCCAAATACTTGTCTAGTAGAACTAGACGCCAAGAGAAACTAATGAAACAATGGGATAAAACATGAGGAATAAGTGGATGATGTATCACATGAGGGAAAAGGGTCAATATTATTGTTGGGGAGATTGAGAAAGTGCCAAATGGGGAAATTCTAAAACATTTTGTGTCTGACTGATGGGAGTTTACATGGAAGGGTGGGGGGGGGGGGGGGGGGGAATATCCTAACATACTGTCAATGCATATTGCCCTGCATACATATCATCTTTTCAAGTGCTTTCAACAGTACATATCAGATGATATCAGGTGATCTGCAGGGCAGGGCACTCCACACAGGAAGATAAATGAATATATTCTAAATAGAACTGTCTCCTTTTACATGAGCAGCAGGGCATATTAACTGAGATGGAAGTTGAACAAGACCATGATATATCAGGTGCCCACCATGCCCTAGCTGTTCAGCTCTATTCTGTTAGGCAGGGCAACATTCTGGCAAATAATTCCTTAGGGCAGTAGTTGCATGGGCCGTGGCCAGGGGTAACTGGATAGCCTGCCCCACCTGTTGCCCTGCGAACAGAAGATCTGAATATTTTTTTTTTTTTTTGGGGGGGGGGTGTAAACACCCCCACCCCAAGGATTTACGCCCCTGCCAAGTGGAGTTGATGTGGGCCTCCTTGTTAAGAGGACCATGGGAAATCAATGGAAGGCCAAAGAATTATTATCAATTTAGATGAATTTTTCATCAAATCAAGCCATGACTAGATTTGATGAAAAATATCTTGAAAATACTCAGCGGGTTAAGAGTTAAGCCATTTCATTCTGCTGGCAGATTTTCCTGCCCAGTACAGCAAACCCCTAGTCATGAGACGAAGTATAATCTGGGCACTTTCAACCAAAATTTCCTCTGTATATTGAAATTCATGTTTTTTTTAGGTCCATTTTTATGAATTTTCCATCAAATCTAGCCATGGCATCGACGTGCAGTACGTCTTAGTACACAGTGCCACCACGCCCCGGGCCATTGGGATTAAGTGCCTTGCCCAAGAACACAATGCAGTCAACCCTGGTGGGGATAGAACCATGAGCCTTTCAGTTTGAAGTCCAATGCTATAATCACAGAACCACCACGCTCCCCAGTAAGAATATTAACCCTTCGATACTTTTGTACAGCTTATGATGTACGAAATCAAACAGCGCGTTGATACTTTGTGGTCATTTGTTTTGTTGTTATTTTTCGAATTTTTAAAGTTTTAACCTCAATTCCTATTTTCTCCCAAATAGTGCTCAGTGACAACCGTTGAATCAAATGTTATTGCAGCTTAAAATACTAATATAATCCTGCTGCCAGTAGTTCTTAACTGGTTGAGTGCTAGAAGCCACTATCAGAGCTTTCAAAACATGAGGATGCCAGAACAAACGCCAACACTTTGCTTATATTTCATATTCAGTCAAACACAAATAATATTTAGTTTATATAAATTTGTTTTATTACAAATTATGGGAGAGTGCCTGTAGGCACTCTCCAATAATTTGTAATAAAACAAGTTTTAAATAACAAATTCAGACCACCAAAAATAATCTAGCCCACAACCAGATAATCACTAATGTGAAAAATATCTTGTTATTTGTATTTTCCGACATTTAACGTTGCATTTTGAAAAACGTTGAAGAAACTGAATTCCCAGTGACGTTGGAACGTCGGGATAATTAAAGTCTCAAAGGGTTAAGGGCCTATTAGATCAGGACAGTTGAATCTGTGGAATTTTCTCCCCCGCATGTTAACTGTTAAAAATCATGTATGAAAGACACAAATGCCACTGTTTAAAAGAATACTTTTGCAGGTAACAGGACACAATTCAAAAGGCTTCCTTGTCAATGATTTTGTTTGAGAGGCACATGTGTACTGTTATTTGAAAATAATTGAAAAGAAGAAATATTTTCTCTTTTGAATGGTAAAAGCTGCACCTATTTTTTCTCTCAATTCACCAAATCATTGCTACAAAGACATTTTTCTCAATTAGGAGCTGAAGAAACAAATAACAAATAAATCTTTTAAAGCTAAACTGCTTTTGTAGTAAGACCAGAGCAGCCAGGAACTTATTTTTTCCTAGTCCTTCTTGTATATGGCTGATGATATATGTAACTCACTGTGATAAATACAACACATGCAGAGTGGATAGCATTAACTTATCTATTGGTGTTTAAGGCCACTTTTAGCATCTATTCTATGGCTTTAATATGAATGCAACAAAAGTATGAATTCAAGTTTAGCCAACTGCTCATACATGTGCTGCCTACTTCACAGAAAAACACCTCAGGCACTGGTTACTGGACCCTCATTTTCCCAATAAAACATAACTTGCTTACCAAAGTAAATAGACCCTGTCGAACTTGCTGGGGTACCCAAATGGAAGTAGACAGCCTAAAACACCCACAAAATGGAGTTTCCACTCAGAAAAAAATAGGCCTTTAAATTTATTTATTTTGGGCACACTGTTTTGCCCTAATTTGGGCACATTAAAACCAGAAATAACAGCCTTATCCAGTCATTTTTTATTGCCATGCCTTTGTTTAGGTTTCTATGATCATATTATGATGGAAGTTTTTATCAAATGTAGAAGAGGCACAGAAAATTTATATATTTTTCTTGATGTCTTAACACTTTCTCTAATTTGGGCACATCTGTAAATGGTGTGAAATTGGGGTAATCTAAAAAATGCCGCTCAGGATCACAGATCCAATGTCGAGTTGTGACCTTGACCTTTGACCTGGCGAGTCCAAGGTCAATAGGGTTCTTCCTCGCACCAAGGCCAACACACCTATGAAGTTTCATGACTCCAGGTTGAACCACTATCAAGTTCTCATCCAGAAACCAATTGTTGCGATATACTATGTTCAAGGTCACTGTGACCTTGACCTTTGACCTGGTGAGTCCAACATCAATAGGGTTCTTCCTCGCACCAAGGCCAACACGCCTGTAAAGTTTCATGGCTCTAGGTTGAACCACTATCAAGTTATCATCCGGAAACCAATTGTTGCGATATACTATGTTCAAGGTCACTGTGACTTTGACCTTTGACCTGGTGAGTCCAACATCAATAGGGTTCTTCCTCGCACCAAGGCCAACACGCCTGTAAAGTTTCATGGCTCTAGGTTGAACCACTATCAAGTTATCATCCGGAAACCAATTGTTGCGATATACTATGTTCAAGGTCACTGTGACTTTGACCTTTGACCTGGTGAGTCCAACATCAATAGGGTTCTTCCTCGCACCAAGGCCAACATACCTATGAAGTGTCATGACTCTAGGTTGAACCACTATCAAGTTATCATCCGGAAACCAATTGTTGCGATATACTATGTTCAAGGTCACTGTGACCTTGACCTTTGACCTGGTGAGTCCAACATCAATAGGGTTCTTCCTCGCACCAAGGCCAACACACCTATAAAGTTTCATGACTCTAGGTTGAACCACTATCAAGTTATCATCCGGAAACCAATTGTTGCGATATACTATGTTCAAGGTCACTGTGACCTTGACCTTTAACCTGGTGAGTCCAAGATCAATAGGGTTCTTCCTCGCACCAAGGCCAACACACCTATGAAGTTTCATGACTCTAGGTTGAACCACTATCAAGTTATCATCCGGAAACCAATTGTTGCGATATACTATGTTAAAGGTCACTGTGACCTTGACCTTTGACATAGCGAGTCCAAAATCAATAGGGTTCTTCCCCTCACCAAGGCCAATCTACCTATGAAGTTTCATGAATGTGAGTTGAACCATTATCAAGTTATCATCCGGAAACCAATTGTTTAAGATTTACTATGTTCAAGGTCACTGTGACCTTGACCTTCGACGTAGCATGTCCAAAATCAATAGGGTTCTTCCTCCCACCAAGACCAACCTACGTATGAAGTTTAATGAATGTGAGTTGAAACACTATCAAGTTATCATCCGGAAACCAATTGTTTACGCCCGCCCGCCCGCCCGCCCGCCCGCCCGCCCGCCCGCCCGCCATTCACCAAACTATAAGTCGAGTTTGACTTCGTCACAACTCGACTAATAAAGGCCTGGAAAGAAAATCACAATTTCTCTAGAAAAGCATTATAAACACCAGTAAAGTTTTCACTAATTTATCTCCAGGTTCAACCTGTAGGTTCATTAGCTGAAAACTGTGCTTCTTGTATTTTTTCACAGAATATTAACTTCTACCTCCAGTAATTCTTTTGGGCATCTACAGAGGCTGTTTATAGGATCCTTTCCCAATGAGATTTGGACATGATTTTTCCCAATTCTTAACCCTAGATTTACTATCTCAGTTCCCACTTTACCAAAAATTTAATGCACAACTTGTGGCCGAAACTGGGTAGTCATAAGGCCTCAGAAAACCATTGGTTCTGTTTGTACTTTTATTTATGCAGTGACACAAAAAAAATTCAAATAAACACTTGGAACATGGGCCCATCAAGTTCACATTGAAAAGACAAATTGTTTTTTTCTCTTTCTAAAGAGAAATGTTTTAAAATGCTTCTGCGAAATCAATCGTTCCTACCTTTTTTTCTCTATTTGTTTTCAATGAAAAAGAATTCACAGAGTATGTTATGTGCTATTGATTTTTTTTTATGTTTTTCTCTTCAAAGGAACTAAGTTTAACCTTTACTGAAGCCTCACACAGCAGCAATCAGTATGGAATGCTCGGAGATAAAACATTTTATGATGACAATTCATTCCAATTTCGATGACTAAAAGGTCAAGATGGTTTAACGCTTTACCAAATGTAATGGATGTAATCAGCCAGCACTATTCACAAAAATACACATTCAATTTTATTATTTTTTCCAATTTTTGCCTCAAAAACATAACTTATAACACCTCATTGGAAACAGCTCTTTGTGCTCATCCCAATGAGGTGTCATAAGCTATGTTTTTGAGGCAATTTAACCCTTTGAAGACGTAAGACCGATTTTTTGGTCCAAGGTATAATTTTGTCCCATTTTTGTCTTATTGTAAAAGGTCTATACACAGGGCACTGATGATAAAATAATAACTGCAGTCTGCAGACAGAGGGCTGTAGACTGCAGTTATTATTTTATCCTCCCTGTAAATGGGTTACTCAAAATTTTCAAAACAAACACTGTTTCCCTTCCCGGGGGTCCCACAGGGAATTAAATGTTCTAATTGTCATCAAAACCGAAGTAGTGTATTATTTTTAGTGTCGGTGTGTATTATGATGTTTGTAGAGCTATGTAAGGGTTCAATCGTTTTTGCTAGACTACTCCAGTAGTCTAGTATGGATGGTCCACACCTATTTTGCTGATTTGTGATCAAATGGTTTCCTGGGAAGTTGTCCTTGTTTTTCAGTTTCAAATCATAGCCTTGAAATGAATGCCTCAGGCTCATCTCATTTCAGAAAGAAAGCCTAATCTAAAATGACACTGCAGCTTTACTTATTTACTGCAACTCTCTGGTCATTATTTCAAAAACACGTTAATAAATCCAGGCCTGGCATTTTCAGGAGAGCAATTTATTCGCTCGCCTCCTGCTCGCCTTAAAAAAATTGAGGAGGACCAAAACTAGCCCTCCTGGCTTTAGAAAATAATGATTACCGTAACCGTCTATTCCCAAAATCCACATCTTTTCAATCTCTGCTATGTTAGTGGTCTCAGTAAGATGGCCACACTACCCCTCTTACACCTCTGGGCCTTTGCAAAGTGTAGCCTTCTCACAGAAACTATCTTGTTAGCAGCACCAAATAAAATGTACAAAGCCCACAAGGCAGATCACATCAATAGTAAAACTTCATTTTGCCAAGTTCAGCTTTTGTAAGCTTGAGGAGAGCTGATTGCTCGCCTAGGCCATGTGAGGGGAGCGATTTTTAGACCTCATGCATTTTTAAGAATGACAGGCCTGTAAATCCAGTTATTTTGCTCTTCTTTTTCATTTCAAATTCCATTGGGAAGAACAAAATTTATTGATTAACTGCATATGAAGCGTTATCCAAGAAACTTATTTTACATCATTTGGTGTTAAATCAAGTCAATCCTGCTGTAATATAACCAAAGCATATTACAGAGAAAAAAAATCAAGGGAGATAATCAATGAAAGGGTCAATTTATGTGAGTGTGGGAGCTTAGTCAAACAATGAACAAGTGGTAAAAAGCTATAACTGTCTTACAAAGAATAATATTAGCATATTTTCCATGTAAAACTAGTCCAATTTATCAAAATATGGTACAACAGAAAACAGGATTGCCCTTGGGAAAACAAGATGTTCTAGGATATTACACTGGAGATAATTTTATCAGATTAATGACATGCAAAGTAGTGAACTGTTAAAATGAACCCTTTACCTATCATGAAAAGCAGACGACACTTGCACACAAAATTAGTGAATAACTAAGTTTTTCCATTTTTGCGTCAAAAACATAGCTTATGACCCCTCTGTAAGAAATTTGATGCTGTTATAGCCTGGAACCAGTCTGGCCTTCAAGTAGGTCCTCGCTTTTAGAACCACTTGTGGAATATTTCAGTTGGTTGGAAAAGTGAACCTATGTCTATACGGTTTGCTTTTTTGACCTGATATATTCAGGACAATTCAATCTGAAAAATTTCATAAATAGCCCAAGAACATTAGGTTTCACTAGGGAAAAAAATCGGAGAAAGCTGATTTTTTCAGGGAATGTCGAGTACATGTCACTGAACGATTAGACAAAAGTCCCCTAAAATACCAGTTGAGCTTTTTTTTCTACAGCCTTTTTTCGAAATCGCGTTTGAAAAAAATAAAAAAAAATCGCACAAACTTTGTAACCTCGAATTGATCCAACTGTATTTTTTGTTTACGCGTATTTCGAGCTACATAATGTCTAATATACATTTACCTAGAGGAAAATGTGCATTCTGTGACAATTTCTGCGAAAGATTATTGAAAATTCACAAAAAAGTATCGGATTTACGCAAAAAATGACGATTTTCCTAACGGATTTGCCCAAAGGGTCGTAGTACAGAACGGGATGTTAGTTGGACAGACGATAAAAAATCCACCACCATTTGAAGACTTTTATCATTGCTTACAAAATAGACATTATGGAAGACCCCCTCTGCTTCTGGCCGAGTTCCCCTTTTGGCATAAAATTCGTCAGCATGAGAACTCAACTATTTTCGGGCCGAACAGACACGTCTGTGTCTGGCAGCATTAGATCAATAAATAATATTTACAGAATGTACAAAAATCAATAAATAATATTTACAGAATGTACAAATCAATCAACATGGATTAAGTTACATTGACTATTATCAACGCTATATACAGAAATGACATGACCTATATACATATTATTCATCGAACTCAGAAATTTCCGACAGGACAGTGTTTCTGTGGTTGTTACAAGAATCCGAACTGCAATTACACAAACCTGAGCAAGAGAGCCCTGCCTTCTTCTACGCCCACACCTTTTTGTACAAGCACTCTTGCAACCACAACTGATCAGATTCAGTAGGTTATCGGGGGCACATGGCTTTGTGGCTGCAGTCGGTACAAGAAGTCCATTGTCTAGCGACCACCCCCAATCCGTCAGAGGAAGCGAAGTGCCCAGCCATTGTTGGACCTGGAGATAACATCTGTAGACATGTTGTTGTGCAGCATCGCTGCTTAGTGGGAGTGAGGCTAGGTCAATGGGTTTATTCAGTTTAGATTTTGCTTCATAACGCTTGTAAGTGACATATCTATATTGGTCGAGAGAGGAAACAGTTTTACTCCCGTATAAGATCAGGAGAAGTTGTTCCCCGGCAGCGGCTACTGCACTTGGTGTACTGTCATCCGCCAAAATTGTGTTGACATACTGTTGTGAGTCGCTAGTAACATCGGAGACAATTGTACTGAATACTTTCTTCTTACCAACTCGAAAGAGTACAGAAGTAGTGTCACAACCACTTATAGAATGTGCTACAAGGAGGTTGCTTCTATGGTCACCCATTTTGGTTGCTATTTCACTAACTGAAACTAGTAAGTTTGGGGTAATGGAATACATCATGTGAATATTACATCCCAGTTGAACTCGAGAGGTAAGAATGACTAACAAGTCTGTGTCTGTTCCCACAACGACAACATTGTTGTCATCTTGAGCGATGTCAAGTGCAGTTTCGGCTATCAGTACATCAGCATCAGCCTCGGCCTGCTTGGACTGAATATTGATAGCAGATAGCTCCTGCATTAGAAGATCGATCAGTTGGGTTTTGTTCTTGGCATTTGCAAGGAAATCAGATTGGGGTGTGGTGGCTGGTAACTCGGGTGAGATATTGATATCAATGGAATACCTGTCTTTAGATGTATGGGCTTGTTCCATGCCCTTTGTCGACATTGTACAAGCATAACCATCAAAAACAACCACGACGTTCGCCCCAAAATGTCTCACTAGATAATTGGAATATGATGTACATATGTCCTTATATGATGACTGTTTAGGCCATACAACTGCCCTCAATAAAAATCCACCATCTACAACAAACAGAGAATGTTCTGGGATTTTAGTTTGCTCGGAACCGTATGTTTTGAAGATCTTACCGAGCGTGCTTTTCTGTGTCTTCCTCATTCCAGCAGAATCAAACAATGCTGGTGGTTTCGGGGTGAGTTCATATTTGAGATACTCTTCCATCTCTGCTTGTGACTGAATAACACATGTGATGCGGTTGAACAGAATTGTGGGGTCAATCACTACCTTACTTCCACGGACTTTGATGCTATTTGCCATCGATGCGAAAGACTTCACAGTGTCAACACGTCGTAGTTTGATGCTGTTGAACGTTTTGCTTACAACATTCGATACGCAACATTCACCAATTTTGCGAACTTGGTCACAGTTCACAGTTTCGTCGGCCACAAGCCCGGTCGCTATAAAGACTAATTGTAGAGGATCTCTATTCTGAAAGGGGGAATGCACTCTGAGCCAGTTCAATAATTTGGTGATATCATTGGCATCAGTCAATTGTGAACTTTGACGGAGATCCCGATGTTGTTCACCATGACCAGTGTGAACATGAACAAAATTTTCGAGAGCATTACATATCGGAAGGCAAAGAGGTAGTCCATGTACCCATTTCGCAACAGTGCTATCGGTTATTCCCCTGCCATGTGTGAGACCACCAGGGAGCTTGAACATTCTCATTAAACACTGCTCTATGGTCTGATCAGAATATATCCCGTCCCAGAATTTATCTGAGCGCCTTATGGTAAAGTAACCTTTCTCAGTGAACAACTTCAAATCATCCTGTTGCATTATTTCTGTTAGCTCATTCATCTGCTGCAAATAGAGATGAGAACTTTTTGCGTATGCAAAATGACCACCTGCGTGAAATACTGGAATCATATTGCGAACACAATATGTGTGGAGTTCCCAGTCGCCTGTGCGCTCTGCTCTCAAGAACAACTGGAGAAGACCTATTTGCTCGTAGTATTGTACCCAAAGCTTTCCTGTGCATCCTATGGACGCATTCTGGAGCAGTTCGTGTAATTTTGACAGTAGATGGTTGACACTTTCTTGACTGACAGCGTCAGCTGTTGTACAGTCACCTCTGGCAAGTCCACAGAATATTTCATTGACTTCTGTGCAGTCTATGTTATCTAGTGTTCGGCTTTCTTCAAACACAAGTTTTGTAATGGCAATTTGTGTTAGCAAATGGGCACGAACTGCTCTTGAATATGCATGACCACTGATCAAATGATGGATTGACCCACCAGCATAAACAGTCCCCCAAAGTTCATCCAAGCCGCTACCAGCCATGATCGAACCAATTGCCCCTAAATATGACATAATCATATGGAAGCCGCCGAGTCTAACGAAAACTTTTGTCAACTTATCTGACGAAGACACAATCTCCACTGCTTTGATATAAAGTGGTTGGTCAAACGTCACTGGACAAACGTTCGGTCCCTGTTTCTCACATTCAGTTTGCATCTTGAGTGTAGGCGAACACCACATTATGTGATTTAATCGAACATGGAAATTGAAACAATGATGCTATAATACGGTGTTTGAATGAGAAAAGTCGATGCCGTTTGAATTTGAGTTTAGGGGTATGGTTAATATTTCACATGTTTCACCAGTTCATTATGGAATAAATGACTATTGTTATATATCATTATAAAGCCACTGCTTTTCTGCAATTTTTGATGTATAATTTAACTCCCAAAGTAGTCGTAGATTTGATTTAATGGACGTTGTGTACCGTTGTGTGTATGAAAACAATAAATTTTTTTTCGTAATTTTGTACATTTTCGTGAATATTTCACCATTGAGTGTGAGGATTGGTACAAAGTTGGCATTTTCTGTTGGGGATATGTATTCTCAATATAATTCAGCACGATATTTATGATTCTCACCCTACTAAGGCGAATAAGAATGAGAAATATGGAGCTGGGTCAAATTTTTTTTAAAATTTTTTTTTTCATCAAAAAAACGCTATAACTAAAAAAGCTCAACTCGGATTCGCGGGGACTTTTCACACTTTATCCGCAATGTGTGTCCCGGAAACATATAAAAAAATCAGCTTTCTCTGATTTTTTTCCTTACTTTCTCATTTTTATGTCTAATGTGCCTGGACTAAAAGATTCATTTTCTGTGAATCAAAAGCTAGAAATGTTGCTCAATTGAGACTTGATTTGATTGACATTTTGATGACATTACTATAAGAAATGAAGACTGCTCAAATTATGTTAATATCTTGATGTTTTCAAGGGGAACTGAATACTTATTGATTGGAGTATCTATAACAGTGGCAGGAAAGAATACCTGTATATCTTTGTAAGCGAAGGCCCATCACCAAGCCTGAAAATAAGCAGGCTATCATCTGCAAAATGAGGTCCCCAGAGGGTGAATTTGGTGATGCTACCCTGCACAGCAGGGTAGCATCACCAAATTTACCCTTTGTGAACCTCAGTCTGAATCAAGGTCTCAAGCCAAAACAGAAAGATGTACCTTGAGGATAAATTGGCCCACTGTATGGGATATCATCAGCAAATTCAACTGCTGGGGAACCCATTTTGCAAATGACAGGTTGCTTATATTCAGGCTTGCCGGGGGCGCGGTGGCTCAGTTGGTAGAGAGGTCCTCGGTTCGAATCCCACCTGCGGCAACCCCGTTGTGTCCTTGGGCCAGACACTTCACCCTGATTGCCTACATGGGGGCACGATGACGCTGTGTACTGAGGCGTACTGCACGTCGATGGTGCGCATGTCTTCGACCAATCTAACCCTGCCTGTGCTGCAGTGCAGAGTTCAGGGTTACGATGTTGGAGAGCTGACAGCTGCTCGTCGTTGCTCGGTGGTTCTCTCCGAGTACTCTGGCTTCCTCCACCCGTAAAACTGTCACGGTCACGATTAGTCATTGTGCATAAGTATGTGACCTTAAACACCAATAAATAAATAAATATTCAGGCTTGCCCATCACATTACATCAATGGTCATCTGCTTGCAAATTTCCACAAAAAATGATTAAACAAACAGCATATGACTAAGCATCGAATTCAGAACAGAATTAGACTGGTGACCTGAGAGCTTTGATACACATCATGGTGTATGCAGAGTAAGGAACACAGAGTTTAAAACACCATTACCTGTGACCTGAAACAACAGAATCCTCCTTTGGGATCCATTACTGACATACACTGCTATCTGCCTAGCTTTACACCATCCATCTCTTTAAACCATTTACCTAACAAATCAGCCACATCCTCTTGTGTAAATTTACAAATTAAGCAGTTGAAAAAAATAAGTTTTCCAAAGAATTTCAACAAAACCATATCATGTGACCCCCTCATTGCAACAAACTTGTTGACCTCATTCCAATGAAGGGTCACATGATATGGTTTTGGTGAAATTTTTTGATAAATTTTAAATGAAAATTGTAAATAACACTGTAGCTTAACTTGACTGTGTGTAGTGTTTCATGAAAAGGATAATGTTCAATGTTTATGAAAGGATTATGAAATAAGACAACAATTGTGATAACTGAGAATATGTTAAGTTCTGTACCACGCATGCTATGTTTCCAACAAGAATAATCTGAGGTGTAGACTGTACTAAAGAAATGACGCCTGGGTTGATGTGGCCCTCACCGTTTACGTTTGTCAACCAAAGTTACCAAGTTACAGTAAAATCATTCCAAATTGATTCATCCTAAGAAGTTACATAGAAATCCCTTCAATTATTTATTTATTTATTTACTGGTGTTTAAGGTCACATATTTCTGCTCAGTGGCTAATCATGACCACAACAGTTTACGGGTGGAGGAAGCCGGAGTACCCGGAGAGAACCACCGATCAACGGCGCGAGCAACTGTCAGCTCCCCAACATACTAACTCCACACAAGCAGGGTTAGCATTGGTTGAAGACAAGTGCACCATCAACATGCCTTAGTACACAGTGTCACCGTGCCCCCACGTGGGCAATGGGGGTGAAGTGTCTTGCCCAAGGACACAACATGGTTGCCGCAGGTGGGATTCGAACTGAGGACCGCTTGGCTTGCAGCCTGCACCTCTACCAACTGAGCCACCGTGCCCCCAATCCCTTCAATCTAGGTCACGTACCTGTCTGGCAGTCACAGTTGAGCGATCGCAACCAAATAGTTTAGTCTCATCCAGATATCATACCAAGTCATCCTACCAAGTTTCAATGCATAATTGTTAAATGAAACTCTTGAAACCAGTGGATTGCACTGAGGAATTATGACTTAACCCTTTACCCAACGAATCGCCTGCATCTGCCCGCATAATATGCAAATTCAGCAGTAGAAAAAATTTTATGTTTCGAAAAAATTCAACAAAACCATATCATGTGATCCCTCTTTGGAACGAGCTTGTTCCAAAGAGAGGTCACATGATATGATTTTGTTGAAATTTTTTGAAAAAATTTAAAAAATGATATTTAAAATAATAAATTTTGACATCGTCTGCGTTGGGTAAAGAGTTAAAAGGAATTCAGATGTTGTTTTGCAAAGGCACGGACACTGAGGTAGACACATACGGGTTGCTTTAACTTCTTCCAACAAACACCTTTTGTCAAGCGTTGCGCTGTCTGTAGTTTTGGATGTTCTTACCCAAATTTATTACTGACTCTATCAAAGAACCCTTAAGCAGTCATTAACCGGTTTTCCCAATTAGTTAACAGGTTACAAAAAATGCATAACTGTTTCAGCTCTATGTGTGAGACAAGCATGAAAATAAGCAGACTGTCATTGGCAGAGTGAGGTCCCCAGAGGGTGAATTTGGTGATGCTACCCTGCACAGCAGGGTAGCATCACAAAATTTACCCTCTGGGAACCTCAGTCTGAATTAAGGTCTCAAGCTAAACCAAAAAGAGGTACCCTGAGGATAAATTGGGAGATTTTAGCCCACCACATGGATTAGGGTCAACAAATTCACCCTCTGGGGACCTCATTCTGCAAATGACAGATTGCTTATTTTCACGCTTGGTGTGAGACACTTTTCTGTGTATAACCAATGAGCATTTCAGCAATCCAGTTGTACAGACATCAGTCAGTGTATTAGACTCACAGTGTAAGAAAGTCTGCAAATTTGCCCATGTCATAAACACATGGTAGCGGAGCAGAACATTTCCTATCCAAGTGACCAAGCAAACTTAATGATCCCAGGGCTCCCACTATCATTCAGGAATGCAGGGTTAGAATTAAAATGTATTGATTTCAGTTCTGCTTGAATAAATGATGTGTAAAACATAAAGCTGAATCTATCGACCATCTCCACTGAAATGCTAATGTCCACATCCCAGCTCACCAAAGTTGAACAACAGGTTTTTGACAGTTTTCTTATGTGAAACATTGTTAACATATTCTAGGGTGGAACACCACATAAATTTTGCTTTAATGTGACAATGAAGTTCATGGAACTTATTTCTTAACAAGACTGCACGAATAAGGCAATATTAAAGTGAAGTTTTTCTTAAATTCCTCACCATCATATTTTCTTGATGTTTTCATAAAAAGAAGTAGTGACTACTTTTTAGCAGCAATGATATGATGTTATGTAGAATTCAAGAAAACTACAAATGTCAAGAAGTGACTGACAACAGGATTGGTCAATTTACTCAATATTTTTAATTGGTCAATTTACTCAATATTTTTAATGAACTTTCTGCACACTGATCTCAAAATACAATGCGATCCACTTAACTCTGAATGCTGCTGGCGGATATTCCTGCCAAACACAGGGATTCTCCTGTCAATGAAACAAGTATAATTTGGGTACATGTAATCACATTTTCACCCTATAAATTGAAGCAAATTTTTCATCAATGATTTCATGTGTTAAATTTACATTAATTTTTCATCAAATCTTGTCATGGCTGCTATAAAGCAGCCATGTCTAGTTTTGATGAAAAATATCTTAAAAATACTCAGCAGGTTAAGAGTTAATTGGATATAGGCCTTTACGGTATTTCGGTATTTTACCGAAACTCGGTATTTTTTTCAATGCCGAATGAATATCGAATAGAATTTCAACTCATTTGATATACTGACTTTCACGGTATTACCGATTAGGAATGTCCGTAATATCATTCAGCTGAATACAATTCACATTTGTTCGCTTGAACATGCACCATGTTAACCAAGTAATGGCCACATACAGCGAAAGTGCGAAACATAATCACATGTAAAGCTAACAAATTTTTTCAAGGGATTAAATCGAGCATAATACTGTGAGTTGATTTCTTTTAATCCACAGACAATACTGATTTATTAGTAGTTTACAACTGTGTACACAGGCACTTATCAGAATTTTACATTTTCAATCCTTTTTAACCCTTTACCCAACGAATCGCCCGCATCCGCCCGCGTAATATGCAAATTCAGCAGCTGAAAAAATATTATTTTTCGAAAAATGTCAACAAAACCATATCATGTGACCCCTCTTTGGAACGAGCTCGTCGAGCTCGTTCCAAAGAGCAGTCACATGATATGGTTTTGTTGAAATTTTTTGAAAAAATTAAAAAAATTATATTTAAAATAATAAATTTTAAAATCGTCTGCGTTGGGTAAAGGGTTAATATTATACTATCAATACAAATTTTATATTTTTGTTGATAGTATTAATATTAAAAATGATTGAAAATGTAAAATTCTGATAATACGACAAGTGCCTGTATTGTCGCAAACAGAAGTGACAGACTGACAAAAGCGTAAATTTCCGTAATGGCCAAACAATCCTATTTTCCTTCACACCTTCGCAGGTAAATAGACAAGTTATTAATACAGCCTTTTAAGGCAGTAGTTGTTAGCTGTTAGAGTGCTGAAGTGTACAAACATTTGACCAAAGTTGTGATGAAACTCTGGTCAAATATGTGTACATTCCATCACTATTCGGTATTCAATCATACTGCGGTATTTTCAAAATACTGAAACTCGGTATCCAAATCTCAATACCATGAAGGCCTAATTGGATATCTTTTTTAACCCTCTGCACACTCAGTGCTCAAAATAACTTTTTTTCTTTGCGTAGCAAAATGCTACAAATTTAAAAAAAATGAATAGCATTTTGTAAAAAATTACATAGCTATTTTTGTATTTAAAGTTATGTTTTGCTGTTTTGTATTGAATTCTTCTAAGTAGATAGAATAGTTTCCATCCATTTCTGGGCATTTCCAAATAATCTGCAACACATGAAACATTTACGTTTTTTTTAACTGAACTGCCTTTGAGGGTTGCAAGGATTTGGTTATTTTCGAATAGCGTCTTGGTTGCTCAATAGAGTTCTCAAAATGGAAGTTGGGATTTTTAATTTGATGGGCTTGAAGTTATATTTAATGTACATTTTATGCAAAATGTTGTAAAAACAGGAAGAATTTAAACCAATAGAATTCATCTTACATATGAAGTTGCTAATGATGCTTGATGGAGAGTTAATCTGAGTTATGCCTGGAATGTTCCACAATCAGAAGTAAAGCATCAGTGAATTAGTTTTCTTCAAATTTTCATTTACATTTTGCGATACAAGATAATCAACTGCAGCCTAATAGGCTGCAGTTGATTATCTTGTATCGCAAAATGCTACACATAATTGAACATTGTGTAGCTTTTTGCAAGTTTTGCATAGCAAAAAGCGATGTGACACCGCTTATTTTGAGCCCTGTGCATACTGATGTCAGAAATAGAGGATCTCTTGAGTCACGATTTACTATGATTGATTTTGGTGAACGAAGTTCAGAAATTTCATGTCACATCGCGATAAATTTGAGATTCTTTTTATTTATTTCATTTATTTGTTTTTTGGAAGTTAACCCTTTACCTAACATAACGGCCAAAACCGGCCAGCGCTATTCTAAAAAAATCGCCAATTAATTTTCATTATTTTTTTCATTTTTTGTCTCAAAAACATAGGTTATGACCCCTCGTTGGAACGAGCCCGTTCCAACGAGGGATCATAACCTATGTTAATTGAACATAATTTTCAAACACCGAACCATTTTCTACATCGTCAGCACAAATTTGACCCCTTAAATGCAAATAAGTTATAAAGTAAACTCCTGTTAATTGAATAAAAAATATAAATATATTGGTCGAGAAATTACCATGACAATCACCAAATTCCCTGTTTATAGATACGTCTCTGTTAATCCAATACAGGCACTGAACCTATCAATCTGAGCTTTTATTCTATTATATCATGTTTGACTGAGCTCATGGAGCTTTGTCAAATAAGATATAATAGAATTAATGCTCAGAGTATCTCTAGAATACAGGAAGGTGATCAAATCCATGTTAATTGAATACTCCTGTTAATTGAATAATTCTCAATGGCAAAGCAGCTATTCAATTAACAGGGTTCCACTGTACCAAAATGTTCAGCAAATTTTTCCCAGAATGCAAGTTATATTGTGGAAAAAATTGCTGCTTGAAATTTTGATATCAGAGTAAAGAGGGTTAAAATTTATTTATTTATTAGTGTTTATGGTCACTTTTAGCATTTTTGGCTATCTCAGACCGCTGCATACGGATGATGTCAAGTTTAACAAAGCATTTATACCAATGCTGCCCACTTTAGAGGACTTCCACCCTAGGCATTGGTTCCAGGTCCTATTTTACCAGTAAAGCAGAACCTGCTCTATTTCCTGGGGTTCCCATGGGGAAGAGGGTTTTATTTACTGGTGTTTAAGGTCACATATTTTTGCACAATGGCTAATCATGACCACAACATGAGTATCAACTCAAGACCAGGGATGAGTGTTAATAAGCTATGTTGCCCATTTGAAAGAGGGTTTGCACCTCCCAAGCATTGGTGACTGGGTCCTATTTTACCAGTAAAACAAAGACTGTTTACCGCAGTCAACAGGCACTGCTTCACTTCCCGGGGTTCCCGCGGGGAGGGAAGAGGGTTAAAAAGATTCAGTATTCAACATCTACTGGTATCTTTAACCCTTTACCTAACATGAAAAGCAGACAACACTTGTAAAAAAAAATCTTGAATAACTATTTTTTTTCATTTTTTGTCTCAAAAACATAGGTTATGATACCTCATTGGAACGAGCACGTTCCAATGAGGTGTCATAACCTATGTTTTTGAGACAAAAAATGAAAAAAATAATGAAAGTTAATTTCCAATTTTTTAGAATAGTGCTGTGGACCTCTTGTGGGCAATTGGGATATAGTGCCCAAAGACACAATGCAGTTACCCCAGACAGAGATCGAACTGTAGACCTTTCAGTTTGAAGTCCAATGTGGTAACCACTGACCCACCACACTCCTGACTTAGGGGTTTAAAGGCTTAATATTAAGTGAGGTCCAGTGTACAATTAAAGTGCAACACAATTCATTCAGATCATGAGTTGTGTATTCCAACTGTGCTCCTAAAATAGAACAAGTCTTCCTCAGAAGACAAGCACTACTGAACTTCCAAGAAGTTCCTGTGCATGATGTTCTGAGTTATCCTGTAACTTGACATACTTTTTCCTGCAAAGTAAATTGTCTTGAAACCAAACCCACCAACCACACATTCCTGGGGTTATCACACCCAACTTTTTACATTTATCAAAAGATATTTCTGGCATAGATTAAATGCAGAATTTATCCCTGTAAATATTTCAACAAAGAGAAATATTATTCACATCTTGATGACACACATTCATGGAAAGAAGCATAGACACAATCAGATGTGTCATGTTTACTTTATGACTTTTTGCCTGCAGCAAATAAAAAGAAATGGGGTTTCCTTTCATGTTATTCAATTATTGCTGTGAATTTCAATCCTGATAAAAAAAGAATCAAAGATTCATCAGGGATGGAAAGCATGTTTTTGACTTAAAACTCTACAGTTGAAGCTGAATCAAATAGCAGATTTAGTACAGTGTAACCCTGTTAATTAAACAGCCACTTTGCCAATGAAAATTATTCAATTAACAGGAGTATTCTATTAACAGGGATTGTGTCACTTTCCTGTATTCTAGAGATAAACTTAGCATTTATTCTATTATATATCTTGTTTGACAGAGCTGTGTGAGTCCTGTCAAACAAGATATAATAGATTAAATGCCTGCATTGGGGGTACTGAGGCCAAATAGGTCTACAAACAAAGAAAAACTGGGGAGAGTCAAGGTAATTTCTCGATAGGTTACAAGATTTTTTATTCAATTAACAGAAGTTTACTCTATAACCTATATTCCATTAACAGGTCAAATTTGTACCGGAGGTATGGTAAATGGTTTTGTCTTGGAAAATTATATTCAATTAACAGGGATATACAATTAAGAGATATCCAATTAAGTGCGCTCCACTGTATTTCTACAGCTATTTTCATTTTTCAAATGTTACATTGGGGATTAACTCTTTCCATGCAGCCAGCAAATATTCCTGCCCAGGACAGGGAATCTCCTGCCATTAAAATGAGAAAAATTTGAGGATATTCAGCCAAATTTTCCACTGTGAATTGCGTAGATTTTTTTAGGTCCAAAAGAGATTTTTTTAGACCCAAAAGAATTAATGGTTTGGTTCCGGTTACATAGCAGAAAAAAATAGGGTCGGTTGGTCGGGATATTTATTTTTTTTTCATTGTTTTTTTCCCTTGAAAATTTTTAGGACCAAATTCTTCCAACAGTTTTGACAGTATACTGCTTTGATGCTCTGTTGAGTCTGAATTGCAAAATTACACCCAAAATGGCAGTTTATCAGCGAATGCTTTATTCGCGAATGCAGCAGACATTTTAGGTGTAATTCCACAACTTCACAACGAAATTGACTCGGAGGTGTCTTGATAATATTATCGTCAGCTCTCCTCAGATTCTGAAGTGAAGTGTGCATTCGCACTTCTCACTTTATCACGGGCAGTGTTAAAATTAAAACACCTCAGCACATGAAATAAATTGACATTTTAAGTGATTGTGGTAATGGACTGGTTAAGTATCATTGTATTTATTTTGGCAGAGGAAGCACAAATAACTTGTTTATTTGAAAACAATAATTGTATCAAAGACTTGCGTGCACACTATTTTGAAGGCAAGATGCTATCATGACATCACCTTGTGCAAAATTTGTTTCCACAAAACCATTTCATGTGACCCCTCATTGGAATGCTCATTCCAATGAGGGGTCACATGATGTGGTTTTGTTGACCTTTTTCGAAAAATTTAAAAACAAAAATTAAAATAATAAAATAATGATATTGTCTGCATTGGGTAAAGGGTTAACCCTTTACCTAACATGAAAAGCAGACGACACTTGCAAAAAAAATTCTTGAATAACTAATTTTTTTCATTTTTTGTCTCAAAAACATAGGTTATGACCCCTCGTTGGAACGAGCTCGTTCCAACGAGGGGTCATAACCTATGTTTTTGAGACAAAAAATGAAAATATTTTGAAAATTAATTGGCGATATTTGAGAATAGCGCTGGCCGGTTTTGGCCGTTACGTTGGGTAAAGGGTTAATAGCACTGTCAAACCTGTAAGCAAACCAATGGAAAAACCTGTGTGTGTAATTGTCTGTCATAATTACACCAACAAAGTTGTCAATAATCATGTTGTTGCCTTTTATGCGATGTGTCACTAGTGTACAAGACAGTGTTGATTGTCATGTCATATTAATTGCCATGCACATTTTTCCTTGGGTAGAACACCCGTAACCACCTCCACCAACCCACCCCAACTGGGTTAATGGAGGGAGTCCCAGGGTGTTCTCCCATAGGAAATATTTGAGACTGTGCTATCAAATTGAGTCGTAATGTTTATTACATGCCTCTTCTAGTAAATCCTCATCTACAACAACACTAAACCATGCGGAAAATAAAAGTCTGTTCCGCGCACATGTGTGGAACGGAAATCGTTGAAGGACTATTTTCAAACACAAGTGGAATTTCACTGGAATTTTCAGGCACTGCAATTACGATTGCAATCGCTAGCGATAACTAAAAATAATAACAAGGGTTCCCTTCATAATTTTGGTTGGCAATAAAATGTGTTCTTGTTGTTGATAGTTCGTCCACTGAGTTCCAATGTGTTCTATGTGCCTAATGGCACATAAAACACATTGGAACTCAGGGGACGAGTTGTCAAATGAACTGCTGAGTGTCCTTCGAAAAATTGCTTTTAAAAATACAAAGGCGTGTAATAAACACAGAATGACACAAGCATGTGGATGGGTTAATCGAGTGCCAGCATGGAAGGATAAAACGAAAGACCGCAGAATCTCACCCATTGGAAGATCAATTTTTTATCTTTTTGACTACACTTTGTCAGAATAATTTTGCAATTAGAAAACACAAGGAATAAACAGTGTAGCCCTTATCATCAATCAGAGTTGTTTTGTCTTGCCCAGGTAGCATAAAATCAGTTCATTACTGTTGCACACTCAAGAAATTGTTGCAGCGTAAAAATAACGGAAATGTCCACTTGCTCAGACATGTTAACTCTCCCGGAATGCCTGGGAAAATCCCGAAATTTCAGTGTAGTTCCTGGCCTCCTGGACGGGAATCAGTTTTGGACCCAAAATCAAGGAAAACAGTGTGTTCAGTCAAATATTTCTTTCCCATTGTAACTGATGTAAAACGTTCGGAGTCAAATCACATGCATTTCAAACTCGGGTAATAAAAACTCATGAAGCAGTAAAATAAGGATATCAGTTAAATTTATTTAAGGAAAGGGTATTTTATGATATATATTTCAGCTGTGTTCATGTTTATTTCAGTATTTATCTTCGCAATCGGAGATTTGTGATCAATGTGCAAGCGTCGAAGTGAAAATAGGTGACTTACTTTAAAAAAATTGAAAACTCCACCTTCATTTAAATGCAGTTTTTTGGTAAATAAAATATATGAAAAGGGATTAAATAATATATATTTATTTGTTCATAGAATGGCTTTAATTCTCATCCCTTTTCCAAACACATTCAAAACGTAAACAACACCTTGACCTCAACTATTATACAGTTTAAAATTAGGTTAAAGTCGCTTAGGATGCCGAAAAATTATGACTGCAGATTTATACACAATGGACTTATTTTCTGACAATACATGTATGCCATTGTGCAGACAACAGAGTTGTTAACTGTTGTTGGCCATCTGTACCCAGATAATTTCAAATGGAATTGAAAAAACCCAAATCCTTCAAAGATGAAAAGAAAAGTTTTGTTTAAGGCACAAACTTCCATACATGCATGAAGGATTTTGATAAAAATGCTTTCCAAGTACAAATCTTCTTGAAGTAACTGAACATTAGGACATGTTTTCCTGTTAACATTTCTAGACTTTGGAAATTATTATCTGAGCAGACTTTGATAAAAGCAAACCACAGGTGGTGTGCTCTTGGGGGTGGGGGGTGGGGGGGTGGGGTTATGAAGAAGAGGATGGTGGGGGGGGGGGTCAAATCAACAATTATTTTATGATGTTTATAACAGCATAAATGCATCAGCATAATTGACAACTAGATCTGGATATAAGCTGGTATTAATGGTGGTCTATGAGCTGAAAATTTGCAAGTTTTATCTTCTGTTTTGGCCCCGTGCAGACTTTTCCCTGAAATCCACCCCATTTCCCTGAAAATCACCCTCAGGTTCCCTAAAAAATTATTCTGGAGGTTAACATGTCTGCACTTGCTAGTAGTTATCATGTGCAAAGAGTTTCATCAGAATAGAATCATATATGCAGGAGTTGCACAAGGAAGAATTTTATATTATCTGCATTCAATCTAAGTACAAGAGGTGCATGACAACTTAAAGTTATCATAGCTCAGAATTTTTAATGTAAACATGCTCACTTGCCAGTGGTCATATTTGACAATTTTCTTAGAAATCAGCTCATCATTTTTGGAGAAACTGGATGCACAAGACTCTCATACATTACAGATATCCATAGGAAATATTTGAAGTTCAAGGGGAGATAACTTGGTTAAAATTGTCAGTCTGAAAATTTAGAAATATGTATATGCCAGCATGTTAGTCATTGTGGGGCACACAAGAGTTTCATATAGAGATCTGTATTAAACCTATGTTTGATAGAAGGTAGCAGTTAAAATTATCGCAGATTTAAAATTTCAGAATAGGTACATGTTCACTTGTTGGAGGTCATATTTGAGAAGTTTCATCAAAATCCGATTATAAATATAGTGCGCACAAGTATTTTGTACAGATGGACAGAATATGGATGTACAGACAGATGTATGAAATACAGGAGCAGCTGCGATGTAACTTACCAAGCTCTATTGCAGCACAACATCCGCATGATACAGACTTCACGTTCATACTTTGTTCTATTTTTTTATTACTACCAAAGAGGAATGCTTTCTACTAGGCATACATACACAGAATGACACACACGTGTGTGAATGGGTTAATCAATATGGCACAAGTGCCAGCGTGGAAGGATAAAAAAATGAGAGGCTGCAGACCTTGAGTTTTATCCTTCCCAGATGGCACAAGTGCCATATATCTATTGATCCATTCCTACATGTGTGTCGTTCTGTGTTTATTACATGCCTTCACATCTATAAAAGCAATTATTCGAAGGACACTCCGCAATTCATGTGACAACTCATCCCCTGAGTTCCAATGTGTTCTATGTGCCAGCAGGCACATAGAACACGTTGGAACTCAGGGGACAAACTATTATCAACAAAAAGAACAGATTTTATCGCCAACCTATTTTGCGAGGGGAGCCTGTGTTACTATTTTTAGCTATCGCTAGGGATTCCAATTGTAATTACGGTGCATGATTTGTAAAAATTCCAGTGAAATTTTGCTCTTCTATTAAAAAATAGTCTGTCAACGATTTCCATTTGGCACATATGTGTGGAACGGACTTTCATTTTCCGCATGGTTCAGTGTTGGTGTAGATGGGGGATTTCATAGAACAGGCATGTAATAAAATTTAGTATGTTACAGACAAGTCCACTGAATATGTGGAAAAACTACATTTAAGTGTTAAAGACTGGTTGGGATCAATTAAACCTATTATAACAGCTGCTGCAACATATGGTCTTTGGATCTCTCCACTGAACATTAATGTACTTTGACAATCACTTCCAGTTAATATGGGACAAGTTCCACAGGCAAATTAACTGAAAGCAATTAAATTTTATCTTTGTTATCTATCCCACAGTTAACTGTTACTGCTTGGTGGTACTTTTCAGATGCTTGTTTTCTGAACCTGTGAATCTAGCCCACATGATATGTCCTGGGGCCAATACTATAAAACTTTTACAATTGTATTTTCTAGAATTGTATTTTCTCCAATTGCCTGTGTGGGAGCACAGTGGTATTGTGTACTAAGGTGTACTGCACATCGATGGTGCACTTGTCTTCAATCAATGCTAACCCTGCTTGTGTGAGGTTTGTACGTTGGGGAGCCTGTAAGTTGCATGCCGCTGCACGGTGGTTCTCTCCGGGTACTCCTGCTTCCTCCACCCATAAAACTGTCTAACACGAGTTGACTCTGGCTGTCGTAAGTGCCATTAAACCACAAAATATAAATAAATAAATAAACCATTAGCATTTTGAAAGATGTGGCAATTTGCCATATCTTTTAAAATATAATAATGATTCATTTTAGTCAGTTATATTAACCCTTTCGTGCCTCGTCGGCATGCAGTGCTCCGGTGGTAAACTGACACTACAAACACGTCTGCACGCTGTGTGCCGATGGCATAGTAATGCGTCTACTCTTACCTCAGTCCACGTATGCTATCTCTTCTATCAGTCCACAGAAGTAATTTCCATGCAAAAATGAATTTAGTTATTATTTCCCTTTAGTTGCTTGGCTACAGTTTTAGTGCAAATTGCACCAGAATCATAGTGATTCCATGGACAAATATGACTCTAATGATAGCGATGTGGACGGATTATGCGGTACAGTCTGGCTCAAACCAAGCTGACACACATGACACTACTATGAGTGCTGGACGTTCAGATGATTTTGCCAGTAATAATCCAGGTGATGGAGAGAGTCCTTCAACGTCTGGAATAGGACTGGCCAGTGGGAGGAGACACGGCTGAAAAAGAAGTGCTGGTCAGGGACGTGGCAGAATACGAGGGAGTGGGCATGGTCGCAGAATTCTTCCAATTTTTCAATGGGAAAAATGCACAGATTTTGTTCCACTAGATATCCCACGTTCTGAAGCTGGGAAGATAAATCTTGACATACCTGACAATCCAAATGAATGGGACTTTTTACACCTTTATCTAATGTATGAGATGATCCCGAAATTAACCCCAATATTCCAAGTCTGGGGGACCGGTTTGGCTGAGTTGCGAAAGGGTTAAGTTAACAGATAGAAAATACAATTCTAGAAAATACAATTATAACAAGAGGCCCCACGGGGCCTGAAGCGCTCATCTTGTACAGAACACAATTTAAACAGAGTCCAAGAATGAGTCTACCTTAAGCAAGCCATCTCCATAGGCTACACTGTCAATCCTTGAGTCCCTCAGGAGTGACAAAAATAATCTGGGCATCATGCCTTTTCTTCAGTTGATCAAAAGTAAAATGTAGAGCTCCCCTATGAAGCCTCTTGATACAACCTATGTGGATTAATCTTAGTACCTCTAGAGGGTACTGAATACAAAATTTCTAATTCTTCAGCAAAATGGCCAATTCCGGCTCCCATAGAGAGCCCAAATATTAACCCAGACTTTTGATTTGAACACAGTTAAATCTGACTTCCCTAGAGATGTTGTGTACCGAATATGAAAGCATTCTGACTGTTGGATCTGAAGAAGAGAAATTGTAAAGAAATTTCTTCGAATTGCACTAAGTTCAAATTTGGGCTACCATAGCGAGCCCAAATATTGACCTATGGATCCGATTTGAACAAACTTGAATCTGACCCCCCTAGAGATGTTGTATACCAAATGTGAAAGCATTCTGACAAGTGAATCTGAAGAAGAAGATTTTTGAAGAAATTCCCTCATATTACTGTACGAAGTTAAATTTCATGTTCCCATATGGAGCCCAAATATTAACCTAGGCACACAAATTGAACAACCTGGAATCTGACCCCCCTAGAGATGTTGTATACCAAATATAAAAGCATTCCGACTGGTGGATCTGAAGAAGAAGATTTTTAAAGAAATTTTCTCATATTGCACTAAGTAAAAATTTGGGCTACCATAGTGAGCCCAAATATATACCTAGGGATTTGATTTGAACAAACTTGAATCTGTCCCCCATAGAGATGTTGCATACCAAATATCAAAGCATTCTGACTGATGGATCTGAAGAAGAAGATTTTTTTAAATTACCCTCCATATTGAACAAAGATAAAATTTGGGCTTCCGTAGGAAGCCCAAATATCAACCTAGGGACTTGGTTTGAACAATCTAGAATCTGACCCTCATAACAATAATGTATACCAAATATTAAAAGATTCTGACTGGTGGTTCTGAAGAAGAAGATTTTTAAAGAATATTCCCCATATTACCCTATGTTAAAACTTCGGGCTCCTGTAGAGAGCCCAAATATGAACCAATGAGCTTTATTTCAACAAACTTTTATCTGACCCTCCTATGAATGCTGTATACCAAATATCAAAAGATTCTGATGATTGGTTCTGGAGAAAAGATTTTTTTAAATTTTTGCAAATATGCTGACTCAGCATTTTTTCGATGCCCATTACAGAACACCCTAACATAACCGATGGCAATTTTTTTTTACCATTCAATTCTACTGGTCATAAGGATACTTCATACCAAATAAAAGCTCTCTGTTCCGTGGGGTTTGGGAAATATGGGCGTTTGAAAATATTTCTATTTTTAGCTCCCAGGGTTCCCATGGGGATGCGGGAATTTTTTTTTTGGCATGGGTCAAGTACTTATGACCCAATACTACCACAAACCAAATTTGGTTCATACCAGACCATCGGTTCAGAAAATAGAAATTTTGGGCGGGGCCAAAAATGTTACCCCTCCTATTACAAAGCCAAATATTACTTTACGAACTTCGTTTGAACAAACTTGATTCTACACCTCATATGGAAGCTCCATAGCAAATATCAAGTCATTGTACACACTGGTTCTTGAGAAGAAGATTTTAAAAATATTTTGGAGCATTTTCCCCAACTCCCTCCCTATGGGGCTGAGCATGTTGAGTTGAACAAAAATGAAATGCCCCTTTGGGACCATATCACTCACACAAACTTTCACTTGAATTGGCCCAGTGGCTTTGGAGGAGAAGACCAAAACATGGTGTTGACGGACGACACACGACGGACGACGGACGGGAAGCGATGAGATTAGCTCAGCTTGACTTTGTCAAGATGAGCTAAAAATTTTATAGTATTGGCTCCTGAATGGAGAAGTTTGGAAAATAAAAGTAACAACAAAAACAACTACAATGTCAACAACAACTTTGACATCAACCTTTTGCTAAACTTTTCACCTTCAAGACAAGAAGACAATGCTCGTAAAAAATATCTTGAATTACAAATTTGTTGCCTCCAGTATCGCTTACATTCCTTCATTGGCATGTGGAGCTGTATTCTAGAATCATTAAGTGAAAAAATGATAAAATCTCTGTTTTACTAAACATTCATACAAAAATTTATTCAAATCAGAACTTTCATACAGAAGTTCTGTACAACTGATTGCACTAATTTTGGTACAAAATGGCTGCTGGTGGCCATCAGATGTTTCTGCTTTGTGGTGGACCTATTTTAAATTGTATTGAGAAGTTGATATCAATGCAATCATTGTCGTTTGTTGATGCCGATAATGTTACAACATAGATTTCAGCAGCATTACAAGCACTGATTTCACCAAACCCAATCACTGGAAGAAAAGTACTTTGATGTACAACTTCAAAGATGCCATTAATTCATGCAAGCGTTCTGTCCCTCACCCAAGTCACCCACACTTTTTAATTGATATAGAAATAAAATACATGCCTGAATTTCGCTACGTTCTTTATCCTCTCATTCGTCTGCAGTACTCTGCACTCCACACAAGAGTCAGTTGAAGCGCCGTAACTCTGCAGTTTCTGCAGAGTTCCCATGCTTAAACTGACACTTGTACATGTATATAAGTGAATCTTCTTTGAGCCAATTGTCCCGTCTTCCTCAAAGGTAAATCAATGCCATAGCTCCATATTCTATGATATTACTGTACTGGTTTGGGTGCGAGCTGGCGAAGACCGGATATGAAGTTGAGGAAACTGTCCGTCACAAAATTTGACCTGGGAGTTTTTAATTAATTGCACCAGGCGAATGGCGGCACACTTCAAACATTTTACAAATTCACGAAACTTTTGTTTTAACATCATTGGGTACTTTTACCACTGTAAGGACAGAGGACTAGGAGGCACGCACTTCCCAGGTATCCTAATTTTTCTACGGAATGGTTAAAGCTATAATATGCATGACGTTTTAAAAAACTCAAACTACGAAAAAGAGAACAGCTACGTTAATGACTCTGACAAGGAAACCATCAAACGAGTCATTAAATGAAAGGGTTATCAACTTACATGTAACAGTCTCTTATCACCTAATTTACTGAGACAATTATGTTTTCAACAGAAAAGCCGACTAGTTGATTTTGAATGGATTACTCCCGTCAACTAGTCGGCTTTGAAAAATAGGTAATCGTTTCAACACTAGCTGTATGCTAAGGTATACTACACTTGCCTTCAACCGTTGTTAACTTTGCTTTTGCTGGGTTTGTTAGTTGGAGAGTCTGATGGTTATTTGTGGCATATCAGTGGTTCTCTCCAGGTATCCATCTTCCTCCACCTGTAAAACTGTCTGATATGACATGACCCAGGTGAAAGTGTAGTCATTTTAACCCTTTACCTAACATGAAAAGTAAACAACACTTGCAAACAAAATTATTGAATAACTAATTTTTTGCGTCAAAAACATAGCTTATGGCCCCCTCATTGGAACGAGCTCAATGAGCTCGTTCCAATGAGGTGTCATAAGCTATGTTTTTGAAGCAAAAATGAAAAAAATAATTAAAACTGAATGGCAATTTTTGTGAATTGCCATTATGTTGGGTAAAGGGTTAATGTTAATCCCCAATAAAACAAGCAAACAAACAAATCCATGAGAGCATTTTCCCTTCTGAATTCAATTTCAGAAGAACATTACTTGACTTCCAGCAGATATAAAAATTACAGGTGTGCTTCCAGATAACTGCTTTATCCCTTTACCCAAAGAAACGGCCAAAACCGGCCAGCGCTATTCTCAAAAATCGCCAATTAATTTTCAAAATATTTTCATTTTTTGTTTCAAAAACATAGGTTATGACCCCTCGTTGGAACGGGCTCGTCGAGCTCGTTCCAACGAGGGGTCATAACCTATGTTTTTGAGACAAAAAATGAAAAAATTTACTTATTCAAGAATTTTTTTTTGCAAGTGTCGTCTGCTTTTCATGTTAGGTAAAGGGTTATACAGCTTCCAGATTACTGCTTTTGACCTTCTAATGGAAGATCTTACTCACTGGAAAGTGTGAAGCAGTGTTCTAGAAAGGAATAAAATCTTCTTATTACTCAGAAATAGCACTTGATTTCTTTTTCCAAACAACTTTGAAGTCAAGTACTTTTTCACTGAAGACCTCATCTGAACTCTGAACTATCATGAGTATTTGTAAGAGGTAAACATTTTATCCAACTCTGTAAATTTCATCATAGCTCAAGTTCTCAGTTTGTTGAAGGTATTAAATTAATCTGGATATTTGAAAGGGCAACCTGTCCCACTATTCAATGTCAAATTCCCTTCTAAATATATCTGATTTATGGGCAAGAAAAAACTAAGGAGCAGGCTCGATTAATACCTCTACTAGTTCAACAGCTGGTCAGAAAGAGTACTGGTGGGAGAGGGGTGCTATTTGTCTCTCCCCCCCCCCCTCCCCCATTCTGGGGATCGTGACATCTATATATGTGATTGCGATGTTTTCATGGCATCAAATATTCAACTATTAACAAATTGAAACCATTAATACATCGTTGCTAATTGTATGTTGGGATATATATGCGATAAATTTGTGATAGTTGGCTCGAAGTAAGATAGTGACCGGACCGGAAAATACCTGACCGAGAGTGTAAACCAGTCCAATGGCACCCAGTTCGGACTGGACTGCAGTCAAGGGGTGGACTGAGGACTGGACCAATCCAGGGAGGTCCAGTCTGCATCACTACTCCACACGCTTTGTATTTATGCCTTTGTGAGTGTTTTAGTAATAATGTACTTTAGCTATATTGAGTACATTCATCATAATCGATCAATCCAGGATAGATCACTGCAATTAACCAGTTAAAAATGAACTTGTTGTCCACTGACCTAATAACATCTTACAACAAAAGGCTGTGAAAAGAGTTGGAGAAGAAGGTGCGTGTTATTATTTCCTGGGATTTCACACCAGGACAAATGTGACTAATGGATTTTGGGAGGTTTTAAGTATGCAATGTTAATGGAATATGATAAAGAAGAGAACACTATGTCAATTGAATTCCTTATTAACTCATAAACTGTTGAAATTGAATTGTGTCATAAATTATTTATCTTATTACAGTACAGCTACCCAGAGAAAACCACTGAGCAATGGCAAGCAACTGTCAGCTCCCTAACATACTAACTCCACACAAGCAGGGTTAGCATTGAAACACAAGTTCTTGTTATAACAGTGCAGTGGTTTTCCCAATTATCAGATACAGTGGAACCCTGTTAATTGAATAGTCACTTTGCCAATGAAAATTATTCAGTTAACAGGAGTATTCAATTAACAGGGAATGTGTTACTTTCCTACAGTCTAGAGATAAACTTAGCATTTATTCTATTATATCTTGTTTGATAAAGATCCATGAACTCCGTCAAACAAGATATAATAGATTAAATAACTGTACTGGATGTACTGAGGCCAAGTAGGTCTATAAACAAAGGAAAACTGGGGATAGTCAGGGTAATTTCTCGACAGGTTGCAAGATTTTTTATTCAATTAACAGGAGTTAACTCTATGATATCTATTCAATTAACAGGTCAAATTTGTACTGGAGGTATGGTACATGGTTTTGTGTTGAGAAATTATATTCAATTAACAGGATTATTCAGTTAAGAGATATCCAATTAAGTGGGCTCCAATGTACTGGTAAATAGAATATGTTAATTGGTTGAGGGATAAAATTATTTTTGGTCAAAACAATTTGTTCAAATGTCTTTGCCTTGTAACAAGCACTCTCCATAAACTGCAACAAGGAAAAAAAAACCCTTGCAGACTAAATTATTAGGTCCCGAGTTCGATCCCTGTCTGGGACGACCTGCGTTGTGTCCTTGGGCAAGGCACTTTATCCCGGTTGCCTACATAGGGGCACGATGACGCTGTGTACTAAGGCGTACTGCACGTCGATGGTGCACATGACTTCAACCGCTGTAACCCTGCTTGAGCGGCGCTTGAACAGAGTTAGAATGTTGAGGAACTGACAGTTGCTTGTCGATGCTTGATGGTTCTCTCCGGGTACTCCGGCTTCCTCCTCCTGTAAAACTGTCACGGTCACGATTAGCCATTGTGCATAAGTATGTGACCTTAAACACCAATAAATAAATAATAAATAAATAGATCTGAAAATTGTCAAGCCATGAAGGAGAATAATGATATATTGAAATACTGTAACTAAACTGTTGAATTGGACATATACTGATAAACAATGTGGCACAAAGCCTTTTAACCCTTTACCCAACGAATCGCCCGCATCCACCCGCGTAATATGCAAATTCAGCAGTTAAAAAAATATTATTTTTCAAAAAACTTCAACAAAACTATAAAATTTTTGGAAAAATATGAAAAAATGGTATTTAAAATAATAAATTTTGATATCGTCTGCATTGGGTAAAGGGTTAAAACATTTCTTCAACACGGTGGTTTGGTCTAACTGTAATACAAGGGGTTATCAGTGTATTTGAAGGCTTATAACTAAATCCCACTTTGTTGAATAAATCCCTAAGTATTCGCATTTTCTGTAATCAATCATTTTCTCTTTGCAAAGCAATCCCTCTTTACAGTAATAATTCAATTAACCCTTTACCCAACGAATCGCCCGCATCCGCCCGCGTAACATGCATTGAGCTCGTTCCAATGAGGAGTCACATGATATGGTTTTGCGGAAATTTTTTGAAAAATTTAAAAAAATGATATTTAAAATAATAAATTTTGATATTGTCTGCGCTGGGTAAAGGGTTAACCCTTCACCCATGCACATGATATCAAAATTTGTTATTTTAATTTTTTTTTTCAAACTTTACAAAAGAATTCAAATAAATCATATCATGTGACCCCTTATTGGAAAGAGCTCATTCCAATGAGGGGTCATATGATGTGGTTTTGATGAAAACATTTTTAAAACAAATTTTTACAGCTACTCAATTTATAAGCTATGTGGGTTGGATACAGGCGATTTGTTAGGTAAAGGGTAAAACCTTTACAAAACTCAAATTGTAGATAACACATGCCCAAAAAAATCTCAAATAACTAAAAATCCCTCACTGAAACGCACTCAACATTGGTTATTTGTTTAGGGGACCCAGTGATCTTTACAAAGGGCCTACTAGGACTCCTTGAATGTTGCTGTTGGATTTTCCTGCCCAGGACAGGATTTCTCTTGCTGCTGAAATATGTATAATTTGTGAACATTCAACATTTTTCCCCAGAAAAATTGAATGGATGTTTTCAAAAATGATTTCTTCAGTTAAATTTAGATAAATTTTTCACAGTACCATAACTAGGTTTGATGAACAAGAGGTGCGCATCAGAGATGCAGGCGACAAGTTGTGTGGCAATTAGTGTGGCATGTCCATTACCTGGTTATGAATCATATCCGGTTGTCAAATCTGGAACCTTTGTTCAAGTTATAATGCTGTCCAGAATTTGGAAAATGGACTAATTAAGGGCCATAACTCAGTAATGAGAAATCAGGCCAGCCAGTTTTCAAAATCACATGAGATATTATTGCAAAAGAACTGTATGGCAAATATTAGTCAAATCAGAGAACGTTTGTTCGAGTTATTGAGCTAACAAGCTCAAAATTCGTAAAAATTTACTAATTAAGGCTCATAATTCTGTAACAAAAAATCAGGCCGGGCCAGTTTTCGAACTCACTTGAGATACATATTATTGTAAAAGACCTGTATAGCAAATATTAGTTGAACATTTGTTCAAGTTATTATGCTAACAGTGTGAGGATGCCCACCCAACCGCCTCCCCGCTTGGATGCCTGTATGTACACCAAGCATTGCCAAACCCTAGGTCTCGGTTGTTAACACAACTCGACCAAAAATATCTTAAAAATACTCAGCGGGTTAAGAGTTAATTATCATATTATTGCGGCAGGATCAATATATTGCTTATCAAATTGTACTTTGCTATTTCCCTAGGCTGTCAATGAAACCATTTATTTATGATTGGTGCATATGATTCTGATAAGCTGCCAGTCACATTTCATAATGCACAATTGTTCAGATAACAAAATCATGATCTCCATCTGCTGCAACAAACCCATGATGAATGGTATAAAAGTTTATTTCTGACTAATCTTAACTGCACATCCAAGTAAGACTGGCTATCTATGAGAGCTGTATTATCAACATGTAATAAAGGGCGAGTTATGATGAATGTTCTGTCAGTCTGTTAAACAACACACATTTACCACCTGCTGCATCAGGGTTCATGCAGGCAAGGACTGATAAAATTCAAGGCGGTTTCTCGATATATTTCAGCATTTTTCAAGGCCAAGCAATAGCTAAATTCAAGGATTTTCAAGGACCCATCTTCACCAGTCTCAACTAGGCCCTCCAGTCATTACCCATCCTCACACTTCCCTACAAGGTTAGTGAGAGGAGGGGAAATGACCGGAGGGTCCTAGTTAGGACTATGCCTTCACAAACTCTGACATATAAAACTATATAGTTATGATTACTTGCTTCATCACCGTTTTATGAATATTTAAAAGGCTTTTCAAGTCCTCCTGGCACATTTTCCAGAACTTCAAGGCCTTGAATGACTCTTAGTCAAATTCAAGGCAGTTCCTTGAATCCAAGGCCCCACAGGAACCCTATGTATGTACAGTACTGTGATCACAAAACTGGCCTCTTTCCAGGCCTTGTGTTTTGTTGGGGCCTGGACTGACAGGCTCTGAGACCAACCCCAAAATATGATTTTTCAGAGCCTATAACTAGGCCCTGAAAAAATAACATTTTACCACCAAGTATAATGAAAGTAGGCCCTAAAACACAAAAGTGGGCTCTGTAAGTTCATTCAAGGGAACCCAATGGGTAGGCCCCATCATTATTTCATAATGCAAGGCTTGTTCTGTCCCAATCAGATCACAATCCAATCACAACACAGTTACACCAGTTGCTCAAGAATTATATGTTGGGAGGTAAGTTGGCAGAGAATTTCAACCAGATCTTGAAATTCTGCTTTTGTGATCACATTACTGTAGAAGCAGTCTAAGTTATTTATTGGGGTTTAATGACACTTTTGACAGCCAGGGTCAGCTTGTATCAGACAGTTTTACGGGTGAAGGAAGACAGAGTACACAGATAACCACCAAGCAGTGGCAAGCAACTGCTGGACTCTCCAATGTACCAACTATGCACACCAACTCTGCACAAACAATGAGCATGGTTATCATTGGCTGAAGACAAGTGAACCATCGACGTGCATTTTGCCTTAGTCCCTAGTGCCACTGTGCCCTCATGGCAATAAGGATTAAGTGCCTTGCCTAAGGACACAATGCAGTTACCCCTGGTGGTGATTGAACCATGGACCTTTTGGTTTAAAGTCCAATGCCATAACCACTGGGCCACTGCACTCCAAGCAACAAAATTGTATCTGAAAAATTTCCACCCTAACTGTACTTTGCATATATCATTGTGGTATTAACCCTTTGAACCCCAAAGCAGGGTTCCTGCACCTGACCTGACATGAAATTCCAGGCTTTTCCAGGCCATATACACCCCAAATTCAAGGAGTTTCAAGGCTAATAGAAAGTTAAATTCAAGGTTTTTCCAGGCTTATCGTAGTTGAACCACTCGAACCACCTCAGACGCATTTCATTCATCTCAACTCGCCGTGCAATGCTTCATTTTTCAAGGCTTTTCCAGGCCCAGGGAGCCAAATCAAGGCTTTGCAAGGCCTTGAATTCCTTTTTTGAAATTCCAGGCTTTTCAAGGCCCGTGGGAACCCTGCAGAGGCTGTTTTTTCCGGCCCAGTAACACGATACTTCATAATTTCATTAAGTAGGTTGTCTTTTGAGGGAAGGTGTGGTGTAGACCAATCAATATTTTCAACATGCAGCCCAATATTAATTGGTCTACCCCCAAATAAAGAATATGGACTCTTCCTGTTGCTGCCATTGAACTGATATGGAAGACACCACTAGGGTTCAAAGGGTTAATGGAATCAGCAAACTATGATGAAATAAATGATCATTTTAATATTCACAATAGATGTCATTATACCACTTACTGCTGGCAAATTATAAACACTTTCAGTAGAAAGAGAAATTAACAGTCCCTCCTGTGCTGGAAGTCACTAACATAACAGAGAGCATAGAATCATGTAACTGTTCACCCCTATCAGCCCTGCCTTTCCAAATAGGGTGGCCATAAACAATACTATCCAGATAGAACACACAGATGATTCCACTTTGCATTTGGGTTTTTCTCTAAAACTTTAACACTTTCAGCATAGGACAGTTTTCAGGGATTTCCACAACCTGAAAGTCAAGTGACTGGCAGTGATTTATAGCCAAGAGTTGAATAAAACCACTGCCAGATGCTTTAGTTCACTTTCAGCATCTATAGCTATACCACCACACCAACACAATTATGTCTATTTCTTTATTGGGCTTTAATGACACTTTCCACAGCCAGGGTCACATCATGTCAGTTAATTTTATGGTTATGGATGGAGGAAGTTGGAATACCCACATACTTCTGCACAATGGCTAATCGTGACCGCAACATGGAGGTAAAGTCAAGTTGGGCCAATCGTTTATACCCATGATGCCCATTTTAGAGGACTTACACCCCAGGCATTGGTGACCGGGCCCTATTTTACCAGTAAAACAGAGCTTGTTTACCATAGTAAACAAGCACTGCTTCACTTCCCAGGGTTTCCACAGGAAATAAGGGGTTAATTCAGGAGAGCTATTTGGCTGTTGGATTAAATTGCTATTGATCCTTTCTAATATTCTGTCATCCATTGTGTTGTTTGTTCAATGATTACCAAATCATCCTGTACATGTATGTAAACATTTTGCAGACTGGGCTGAATAGTTTAACCCTCTACCCACCACAAACAAGACACAAGACAGCACTTGAAAAAATGGTTCTTAAATAAGTACAATTAATACTTTCTTTTTCTCCAAAACAAAATTTATGACCCCTTTGCTGGAACAAACTCAACAAGTTCATTCCAGTGATGTGGCATAAGCTATGTTTTCAGGCAAAAATTGAAAAAAAAAAACAACTGAATGTTGAAAAATCACCATTCAGTTTTTTTTTCAATTGTGGCCTGAAAACATAGCACTAGCCAGATTTGGTTGTTAGGTACTTTGGGTAAAGAGTTATATCTTTACTTAACACAATTTAACGACAACGCTTGCAAATACATTTCTTAAATAACCAAAATTGTCTTTTTGGCCTGAAATATATATATATGACTTCTCATGGAAATAAGCTTAACTTAGCTCACTCCAATGACTGGTCAAAAGCTATGTTTTGAAGGAAAAAATTAACAAAACAATGGTGCTGGTTGGATATGGCTGTTATGTTAGGTAAAGGTTCTTTTTCAGGGTTCCCACAGATACAGAGGATCCAATTCATGCACTATTTAACCAATTTTCAAGACAATTGTCAAGGACAATCAGTGCTGTACAAATTGCGCAAATGATCATTTCAAAGAAATAAGGTGAACAAAGTTTCATTCACCAACAATACAAGATCTTCAACAAATATCTTTACTAGCATTTCAATTTTATTAATTTATTAACTCTTCCCGAACCATGTACTGTTATGATGATATGACATTGAAATGCTGTGATTTGGCACACTCTTGGAAAGGGCTCTCTGAGCCCTTTCCTAAAGTGTATTACATCACAGCATATTTTCGAAAAAGTGACAAAAAGTCCCGAAATAAACTGCAGTGAACTAGAATCTAAAGACCATACTGAGGCCGGTTATCATAGAACTTCTGATTTTAGAGGTTATAGGTTAGTGTTCAACCGATGATCGGAACCGGCCACCACAATCTGCCAATTGTGGGCAATCGAATGACAATGGCTCCTGGAACATTTGTTCAACTGATTGTTGCAAAGCATTTTGTGATGATTCATAAACTACATTTTATTATCTTCTGCAATTGTGGAATTGTTAATGTAAACTAATGTCAATGATACCATTCAATAAAGTTGAAAAACCACCACAATGTGTATTCTTAATCTTGCTAAGACATGTAAATGCTTACAATTGAGCGTACTTGCAGCAATCGCAGTTCATACCGGAAAAAGTGAAGGTTTCACTCCATTGACTCAGGTCGCAGTAAAAATTACCAGTTGCGCACACCTGGTGGTAAACATGGCTCTCAGAGCCACGTTTACTGCCCAAGTGTGTACGACTGGTAATTTTACTCGACCTGAGTCAACAGAGTTTAACACTGTGAAATATGATGTTCAATTTAATGTAGTTCTTTGTGAGCCTCGACTTGTCTAGTAGCGCACAGTATTACAATCGGAATCAGCATTGGAATCGGCCGATTGTGAGCTCAAATAACCAGTCATCGGTCAGTGACCATTATTGGTAATCGGTTGAACACTATTATAGGTAAACAGAATTCAAGGACCTTTCAAGGAAGGTGGTGGAAAATACATTTTAAAGATAGAAATAAATTCACACACTTCTCAAGGAGGGAGCTAAAATTATTAAAAGGACTTTTCAATTCAGAAGAAACCTGGTTTTTATAATCTCACTTTATTTAAAGCTGATTGACGAGCAAGTTCTAGAGCTTATATTAATGCCTCTCCTTGGTCCAATGGTACAGGTTTGTGGAATGACTGCAGCAGTGTCAACATCATTGCTTTTCTCTTATCGTTTAGAAGGATGGCATCTTTAGTCAGTTTGGAGTGTGTTACTCTCAGCACATGGAATAGCCATTTTACATCCCCACTAATACAATGGAATGCCGTGACACTGGGCCTGGCAATCAAAGCCTGGGGTGGAAGTCCTGAAAGTGGACCTCATAAGTATCAAATGTTGGCTAAACTGGTGTTGCAATCAGAATATAGCCTTAGATGTGAAAAGTGACCTTGAACATTATTAAATAACTATATAAATAAATAACATTAGATAAAGGATTAAGGTATTTTTTTATGGAAGTATGTTTAATGTCACACTTTCGACAGCCTGGGTGATCTCACATCGGAGAGTTTTATGGGTGGAGGAAGCCAGAGTACCTGGGGAGAATCACTGAGCAGCAATGAGCAACCTTTCAGACTCCCCAGTATGGAGTGGAGCCCACTTAATTGGATATCCCTTAATTGTATATCCCTGTTAACTGAATATAATTTTCAAACACAAAACCATTTACCATACCTTCAGTACAAATTTGATCTGTTAATTGCATATGGGTTGTAGAGTAAACTCCTGTTAATTGTATATAAATTTTTGTAATATGTCGAAAAAATTGCTGTGACACGCACCAAATTCCCCTTATTTATCAACCTTTTTGGCCTCATACATCCAATACAGACATTTATTCTATTATATCTTGTTTGACAGAGCTCTAAGAGCTCTGTCAAACAAGATATAATCAAATAAATGCTCAGTTTACCACCAGAACACAAGAAACTGACCAAAACCCTGTTAATTGTATACTCCTGTTAATTGAATAATTTTCACTGGTAAAATGGATATTCAATTAATAGGGTTCTACTGTACTAACTCTGTACAAGCTGGTTAGCATTGGTTGAAGGTAAGTGCACAATTGACGTGCAGTATGCCTTAGTACAAATGGCCACTGTCCCCCAGCATGGGGAATCAGGATAAAGTGCCTTGCCCATTGATTGCTGGTCAGGATCAAACTTAGGGTCTTTTCACTTGAAGTCCAATACTCTGACTAGTGAGCCACAACCCATCCTTAAGGATTAATGCACTGGAAAAATTTAAACTGGACGCAGACATGTTAACTCTCCAGGAATGCCCGGGAAAATCCCGAAATTTCAGTGTAGTTCCCGCCACCTGGATGGGAATCAGTTTGGGACCAAACATCCCAGAAAACAACAGTTGAATATTTCTTTCCCTTGTAACTTACATAAAATGTTTGGAGTCAAATCACATGCATTTCAAACTCTCGTAAAAACTCACAAAGTAGTAGAATGTGGATTTAAGTTAAATTTATTTGAGGAAAGGGTATTTTATGATATATATTTCAACTGTGTTCATGTTTATATCTGGGTTTTTTTCTTTGTAATCGGAGATTCGTGATAAATGCGCGAGTGACAAAGTGAAAATAGGTGACTTACTTTCAAAAAATTGAAAACTCCACCTTCATTTAAATGCAGTTTTTTGGTAAATAAAATATATGAAAAGGAATTAAATAATATATATTTATTTATTCATAGAATAGCTTTAATTTTCATCCCTTTTCCAAATCAAAACGTAAACAACACCTTGACCTCAACTATTTAACACAGTTTAAAAATAGGTTGAAGTTGCTAAGGATGCCGAAAAATTATGACTGCATATTTATACACAATGGACTTATTTTCTAACACTACATTTATTCCGTGTGCTGAATTTAGAACTGTTAACTGTTGGCCATCTGTACCCAGAAAATTTTGAATGGAATTAAAAAAACCAAAAAATTCTTCAATGATGAAAAGAAAAGTTTTGTGCAGGGCACAAACATCCACACATGCATGAAGGACTTTGATAAAGATACTTTCCAAGTGCTAATCTTCTTGAAGTTACTGAACATTAGGACATCTTTTCCTGTTAACATTTCCAGACTTGGGAAATTATTAGCTTAGTAGACTTTTATAAAAGCAAACCACCGATTGTGGTGCTCTGTGGGTGGGGATCATGAAGAAGAGGATGGCAGGGAGGGGGTCTTGAGGGGTGGGGGTCAAATCAACAATTATTTTATTCGCAAATTTGATCTTTTCTTTTGTTCCCATGCAAACTTTTCCCTGAAATCCATCCCATTTCCCTGAAAATCATCCTCAGGTTCCTAGAAAAATTATTCTGGAGGTAAACATATCTGACTGGACGATTCAAATGCAAATATGAGAGAATGAGCCACCAAGTGTGAGTATTGCATTGCAATCATATGATACTTTGACCACCTGATTAATGCCTGCATTATTACTTAAGTACTGCATTATAATTCGATGATGAACTGGTGAACTGCTACAGCCGAACTAGACAAAAGGCATAATTTCAAACACTTTTTTTTTTAAAAATGCGTCGTAATGCCAATTTTTGTGAGCAGTACTTTGCGAGTTTTCCATTTCATTAGGTAAAGGGTTAGCTTATTTATCATACATATTCAGCTCCAACCATACTGTATTGAAATAGAACCTATTGTCAAACAAGATAGCCTTACAATATTCCACCAATGTCAACAAATGATCAATTTAATCTTGTCATTGAATCTGTTTGCATACTTTGTAAACTCAACCCTTTATCAAATCCACTCACCATACATAAAGAACAGTTTGAGATATGCCTTGAACCCTTTCTGTTTCAGTACTTGTGCAAAAGAAGTCATTCATTAACTCTTAACCCACTGAGTATTTTTAAAATAGTTTTCATTAAATCTAGTCATGCTTCTATAAAGCAGCCATGACTAGATTTTGTTAAATAGGCTTTTATTTATTTTTGTGGTAAGAGATTTTCTGTGCTGGGGGGAATATTTGCTAGCAGCATGCAAAGAGTTAACCCCTTTACCTAATGTCACAGCTATAGACAGTCGGCGTTAGTCACGAATATCGTCATTCAAATTTGATTATATTTTTTTATATTTCTGCAGCGACGTGTTGCAAATGGCACACAATTGCACTCATTCGCCATCGCACTCTTAAAACAACTTCCAAGTGCGTGAAAAATGGCGTTCATGCATTGTTCATGCCTGACATCACATAATGGTAACAAAAAAACAGCCAGCTTTTCCATTATGAAATCAGCTTCACCTTGGACTGATTTCATCTTGTCAACAGCAAACATCATTACAATGCCATGCAAACAAGCACACCCACAATGAAGGGTGCACTTTTTATCTTTCATCGATGCAGTGAAAAAAAGTTCTGCTTGCTGTTGTCATTCCCTGCAAACTGCAGTATGTTTGCTAGAACTTATTTCAATGAGGAATTTGTCTCTGAGAAGCAAAAAATTGATAAACGGTGCTCCCTACATAACCGTCTATCAATTCAGAGTAACAAAAGTTCCACTTGCAACTTGCAAGTGCTACTTTAGGGAATCAATAAACACTGCGGCCTGTTGACCAGAACTTGTTTTCATTTGTAACAGTTTTGTTTTTCATATCATGCCATGCATGTAACAATGGGTGTAGCATTATCTTGAATAGCATGTTGTTTTTTTTTCATCTTACCCATGTGTTTTGAATAAATACTTCCCAAAATTGTCATGTTAGCAGTGTGTAAAATTTGTCGAGAACACTCGTTTCGTTCGAGTGGTGGTTACGAAAATTTAAATCTAAGCTAACAGATGACCAGTTAGCCAAAAGTTGCATCTTTAATGGTAAAGTCTGAGTCACTTAACTGGTAGAATGCTAAATTTGTTCTCAGCCTCAAGATTTGTTCACACATTTTGTCTTGTTACAATTCATGGGAGAGTACCTATAGGTACTCTCCCATAAATTGCAACAATGCAAATCAATGGAGCTGAAGTAATTTTACTTACAAGATAATATGAAGGATGGATAGATAGATAGATAGATAGATATTTTTTATTTAATGGTATAAACATCAAATGCTGATACATTGTAGAGGGGTTAATGGATCGATGTGGCTGCGATCGTTGCACTCATAGTGTTAAATTCTACCGTTAAACAATCGGGAATCTGGTGTATTTCTGCAGCAGTTTTGTTATTTTCAATCAAAACTTGGTGGAACTGTTCACTGCATCCCAGAACTGGTGTAGTATCCCTATTATCGGCTAGCGGTCTTAGACATCCGCCCCTTTAAAGAAAAAGATCGTGAAAATTTTCAAGAGAGCATCGAATGGTCAGCGGCACCAAATTTATCTCTTAATGGGAGGTCGTAAATACCAACAACTTGTACTCCAAACCTTACAACACACAAATCAGCTAAAATATATTCGTTTTACTTCCTCTGAGAAAAAAAATATGTTTCTCCGTTAAAGAATTTTTCATGAAGGTAAAAATCGTACTTTACACACAAACTAAATTATATAGCCCGTCCTTGGGACCCATCGCCTTGGGGATGAGGAAAAGCTCTACGCTCGTCAATAAGGACCCACGGGAGGGCATTATGTGACAACATCAAGTAAAAGAATAGATATAAATTAACTGATAAGAATCTGTTTACACATCCACAGAATATGAAGCCTTTAACTTTAGGTACCTGCAGTTCAGAATAAAGTCCAAATATGGGCTTCTAGGTCGCCGGACATTTCCCCATCGGACATTTCCCCATCCGGACATTACCCCATCCCATTTAGGCCAGACATTTCCCCATCGGACATTACCCCATTCTGCTTAATAGAAAAACGGACAATTCCCCATGCAGACTTTTCACCATCCATTTCTTAATTTTTGTGGGTCCGTTTGTTAATGGTAGTGTAAATATTGAAGAATTTTTGGAATGTGTCGGGGTGTAAATAGATTAATGTGCTTTTATCACTATAATTGACAGGATTAAACCTAATCCGGATTTAACGGGATTTAACAGTATTTATATATTTTTATTTGTTCTCTCTGCGCTACTTTTGTTCAAAGATATTGTCGAGTTGATTGATAAACAGTGGTGTCTTCATTAAAGTAAATGTAAATGAATGCAGCAGTGTTTTTTCAAACAACTCTTTAAGAAGTGTTTATAAGACATGTGTGTTCTGTTTTCGTAGCAATTTACAGATAACTTTTTGATGAGATGGAGGATAAATGGTAATGTCTTCACCGATGTGAAATTCAATGAATACATCACTTTTTATCACACAAGTGGATTGAACAATATGGATGTTTTGCTAAAATGTGCTAATGCCTATACCATATGCCGTGATGTTGTTTTTTCGAGTCATAAAAGAATAAAAAATGAAAACTTTTTAAGAGTTACTTGTCACTCTTGTGGAAGATGTCAGCTACATTGGACATGGGGTAATGTCCACTGGGGAAATGTCCACCACCGATGAGTAAAAGCTGATGGGGAAATGTCCGCCCTCGATGGGGAAAGGTGTTAATATCCGATGGCGGATTATCGGCTTCTGATGGGGGAATGCTGATGGGGAAATGTCCGTCCTCGATGGGGAAATGTCCGGATGGGGAATTGTCCAATGGTGAAATGTCCGGATGGGGAAATGTCTGATGGGGAAATGTCTGCGCACCGGGCTTCTAGCACTCTACCAGTTAAAAACAGCCTTCTTGTGTCTTGATAGATTTTTAGACTTTTGTTGTGAGAGGCTATATATATTTTAATTACATGCACTATAAGAATACTTGTTAATGATGAAAAAAGCAGTTTCCCAAGAATTTTTACATATCCGAGCGCTCAGTTAGCCATATCCAACCCACGTGAATGGTCAGTCGGTTAGAGTCATTTTTAAAATTTTGCACACTGTGTTAGGTTATTTATCCTCAGGTATGCTAAAAGCATGACCTACCTAAATAGTTGAATGCCTGATGAGCCCAGGCTCTCTTTCTGCTTCAGATGTGGCTGAACATGGGCTTAGTGGGGGCAGGCTCTATCGGGTATGTAGCCCAGACAAGTTTGAATTTTGGCTCAATGTAGGCAGGGGAGGGTCGGACTGGGGTGTACGCACTTGGGTATGTTTCTACCTGTACTAAAAGCCGTCTTCAGTTTACTACCAGAAGTTCACAGAAATTTCGCTGCGATTAGAAGTTACCTGGTAAAATTAAATTATGTGAGATTGACACCTATACATAGGGTTTACTTTGAAATCGAAGGACCGAACAGTTTTTTCAACAATATTTCTTCACATTAAAACACTTCACAGATTATTTGGACAGCAGTGATCCTTAATTAAGTCTTGTCTGCCAATTTGGACATTAAGACTTGACAAGGCACAACAAGTTGATGTAATGCTATGGTTTTTTAATTTATTCTATTATTATTTTCTTTAGTTACTGTCACTTTATCGATGATCGCCATTTTGCCACACAACATTAAGCAGCATGACACAATAAGGCAAGTTATTTTGCAGAAACAACAAAATACCACAACAACAAAATGCAGCAATCTGATAGAAGGAAAGGGAATGAAAGGGTATTGGATCATGGAAAATTTGTGGGGCACATCTGATTCTTCTATTTTTGTTTAACCTTAACATTTTGGGTTGCTCCCATTTCTGTGGCCTACTAGTTTCAACAGTGCCCAAATATGGACTTCTACACTTGACAATTTGAAATAAATAAATAAATAAATAAATAAATAAATAAATAAATAAATAAATAAATAAATAATCTCTCAGGTTTCATGAAGTCAAATGAATGAGATGTCATTGTCAGCATAATTATGCAGAAACAATGATATTAGATAACACCCAGAATTGTCAGTTTGTGGTGAACAGAATTTGTGTTTATCGCACATTAAATCTTAGCATTACCCTGCCCTTGGCAATCAACAGGTAAATGATTTAAGCAGTTTAAACTTACTTCCAAAGAAAGACATGGATACAGTTATAATTAATAATGTAATAATATATATTTGTAAAATCATTTCTTAGTTATTTTCATTTCCTTCCAAAGAGTTTAAATGCAAAACCAAGCTTTTGAACAAGCTGTGTTCTGAAAACTGTGACAGTTAACTCTTTCAACACTAGGGACTGCTTTTCCGGTCCAGCAACACAATACATCATAATTTCATTAAGTTGGATGGCTACGAAGTGAACGTGTGTGGTAGAACAATTAATATTTTCAACGTGCAGCCTTCAGGCTGCACGTTGATAATATTAAATGCTCTACCCCCAAATAATGGATATGGACTCTTCCAATTTCTGCCATTTAACTGGCATGGATGATACCATAGTTGTTCAAAGGGTTAAAGAAGATTTTTTTACATATTATTTTCCATTTGTGGAGAATAACTGTAACTGAATATTATTTCTTCAGGAAATCACAACATAAACTTAAATATAGACATTACACAGTCCAAAATAAAATAATTAGCATACAGGTGTAGCTTGTCACTGATTTGTGACATGACAATAAATCGATCTGAAGCTTAATACATAATACAGTAAAATCAAATAAACCAAACAATCAAACTATGGGCAAAAGATATTCATGTAACAACACATACACTTTGTACAATTTAATTTCCAGCATCTGAAGAATAATTAAAGAATTTAATTAATTATATATTGTTTAATTGAGTTCACAGAGCTCTGTTAAACAAAATATAATAGAATACATGCCTATATTGGATTTACTGAGGCCAAATAGGTAACAAAACAAAGGGAATTCAGTATGTGTTAACGTAATTCTTTAACCCTTTTACCCAACGTAACAGACAAAACCGGCCAGTGCTATTCTAAAAAATCGCCAATTAATTTTCATAATATTTTCATTTTTGTCTCAAAAACATAGGTTATGACCCCACTTTGGAACAAGCTTGTTCCAATGAGGAGTCGTAACCTATGTTTTTGAGACAAAAAAATGAAAAAAGTTAGTTATTCAAAAATTTTTATTGCAAGGGTCATCTGCTTTTCATGTTAGGTAAATTGTTAATATATTAGAACATTTTTATTCAATTAACAGGAGTATGCTCTATAACCTATATGCAATTAAGAGGTCAAATTTGTACCAAAGATATGATAAAATGGTTTGGTGTTTGGGGGGTTGTTGTATTCAATTAAAAGGATTACTCAAGTCAGAGGTATCCAATTAACCCTTTACCCAACACAGACGATATCAAAATTTATTAATTTAAATATCGTTTTTTAATTTTTTTCGAAAAATTTCAACAAAACCATATCATGTGACCCCTCATTGGAATGAGCTCGACAAGCTTGTTCCAAAGAGGGGTCACACGATAAGGTTTTGTTGAAATTTTTTGAAAAATAATATTTTTTCAGTTGCAGAATCTGCATATTACACGGATGGATGCGGGCGATTTGTTGGGTAAAGGGTTAAGTGGACTCCACTGTGCCATGCTGTATAACGCTGTGCAGTAAAATGTTGTTGAACCTTATTATAAAGCCCAAGGCAATTGATATTTTGTTCCTGTGGATCTGATCTGTTACAATTTATTGGAGGTGGACTATTGATACTTTCAAACCATATGTAACAAAACAAACAAACTGAACAAATTCTGAATATCAAACTAATCTAAAAGTCTACAAGTTAAATCTCTACTGTGGTGCTAAATAGTGTTGCTGGAGGAAAATTTGATATCTTCCCATATTTTGTCTAAAGACTCCATATTTTATTTTCCCTCACCAAGTGCAGGGCTAAATTAATCCAGGTCATCAGAATTCATTGATTAATAACCATTTAGTTACAGTTGATTGGAATACACTTTTGTTTGAAAAGTTTACAAGGTAAAAGTTAACAGGTTCATACGTGAATCATTTAAAAAAAACAATTTAGGCCACAGAATTTTATCAATGCATTCAGGCAGGAAGTTGTTATTAATTTTTTGTTTAGTCATTGTTCACTGGGCATTTCGTAAACTATGTTTGTTTCATGTTTTCAGATCACATAATCTCCAGAATAAGATGTGCAAATAAACATGGAGGGATACATCTTATTCGTTTTTTTTTCTTATTTAGTGGAATTTATCTAATACACACCAATTAACAAATTTTAAAAAATTTGTAGAACTGATAAATGGATAGTTTGCAGTACTATACACAGCAAAATTGACCAGCTTGGTCAGCCTGAGAAACATCTTCTTTTTAGTAGACCCCAAAATATTGATATTGTTTCAAAATATGCTGTGCATCCATTGTAATTCTTACTTTGATTTCAAAGTTGTCTCTGTTCAAAACAATATTTTCTTACAACTGAATGGAGAGTCCCAACAGGCATAGTACAAACAGGGTAATTTAGTACTATAACATCAGATACAGAGGCATAGCCAAGCTGAACAAGAGGGGCAACCCAAAGCATGTGTCAATGCCCCCGACATGCCAAAAATTTCTAAGTCGGAAGAGTGAAAAAGGGCCATAATTTGGAAAAAATGAGAGGAAGAAACTCACGCAACACAGGTATCGTTCCCCATGATGCTATCACAACACCAAATATCATTCAAATTAGAGTAGCAGTGGCTGAGATACAAGGGAAAATGTTGGTATGGACAAATGGATGGACAGAGGAACAGATGGACTAGATACCCCTTCGACAATTCAAGTAGGAGGCATAATCAAGCCTTGAAATAAACAGACTGTCATCTGCAGCATGAGGTCCCCAGAGGGTGAATTTGGTTATGCTAGCATCACTAAATTTAACCTCTGTGAACCTCAATCTGCATCAAGGTCTCAGTCCTAAACAGAAAGAGGTACCCGAGGATAAATTGGACCACTGTATGGGATAGCATCACCAAATTCACTCTAAGGGTACCTCATTCTGAAAATGACAGATTGCTTATTTCCAGGCTTGGGCATAACACAGTGCAGGAAGGGACAAAATGTCAATGGCAGCAGAAGAAAATTGTTTCTCTCCAGTCTATTTCACTGAGTCCTGGGTTTAGAATATGTAATTCCCACAGGGGTGAATGTCTAGGCTCTTCACCCTGTAAAAAAATTCACATGCCAATTGGAGTATTCCAAGTACTTTTTAACTGATAAAGTGGGGGCACGGTGGCATTGTGGTAACCGGTTCTCGTTAGATCACCGAAGTTGAGCAACATCGAGCCTGGTTAATCCTCGGATGATGACCATCTGAGTGATCGATTCGGACTCCCACGTTGTTTCCTTTGGCAAGGCACTTAACCCCGATTGTCCACATAGGGCACGATTACGCCGTGTACTAAGGCATACAGCACGTCGATGGTGCGCATGTCTTCAACCAATCTAACCCTGCCTGTGCTGCAGTGCTGAGTTACGATGTTGGGGAGCTGGCAGCTGCTCGTCGTTGCTCGGTGGTTCTTTCCGGGTACTCTGACTTCCTCCACCCATAAAACTGTCACGGTCATGATTAACCATTGTGCATAAGTATGTGACCTTAAACACCAATAAATACTGATAAAGTGCTAAATTATTTTTTGCCATAAAAATCTGTTCATATATTTTTGGCGCGTTACAATTTATGGGAGAGAGCCAGCAGGAACTCTCTCATAAATTTTATGTAGCCAAATCCACACAGCCTTTAATTTCACTTCAAAGGGGGCATGGTGGCGCAGAGTAACCGGTTCTCGTCAGATCACTGAAGTTAAGCAACGTCGAATGCGGTTAGTAGTTGGATGGATGACCATTTCAGCGACTGATTCGCGTTCCCGTGTTGTGTCCTTGGGCAAGGCACTTAACCCTGATTGCATACATGGGGGCACAATGAAAGCTGTTTACTAAGGCATACTGCATGTCGATGGTGCGCATGTCTTCAACCAATCTAACCCTGCCTGTGCCACGGTGCAGAGTTCAGAGTTATGATGTTGGACATCTGCTCGTCGTTGCTTGGCGGTTCTCTCTGGGTACTCCGGCTTCCTCCACCCGTAAAACTGTCACCGACATGATACGACCCTGGCTGTTAATGTGTCGTTCAACACTAACAAAAAGAAAATAAATTTCACTTCAAAGATATGGCAATGGCCCAGTTTGCCCAGTTCTAAATCCAGCCCTGACTCTACCAGTTATGGCTTAAGTACACAGAAAGAGAAGGTAAAATCACCCAAGAAATATCAGGGTGAGAGTACAGGAACCAGTTTTTGAGATTTCATGAATGTACATGTATGTCTGCATGAGTGTACAGTATATGGAGAGTGTATTGCGACTAAACACCCACAGAGTGGAGATTCCACCCAAGCAATAATTGCAAATTCATCCCAAAGTATAACAAGCACAAGCAAAGTTCCATTGGCTGGAACTTGTGTTTTTGTCCATGTGAACATAATTTGAAAGTCATACTCTGGGTGATAACTCCACTCCATAGGTGATTTAGTAACAATCCTCTCTCCAGGTAATGTATATAATATTGACTTTTTTCAGGAAAAGTTGGTGGGGCAAGGAGATGTGACCAGGCTGCAGGTTGGAAAACTGATTCATTTCCCAGTATCATTTTCTGTAAAGTTTGAAACGAATCTGAACTGCAAAAAAAATGATAGGGTATTATAAATCACTCAACAGTCGTGAAGATGCTAGTTGAAAACGTTATCTATGTTTTATCAATTAATTTTCTCAAAAACTTTCAAAGAATGATTTCAAAAGATTGCTAAATTTTCTTTCTTGATATTTTGTAAAATGTAAATATGTAAAAGTACATTAAAAGAGAAGTGTACAAATGAATAAGTGTCCTCAGCAGAAAATGTTTTACACCCGTTCAGTCAAGTGAAAAAATTGTTGCAAAAGAGTCCAGATATGGAAATCTTCCAGTAAACTAGTTCACAGATATGTTATCATGTGTGATAGAATCCCAGAATTCCAATCCTTCAAAGTTTGCCACAAAATAGATTTTTTGCTCACCATGAAATAAAAATTCAAAACTCTTTCACATTCCAACATACTTTGACAAGCAAGTGTCAAAATTATCAGCAATGATGAATGTTGTGATAGCTGTAAAGAAAATTTGTCCAAAAAGAAAAATACTTTTGATTAAAACAACAAATTTTGATACTCAAACATGTTTTAGGGTGTATTATACAATAGTAGTAAATACCTGAAGTAAACCTGGGTGTATAGGTGCGTAATTTAGGAAAAAATATTCCAGGTGTTTTCCTCGTTGCAGCTCCAGTTTTACTGATGAGTGTGATGAATTTTAAAAAGAAATTCCTCAACTTTCACACCAATGAATAAACCAACATAGGTCAAAAAAAAAACTATGTAAAATGATCCCAGTCCAGCAAAGCCAGAGGTTTTTGCAGCTTTCTAGAAGAACAAGAACAGACAAGTTAAACTCATAAATCTTCCAGAGGTAGCCTTCAGCTATCTCTCCCTGAGACTATATGAATAGAGTTGGTGTTTCTTTAATTATTTCTGCATACAACTCTCTCTGCTCAACCACTGTGTCATATCTTGTCGTCAGGTGAAACTGGCCTCTTATGATCTACCTAAGTAAATAATGGTTCATTTGTGTCAGTATATCCCTGGTAAGAAAGAAGCATTTCTTCACTATCAGATCACTCAAGGGAATGATATGCTGCTTTATTTCTTTCATACTTCAAAACCAATCACTCCCTAGAGCCTTCATGTTATTGTTGACCCACATATTGTCAAAAGTATTTTTCACTGGCAGATATTTCAAAATTAACCTTTTCACTAATAATGTACTCCACTTTACTGATAAAGTGCTAAATTAATTTCCAGGCCTTTAGATTGGTTTAACTCTTAGCCCACTGAGTATTTTCAAAATATTTTTCATCAAATCTAGTCATGGCTGCTATGAAGCAGCCATGACCAGATTTGATGAAAAATTCATCTAAATTTAACTCAGGAAATCGCTGACCAAAAAGTCCATTCAATTTACAGGGAGGAGAATTGATTAAATGTGCCGAAATTATACATATTTCAGTGGCAAGAGATTTTCTGTCCTGAGCAGGAATATCATCCAGCAGCCTGCAAGGAGTAAACTTAGGGACATCACTGACTTGCCAAGTCAGTTGCTGTTCAGCCCTACTGAAAACATTTAGTAATACAGACTGTCTGAAATGCCATTTTGAGATTATTGTGTCTTTTTATTGGTGCCTCATAAATACACAGAATGTCAGGATGCGTGATTGTGTGTGCCAGCATGGAGGTATCGAACGAGAGGCACAGCCTTGAGTTCTACATCCTTCCTCAATGGCATGAGTGCCATATTGACAAATGCATTTACAATGTGTCATTCTGTGTTTATTACATGCCTCTATGACATAGAATCCATTAAATTAAAAATTCAAACATCACACAGTTCTGACATCTGCTTGAAATGAAATCAAAAACAAAACTCGAGAGTGATTGGCAAATACGTATCACAGATCGATGCATAAACGGAAAAATATAAGTGAAATTGTGTCCAAATAGGTTATTTATTCGTATTTTTAAGAAATTAGTTTCATTTAATTAATTTTGGTCAATTTGAACAAATATATTTTCCAACTGACATTTATCAGCTGTCACCGCAGGTTCCGAATTAATCTGGGTCAGAATGTGATATTTCAACTGGCCAATTTTGAAAATGGACAGAGTTGTTCTTTTGATGGATACAGGCATTGGGTGTTAAAATAGTCTGTCAACAGAAACCTGTATGGAACACATGTATTAACCCTTTACCTAACATGAAAAGCAGACGACACTTGCAAAACAAATTCTTGGATAACTAATTATTTTCTCAAAAACATAGGTTATGACCCCTTGTTGGAACGAGCTCGACGTGCTCGTTCCAACGACGGGTCATAACCTATGTTTTTGAGACAAAAAATGAAAAAATAATACAAATTAATTGGTAATTTTTTAGAATAGCACTGGCCGGTTCAGGCTGTTACATTGGGTAAAGGTTAATCTTTAGGGGTCTAATTCCAACTTTTATCACTTTTCACACCAACAGAATATTTCTCCCAATTTTTCTTTATTGATAATACCACACCTTGACATCAATGAGTCTCATATAAAGGCAGCCATGACTACACAAACACTGCAACACCACAGGATGTAGAGAGTCAACATGTGGTAAAATTGAATAAAAATTTCAGTGTTTTAAGGGTTAAATAACGTCTTATGGAAATGGACAAAACTGCATAAAAAATTAAATCAATTTATCTGTTATGCTCTCTAATCTGGGAACATCCCTGTAATTCGATTTGTTACTGCTGTGAGTTTGATGAAATTTAAAGGCCTGTTTTTTATCGGCAAAATTTGTTCATATGTCTTTGTCTTGTTACAATTTATGGGAGAGTACCCACCTGCAGGCAGTCTCCCATAAATTGTAAAAGAGAGAGTCCAATTAATTTCACTTCAAAGACAATATGAAGAACATGCACAGAATATAAAGTCCTTAAGTTGCAGCATCCACACTTCAGCTTCCAGCACACTCACCAGTTAATGGAATATTACAGTGGCACACATAGACAAAATGAAATTGGAAATGGGTGGGGAGGGGGAGGGGACTTATGCCATTAGCAAAAGAAAAATATTTTGTCACACAACTTTCTTTTAAGTCTGGAGCAGTGAAATGGTTTATCCCTCCTTTCTAGGGCTATTGAGAGGTGGGGTAGTAACTCCAGGGTTTGGCAATGTTGGGGGCTCACTCATGAATCCCCATTGGGCAGGCCCCACTCCTCTTAAGCATGGGTCTGTCACTAAAACAGCTTGAATGGATGCTTGTGTAGTATACATATAGTCTACATATGAAAACCCACAACTTTGTTATTTTCTAATTGAAGGAAACCTCATTATTTGACATCTTAAGAATGAAAATTTCCCAGGGGAGAACCCCTGCCCTGCACCCCCCACCCCCTCCTTCCATCTATTAGATGGGGATAATCCCTCTCATACTCATCCCCATCTCACTGCTCCACATTCTGCATCATGTGGGTAGGACCCCCATTGTCCAAACAGTCCTATGACCCAATATTTCTATCAATGCCTGTTATCTCCCATAGGCCTCTGGGTTAACCCTTTTCAACATGGTATGCATAAATGTTAGCGAAAAGAATAGTTTGGGCCTCGACAAAGAAGACCAAGCCTGGAAATAAGCAGACTTTCATCTGCAAAATGAGGTCCCCAGAGGGTGAATTTGGTGATTCTACCCTGCACAACAGGGACGCATCACTAAATTTACCCTCTTTGAACCACAATCTGAAACAAGGTCTCAAGCCTAAACAGAAAGGGGTACCCAGAGGATAAACTGGCTCACTGTATGGGATATAGCATCAGCAAATTCACACTCTGGAGCCCTCATTCTGCAAATGACAGATTGCTTATTTCCAGGCTTGAGGAAGACACAAAACAATGAACAGGTAAAGATGATCGGTAGTAATTTAGATCTACAGCCCCATTCACTCATAACATTTTCAACAGACAGGATCACATCATGCCAGACAGTTTACAGGTGGAGGAAGCCACAGTACCTGGAGACAACCATCACACAGTGGCAAGCAACTGTCAGATTCTCCAACGTTTACTGGTGGTTATGGAACCATAACATTATTTCAACTTTCATTAAAATCCATACAAATGGGGGTTTCAGTGGAACAAGCCCAAAGACCTTCTTCCATTGACACCCAAATCTGAGTTGTGTTTTGTTTTGGGTTTCCAGATACATTGTACTAGTTTCCTTATGACATTATGGGGGAGATACAAATTTAACAAAATAGAATGAAACTAATTTCAATCAATTGTACTGGATATTATAGTTTCAGGAGTGATCCTCAACTGCTTGCTAGTCTCTCTCATTGCTTAACCCTTTACCTAATGAATCGCCCGCATCCGCCCGCGTAATATGCAAATTCAGCAGTTGAAAAAATATTACTTTTCAAAAAATTTCAACAAAATCAATTCATGTGACCCTTCGTTGGAACAAGCTCGTCGAGCTCATTCCAACGAGGGGTCACATGATATGGTTTTGTTGAAATGTTTTGAAAAGTTAAAAAAAATGACATTTAAAATAATTAATTTTGATACCGTCCACGTTGGGTAAAGGGTTAACCCTTTACCTAACATGAAAAGCAGATGACACTTGCAAACAAAATTCTTGAATAACTAGTTTTTTGTCTCAAAAATATAGGTTATGACCCCTCTTTGGAACGACCTCGATGAGCTCATTCCACAGAGGGGACATAAACTATGTTTTTGAGACAAAAAATGAAAAAATAATAAAAATTAATTGGCGATTTTTGTGAATAGCACTGGCCGTTTTTTGCCGTTACATCGGGTAAAGAGTTAAATACAGGCAAGTGAGTAGTTCCAGTTGCTGGTTGCATAAACTTGACCATTAGACTTCTTGGAAAAGGTTACAGCATGTGCTGTGTGAAAACAAGGCAATAATAGCCTCCTGATTTGTTGATGCAATTCTGAGATGTGATCATTCATTTCTGTGTCTCCCTCCAGGGATAATAGTCTTGTGTTATTTCCACAAAAATCAGCAATTCAGATTTTGTATTGATTTTTGTCTATCATTTGTGATGGTTTTAGTAAGTTTTACACAAGACTAAGTGTCTCAGTGCTGGAATCCATTGGTACAGGCCCAAAACTGGTTGAAGGGGGCCATTGGAGGGACACACCCCAAAAGAAGCCTTACATTAGTGTTGGGAGGTTAGTAAATTTTTGCTCGGTGTCGGTATCTACTCATTTTTTTATAAAAAGAGTTGACTCCGGTTTCGGTTTCGATTATTTGTTCTGAAAAACATAATTTACTGAGGTATCTATCAGTTTGTAGCACTAATTTGCCGTCAGTGCCATGGATCATGTATGTTATCCCCATTACTAGTCTTGTTGAAATAAATATCAAAAATACAAGCCCAAATCTTTTAGTTTTCTCCACTTTTCATGGTCTCCACCTCAAAAGTCCCTTCCCAGATACACTCATCTCTTTTGACAACCTGAGCCAGGTGAGCGTTTTTGGCTCACTTTAGCCTCTGGTTTGTTTTGGTGTTTTGCATGGTGGATTTTGCAATTCCCTGCATCGTGGAATGTTTGTTGAGGCAAATTTGATGCATTGTTCATTACAGCATTACAAGTTTTTGATGGAAATGACTTGACATTGTCCGTACCACTGAAACAGTCAGTCAGGCGCACATGCGTTCTTCGCTTGCGCTGTCACGTGACATTTATCGCTATTGCAATAATGTTACAAGATCTTTTATCGCCGCATTTTTATTGCTATTAATATTTCTGTCCACGATTGCGTTTTTGGGAGTAAATGGTAGATAAAATACATGAAATGCAATTACCACTTTGTACGTCAATCAAATGATTCGCCACGGAATGCATGAAACACAATGAGTAGGATTACTGGCTTCTGAAGTTTGTTGAATTATGTTATTTACTTACCTCAGGGCTTGCCTTGAGTAAAATGGTCGGGGCCAAAAAAAGTCCCCCAGATGTTGAGGTCGGGGCCTGCTGGGGGCCTGAAAAAAAGTCCCCCAGATATTGAGGTCGGGCCTTTTGGGGTAATTTTATGTTGTTACATTCTTTCCAATGGCGACCTTACTTGATTGCTTTTGCTTAGAAAAAAAAATGCCGGGGACGAAACGACTTGGACCCATCATGTGGGTGCTGGACGTTTCGTACATAGACATTTGGGATTTTTTGTTGATAAAATTTTAGGACGTTTCGTACATATTGTGGCATGTGGGGTGTGTATTTTCGATGCAAGGGTTGTCTCAAAGAAAAAAATTGAAAAACATTTTAGTTTACCGTTTAAATAATTTCAATCCATGAAAATTCCCCACAGCTTTAGATATTTCAGAAATGGAATGCGCCCCACCTCTCCACGTTGACACAGGTACACATTTTATTTTATTTCGTACATTTATTTTGACGGCAGTTCTGTGTCTAGTGTTGCATTTATTCAGATGTTAGGATCGGATGTACCCACGCATAGTATTGTGGGATTGAAGGGAATTCCCCCATTAGTTGACAAGCGTGCTTTCGAAGTCTCGTAAATGTGTTTGTTTTTTTTTTGTTTAATCTTGGGATTTTCTCAGTTTTCATGCGGATTTAGGTGGATGTTAATTCGAATCAGACAAAAACAGTTTGTATTATTATTTTATCTGTTATTTGCTGCTTCTTCTATTGTAATCACACTTGCGTGAATGAGATGTGAATGGAAAAATTAATCTTGCAAAATTTCATTGCCCAAACCTACCAACACTGAGATTTCGGGAGCCAAGACTGAAAAAAAAGTCGGAGCCGAAAAAAAGCCCCGAGAGAGGGCATCTAAGGACTAACTGGGCTCGATGTTGCTTAACTTCGGTGATCTGACGAGAACCGGTTCCTCCAATGCCTCCATGCCCCCAACTGAGAGTAAAATGGTCACCTATTTCAGGGACTCAGAAGCAGTTGGGACAAGGGGTAAATTGAGGACATCAAAATTCGATCACCATGGGCTAAACATATTGGCTAGTCCAAACTTGGTCCCACACGATGTTATATCTTACCTCCTACAAGTATCTGGGAATTTCATTGGTTCAAAGACGTCACATGCAGATTGTATATAAAACCATATACTGCCTGTCAACATCAATATACGCTGACAGCTATGGGTAATCTCCCCTTTGTTCATTGATTATTCAAAATGGCGGCAAGCGATAAATGCTTCAAGTTGAAAGATTGAGTGTTGGAAGCCCATATTTGGTCTGAAGTGCAGGTTAGGAATCTTAAAAGGCTTCATATTCTGTGGATGTGTGTCATGTTACCTTCGAAATGAAACTGTTCAATATGTATGAATTTGCCTTGTTACAATTTATGGGAGAGTGCAAAGACGTGAACACATTGTGAGAATTCTCTCATTTAATTTTGATCACTGTTGTTATTAGTTCTGTGCATCGATGCAGTAGTCGGTGAGATATATTTCGCTCTCGTCCAATATGAAATTAACTGACACCATATATACCATATTAGGCCACCAACAAACTGTGTAACTAATAATATAATTTTTTAGGTTCCTCGCTTTGAAGGGTTAGAAGCGCTAAAAATACATACTGGTAATGACCTGTGGGGCCAAGTTTGGATTACATGTTGACATGCCTTTCTCTGATATGTTTCGAAAAATGCATGTCCTCAAGCTACAATAATCTAATAACAAGAAAGAAATGCATGTTCTGATATTAATGTGGTCTCTCCGGCAATTTTATCTAGTCATCAAGCAAGAGTTGTTGCACCCCCTCCAATATACGGTGCAAGTTACAGTTCTGCCATCAAGGGCAAGGTAAGAGTTATTTATTATTTATTTATTTATTGGTGTTTAAGGTCACATATTTCAGCACAATGGCTAAGCATGACCGTGACAATTTTACGGGTGGAGGAAGCCAGAGAACCCGGAGAGAACCACCGAGCAACAGCGAGCAACTGTCAGCTCCCCAACATACCAACTCCACACAAGCAGGGTTAGCATTGGTTGAAGACAGGTGCAGTACGCCTTAGTACACAGCGTCACCGTGCCCCCACATGGGCAATGGGGGTGAAGTGTCTTGCCCAAGGACACAACGCAGTTGCTGCAGGTGGAATTCGAACTGAGGACCTCTCGGCTTACAGCCTGAACCTCTACCAACTGAGCCACTGCGTCCCCAAGGTAAGAGTTAATTCAGCACCAAGCTTGTTAACCCACCAAATTTTGTTTTATGGGAGTGCCCTAACCTTAATCATTTCCTGATGTTGTTTAAGTTTCAGTGTTGGTAAAAATAACTTGAATGTAAAGACTTTTTTCTCTCTTCCTTTTCTCTCACTGATAATTATTATATAACATACATTGCTTGTGCAGTGGAACCCTTGTAAGTGAATAAGACATTTTACAACTGAAAAATATTCTATTAAGGCCCCACAAAGTTGATCTTCTGTTTCTCAGGCCATTATTTGTAAAATTGCATGTGGGCGAGCGTTTTTTTATTTTATTTTTTATTTCTGTAATTATTTCTTTGCCATCAAAAGTTCATAGCATGGCTTACGTTTTAGGCCTCATAATCTACAGAATAGCATGGGAGGTGGTGTATTTTGCCCCTTGAGAGCAAGAAGGCTTTGCAATGCTAAAGCATTGCAAAGCCATCTTGCACTCAAGGGACAAATTTATCAATTTTTTTAACTTTGGTAAAATATCAGACATAAACCATTTAATTTTGATTTTTTTAAAGTTTCTATTGGTTATAAAAAGAGAGCATGCGGCAGCCAAAAGAACGATGCGGGAGGGCCTGAGAAACAGATTTTTATTTTTTTTAGGCCTAACAATCGATCAATCTTTATTGTACAATTACACCATTATGGTCAAGTGTACAGTAGAATAATACAGTAACATAATCTTTATTTACAAAACAAGGTTTCAACAATATTTTATGCATATTGCCATTGAGAGTATGCACACGCACATACTCCACCCAGACACACAAATTCATTCACCCAAACACACACACCAGTTCTTCATCACAGTTAGTTATTGGGCAGAGCTATCGACTTGAGGCTGCCAGACTCCCTTTTTCTGTAACCCACTGTACACAAAATGCACCACATTATTCTAGGATTTTGTAACATTGCACTTCACAATGAGCTTGAGTTTCTGTGTGTCATCACTGCTGTTATGGAAACTTTTGCCCATCCCTAAGTGCTTTGACAAATTCTCTTGTTCGTTATTAAGTGAACGACAGTAAAGTAGAAAGTGTGTTTCGTCATCCACCTCCTTACACTGCCAGCATAGCCTTTGATTTTCTGGTATATGGTGGTATCTACCTTGTTCAGTCCCTAGACTATGACAGCTGAGTCTTAGTTTAGATAATGCTTGTCGATGTTTCGGCATTACGCATTTCTCAAGGTGAGGTTCTAATATATAAATTTTATAAAATTAACAGTAGAATTTAATCACTCAGAATTTGGTAATTTTCCTTCATTCTGGCGATAAACTGAGTTTTTAATCTAACCTTCAAACCAGAATCTTATCTCAAGCCAGGAAATAAGCAGACTGTCATCTGCAAAATGAGGTCCCCAGAGGGTGAATTTAGTGATGCTACCCTGCATAGCAGGGTAGCATCACTAAATTTACCCTCTGTGAACCTCAATCTGAATCAGGGTCACAAAACTAAACAGAAAGAGGTACCCAGAGGATAAATTGGCCCACTGTATGGGATAGCATCATTAAATACACCCTCTGGGGACCTCATTCTGCAAATGTCAGACTGCTTATTTCCAGGCCTGTTAACCAACGGTGACTGAATTGTTTCCTTGGGCAAGATACTTAATTCTGATTGCCCATGTAGTGCTGGTGTACTTCCCTTCAACCAATGCTAACACTGCTTGCATGCTGGGAAGTTTGACAGTTGCTCACCACAGCTTGGTGATTCTCTCTGGGTACTCCATCTTTCTCCAACAATCAAACTGTTTGACACCAGGCAACCCTGGCTGTCAAAAGTGTCATTAACTCTTGACTAACAGACTTCTGCAAGAGTGATGGCAATAGCTTATCTTGACTTTGTCAATTTAAGCTAAAAATTAGTTATTCAAGAATTTTTTTTACAAGTGTCGACTGCTTTTCATGTTAGGTAAAGGGTTAACATGGGTGAGATGGGTGTAGGCCTCAGTGTTAAAAATGTTTTATGTTTAACTAGTAGAGTGCTGGAAGCCCATTTTTGGGCTTTATTCTGAAGTCCCGGTATTGCAATTTAACTGGTAGAGTGCTAAATTATTTTTCTGTGGTCATTTGTAACGCAAGTATTTTTTTCAAAGACACTACGCTATCAGCAGGAGGAGACTTTGTTTAGCAATATACTGTTCAAAAATAATTGTTTTGTTACAATTCATTGGAAAGAGCCAGTTGGCACTCTCCAATGAATTGTAACAAAACTAATTTATATTAAGATTTTTTTCTACTGTTGAGCCAACAACAAACTAGTGTATAACAGCATAAAGCCACTAAAGTGGCTTTCAGCACTTTTCAGTAGAGCCATGATAGTGGCTTCTAGCACTCAACCAGTTAAAAGCTTCATATTCTGTGGATGTGCTTCATGTTATCTTTGAAGTGATATTATTTTATCTGTTAGGATTTGCCCCGTCACAATTTATGGGAGAGTGCCTATAGGCACTCTCCCATAAACTGTAACAAGGCAAAGATGCACAAAGAAATTTCCAGGACCAAAAATAACTTAGCACTTTACCAGTTAAAAAACAATAACTTATCCTGAGGAACGGAGATATTTTCTGAAAGGAAATTTATTAACTACAAAGCTAAAAAAAAATACCGTATTTACAGCAAGGAATGTCAGTAGGATTCACTTCTCCATACAACCATTGATAAAAAATGACAATGTGACTTGATCTTAACAATTATAGTATGATATGTATATTCATGATCATCTTATCTATTCTACCTTGAGCAAGCAGATTTACATACAAGGCTCGACAATCCTTCATACTCAACTTGAGTTCAACTCAACAAATATTTTATGCATAATATTTTCTATATATTTCCAAATTCATAGTTACCAGGGAGAAAAAAAATGATGGCAATATTGATATATACAGTTTCAATATTTCCACTCAAGAGCATGGAATATCTGAAGAGAGACTTTAACCCCTTTAACTGATGCAGTTTTCAGACAACTGTAATAACATTTATTACTGCATTAGAACAGTGGTATTGCTAGTTTATTGCATATAGGTTATATAGTAAACTAGTAAACTTGCATATATGTTATTTAGTAAACTCCTGTTAACTGGCTGAGTGCTATTATTATTATTATTATTATTTATTGGTATTTAAGGTCACATACTTATGCACAATCGTGACTGTGACAGTTTTACGGGTGGAGGAAGCCGGCATTCCAGGAGAGAACCACCGAGCAGCGACGAGCAACTGTCAGCTCCTCAACATTCTAACTCTGTTCAAGCTCCACTCAAGCAGGGTTACAGCAGTTGAAGACATGTGCACTTTCGACGTGCAGTACGCTTTAGTACACGGTGTCATCGTGCCTCCATGTAGGCAACCGGGATAAAGTGCCTTGCCCAAGGACACAACGTGGGTCGTCCCAGATGGGGATCAAACTCGGGACCACTAGCAAAGAGGTCCAACAGTCTCCCACTGAGCCACCGTGCTCCCAGGCTGAGTGCTAGAAGCCACTATCAGGACTCTACTGAAAATTGCTGAAAGCCACTTTAGTGGCTTCACGCTGTATTCATTACTTCATTTGCTCAGCAGGTGAAACACAAAAAATGGTCAAACAAAATTGTTTTATTACAATTTATTGCCTAGAGACATTCTCCAATAAACTGTAACAAAACAATTGTTTATGAGCAAAATCTTTATAAACTCGGGCTCTTTTTGCTCATAGTATGGTTGGTATCCTTGAAAAAAAATACACGTTAAAAATCACCTTTAAATTTAAAAATAATTTAGTACTCTTACGGTTAATTGAATAAAAAATCTTCTTTTATAAATTTCACTATAAACTCTCTGTTAAGAGGTCCCTGGTATAGCTGATGTGAAAATGTATAATCAGGTCCGAAGATAGGGAAAGGGGAGGGGAGGCTCTTATTGAAGTATCTGTCAACTGTTGTTCACTTCAAATGCTTCATTTTCTTTGAAAGCTGCCAATTTGAAAAATATAGAATATACCCGTAGTAGCTTGGTGTACCAAATGTTCACCACGAATGGTGAAGTGGTGTTAACTGCAAGCCTTTGGTGAGTGGTTAACACCACTTCACCATGAGTAGTGAACATTTGGTACAACACCAAGCTACTTTGGGTATATATTTTATATACTATGATTGTCAGATTATTGAGAGTCGCTATTATTTTTTCTTATTTTACTGAGCAGCAGACATACACATGTACAAATCTCTTTTTGTGTACACAAGCACCAGTGGGCGGTACTTCCACTGTCAATTTTATTGCCGAAACGAAATGGAAAAAGAAATGCGCAAATCACACTGCCATTGCAGTCCACATAGAGAATATCCCCAATATATCTGTATTCTATGCAATCAGATCTATTTTGCCTGTTGGGCGTTTTCATGAAATTTCAGGCACAAACACACGTGTTGCGCTGCATTAGTTTTGGGGCCCCACCGGAAATTTTCCCTGTGGACTATATGGGCAGTCCACCTCTGGTAGTTATATGCACCCAAAAAATTTTGTGTCTGTATTATATTATTCTAACCCTTTACCCAACATAACGGCCAAAACCGGCCAGCGCTATTCTAAAAAATCGCCAATTAATTTTCATTATTTTTTTCATTTTTTGTCTCAAAAACATAGGTTATGACCCCTCATTGGAACAAGCTCATCGAGCTCATTCCAACAAGGGGTCATAATCTATGTTTTTGAGAAAAAAAATGAGTTATTCAAGAATTTTTTTTGCAAGTGTCATCTGCTTTTCATGTCAGGTAAAGGGTTAAAGAATTACTTTTGCTAAATTTCATGTTAGATTTCAAGTTCATACTGATGGTCATCAACCCAGGAAAACTGTCAGAAAAATTCAACTCTCGCCAACTATTTCGAAAAATTTTGAGACCCGAGTTTTGGGCAATGTATATAATTTTTCATCCTCACTCATGAAATAATTTCTATGTCCACTCAACAAGAGTAATAAGGCCAAAAAAATAAAAAATCTGTTTCTCAGGCCCTCCCGCATGGTCCTTTTGGCTGCCGCGTGCTCTCTTTTTATAACCAATTTAAACTTAAAAAAAATTAAAATTAAATGGTTTATGTCTGATATTTTACCCAAGTTAAAAAAATTGATGAATTTGTCCCTTGAGTGCAAGAAGGCTTTGCAATGCTTTAGCATTGCAAAGCTTTCTTGCACTCAAGGGATGAAATACACCACCACCCATGCTATTCTGCAGATTATGAGGACTAAAACTTGAACCAAGAACATGAACTTTTGATGGCAAAGAAGTAATTACTGAAATAAAAAATAAAATAAAAAACCGCTCGCCCGCATGCAATTTCACAAATAATGGACCGAGAAACAGAAGATCTACTTTGTGTGGCCTAACCTCAGTTTTTTCATTCTGTCTTGTATGAAGTACTAATGAATAAAGTTTTGCAATGAAAAAAGTCAGTTAGGGGAAGGAAAAAAGGGACATGCTGAAAAGTCAGTATAAAAACATTGCCTTTTATCTGGTTGTAAAACAAGAGAAAAGAGAAGAGTCAAAATGTAGAATGATTGTGTAAACCATAAAGAAGTTTTAATGCACTAATGACCCACTGGAGGACTATAAATGGTGAATACACCAACAAAGGTGGCAAAATGTTACCCCATTATATACACCCATAAATTGTTTAGCACTGGTGTCAAATAACCATTATGATGTTATCCTTTGCAAATTTGTAACTTTGAATGACAAAATTAGACATGATATCACAGAATGCATTCAGAAATTTTTTTGACTTTTTGAACCTGTGAGGTCAGAAAGATAATACAGTTGAATTCAAAATGAACAGTTATTCAACTTGATCGACCTTAACATCTGATAAATAGGTGCCACAAGGTAAGGAAGACAAAGCCCAAACACAAAAACTAGAAATAGCTATCAGATATCAAAATTAACCCTTTACCCAACGAAGACGATATCAAAATTTATTATTTTAAATATCAATTTTTTCAAATTTTTCAAATAATTTCAACAAAACCACATCATGTGACCCCTCGTTGGAACGAGCTTGATGAGCTCGTTCCAATGAGGGGTCACATGATATGCTTTTGTTGAAATTTTTTTAAACATAATATTTTTTCAACTACTGAATTTGCATATTACACGGGCGGATGCTTCCGATTCGTTGGGTAAAGGGTTATCAGGGTGAATTGGAACTCCCAATTCTGACAAGAGTGTTGAATCATGTAAACAGTGTGATCAATAGAAAAACTGAGTGTTTTGACAATTTACTTAACTGGGAGGAGGGGAGGTGGAGGGGAGGGAGGGGAAAGTAGAGACACATTCCCAATGATATTATATAATAGTAATTAAATTATAAATAAATCACCAACTTAACAAAATAAGTAAGACTAGATAATTTTTTGCCATGATGACATTTTTATATGGGCCTACCAAGCGTTAAACCTGAAAAATAAAACAAAGAAACACACAGCTGAAACACTACTATAAGCTTCAGCGGTAATACCGTATTTACTCTATGTATTGGGACAGCTAAAAATAATTATTTTCACAGGTGTCCCAATTCTTAGAAAATGGGGAAAGAACAGAGCCTGGTCTTGATTTGATGCTGAATAAAGTTGTGTGTGATTCATTTTCCATCACTATATATGAAAATTGCTGTCCATTTTTTTTTTATATTTTCTTTTCATTTTTTGCTTCCAAAACATAGCTTATGATCCCTCATTGGAACGAGTGTATTGCGCTCGTTCCAATGAGGGATCATAAGCTATCAAAAGCTATGTTTTGGAAGCAAAAAATGAAAATTTTTAGTTAGAATTTTTTTTATGAGTGTCGTCTGCAAGTTGTGTGTGATTCATTTTCCATCACTATATATGAAAATCGCTGTCCATTTTTTTTTATATTTTAATTTTTTGCTTCCAAAACATAGCTTATGATCCCTCATTGGAACGAGCGTATTGTGCTCGTTCCAATGAGGGATCATAAGCTATGTTTTGGAAGCAAAAAATGAAAATTTTTAGTTAGAATTTTTTATGAGTGTCGTCTGCTACTAGCGACGGGCCAACTGGAAACAAATCTCCTGAATGTTCCAAACTTTGGAGCATAAAAAAAATATAGTTTTCTGGAAAAAATGTGTGTCCCAAATCATAGAGTGTCCCAATACATAGAGTAAATACGGTAGTTCAAGTAGAATAATGAATGGGGATTACGTTATGCATAGTGCAAGAATGCAACACCATGCATGAAGTCATGATCTTTATTCAGAAAAAAACTAATTGCATGGACGCCAAATGATTGTCAAAATATTTGTGAACAAGCCAAGAAAAGGAGGAATAATGAAAGATAAATTGGTTATTACCACCAAAAGGGTTTCCGAGATGGTGTATTGAAGTAGAGACCTCGCCTCTGGGTCATATATCGACTCGTCCGAACAGGTTCGCTGAAGTTGAGGTGTGATGTACATGGGCGAAACTTTTGTAGAGCAAAAAAATGCCCATGGCAAGCATATTTATCAATCTCTGAACAATGTTTGGATGACCTGTGACTGTACCAGTCTGAGCAGTTTTCTCTTTGATTTCTACCATGGTCCCAAATGACAAATTAATTTCATCTAATGCTGTTTACAAGTTATTCATTAAGCAAGGCAGTTAACTATAAACTAGTAGCTTCCTTCAGGGGACAATCAAATTCCCTGTATCAGAAGAAGATGTTGCTTTGAACAGAATGTTGCTAAGATCAAACAAGTACAGAATGTTTACATTGAAGTGGAATATACACATGTACATCCCATCATATCAAACCCATTACTCACCAACAGTGGCTGATATTCTACTGATAATGGGTAATGAAGATGGTCTGGATATTCAAACCAGTTGATTCAATGGCACATTACAGTAGCAAGAGGGCAAATGTAATTTGCAACTGAATCCTGGAGATAAATGCAAGAAATTTGATTATATATTATGCGTTATATATTACTTTGGCTGAAAAACTAAATTGCAGTTAACTGCTTAACAAATTCATTGCATCAATGCACTCATCCATTCTAGAATAGGAACAATATCTTTATGTATCTCTTCCCTTGCTTGATGACCCTTTACCAAACAAGAAAAGCAGACGACACTTACAAACTTGTTGAATAACTCATTTTTTTTATTTTTTGCATCAAAAACATAGGTTATGGCCCCTCATTGGAATGAGCTCCATGAGCTCATTCCAAAGAGGGGTCATAAACTATATTTTTGTAACAAAAAAAGGAAAAATAATGAAAATTAAATGGAGATTTTTGTGAATACTGCTGGATGGTTTTGGCCATTACGTTGGGTAAAGGGTTAATTCTTTACCCAACACACAATATCAAAATTTGTCATTTTAATTACTTTTTTTCATATTTTTCAAACAATTTCAACAAAACTATATCATGTTACCCCTCAGTGGAATGAGCTTCAAACCAAAAGGTGCACAGTTTAATCCTAGCCCATAGTATGTGTGTTGTGTCCTTCAGCAAGGCACTTAATCCCAACTGCCTACATAGGGGCACGGTGGCACTATGTACTAACAAACCAGAAAATAAGCAGACTGACATCTACAAAATGAGGTCCCCAGAGGGTGAATTTAGTGATGCTACCCACGGCAGGGTAGCATCACTAAATTTACCCTCTGTGAACCTCAATCTGAATCAGTGTCTAAAAACTAAAAGAAAAGGTACCCAAAGGATAAATTGGTCCACTGTATGCGATAGCATTATCAAATTCACCCTCTGGGGACCTCATTCTGCAAATGTCAGACTGCTTATTTTCAGGCCTGTGTAGTAAGGTGTACTGCATGTTGATGGTGCCCTTGCCATCAATCAATGCTAACATTGCTTGTGTGGAGTTAGTTTGTTGGAAACTCCGACAGTTGTTCACCATTGCACAATAGTTCTCTCCAGGTACTCTGGTTTCTTCCAGGCGATCCTGGCTGCCAAAAATGTTGTTAAACCCCAATTAATAAATAATCTTGCTTAAATAATTCTGAAAAATCCAGCAAGAGGATCACAGATCCAGAAGTCAAGTTTTGACATTAAATTCTGAAGAAATAAGCTATTTATAGTAACAGTGACCTTGACCTCCGCAATCAATAGGTGTCTTCCCTTCCTATAAGGTAACCTCTGGTATAAGTTTGGTAAAGGTGCGTCAAATACAACTAAAGTTATTGCCCGGAAACCAATTTGTCACAAAATTTTCTATTGATAGTAACAGTGACCTTGACCTTGGGGCACAAGACTCCAAAATCGATAGGTGTCTTTCCTTCCTATAGGGTAACCTCTGGTATAAGTTTGGTGAAGATACACGGAATAGAACTAAAGTTATTGGCCGGAAACCAATTTGTCACAAAATATTCTATTTATAGTAACAGTGACCCTGACCTTGGAGTCACAGACTCTGAAATCAATAAGTGTCTTCTCTTCCTATAGGGTAACCTCTGGTATAAGTTTGGTAAAGGTGCGTAAAATAGAACTAAAGTTATTGTCCGGAAACCAATTTGTCATAAAATATTCTATTTATAGTAACAGTGACCTTGACCTTGGAGTCCCAGACTTCAAAATCAATAGGTGTCTTCCCTTCTTATAGGGTAACCTCTGGTGTAAGTTTGGTAAAGGTGTGTCGAATAGAACTCAAGTGATTGCCCAGAAACCAATTTGTCATAAAATATACTATTTATAGTAACAGTGACCTTGACCTTGGAGTCCCATACTCCAAAATCAATAGGTGTCTTCCCTTCCTTTTGGGTAACCTCTGGTATAAGTTTGGTAAAGATGCGTCAAATAGAACTAAAGTTATTGCCCAGAAACCAATTTGTCACAAAATATTCTATTTATAGTAACAGCGACCTTGACCTTCGGGCACGAGACTCTGAAATCGATAGGTGTCTTCCTTTCCTATAGGGTAACCGCTGGTATAATTTTGGTAAAGGTGCATCAAATAGAACTAAAGTTATTGCCCTGAAACCAATTGTTTAAGCCCGCCACCCGCCACTTCATCAAACTATAAGTCGAGTTTGACTTTGTCAAAACTCGACTAAAAAGTTAATAATTTGCCTTTTGTTCAGTCCTGCTTCAGGTATTTTGCTTGCTAGCAGGTTTTACCAGTGCAGCAGAACAAAGAGAACACAGGCACTACATATCTTATGACAGAGATCCTGCAGGCAAGGACAGATAAATTTAAGGCTATTCAAGGCAATTCCTTGATATATTTCAGCATTTTTCAAGGCCAAATTGAAGGATTTTCAAGGCTCTGCCTTCAGTAGTCCTCACTAGGACCTCCAGTCATTACCCCCTAGTCCCACTTCCCCAAAAGGGAAATGGGAGGAGGGGGTAATGACTAGAGGGTCCTAGTTATTTATATTATTTATTTATTGGTGTTTAAGGTCACATATTTTAGCACATTGGCTAATCATGACCACAACATGAGTATCAACTCAAGACCAGGGGTGAGTGAGCGTTAATAAGCCATGTTGCCCATTTTAGAGAGGGTTTGCACCTCCCAAGCATTGGTGACTGGGTCCTATGTTACCAGTAAAACAGAGCCTGTTTACCACAGTGAACAGGCACGGCTTCACTTCCTGGGGTTCCCACTGAGAAGGGTCCTAGTTAGGCCTATACCTTGTAGATAAGTGGGGATGGGATAATGACCACAGGGTCCAAGTTAGGACTATGCTTCCACGAACTCTGGCATATAAAGCTACCTAATTATCATTATGAAGCACCAAACTTTTTTGAAGACACATCTTTCAAAACTTTTCCTAAGCAACTTCTCAGGGATATTGGGCAGTAATTTGACAATATATTAGGTGCATCTTTTTTCAGGACAGGGGTAACATTTGCAGTTTTCCAGTGAGTGGGAAAGGATGATTGTCCAAGTAAAATATTAAATAACTTGGTGAGGGGTTCGATCAAGGAATGGCAATATTTCAGTAGCTGTGGGCATATTCGATTAGGCCCCGATGCCTTTGAGAATTTGAGAGACAACAAAGAGTCATGCAGAGTCGGGATTTACTTTGAGAGACTTAACAGTTCTACAACTTACTGATATCTATGATGCAATCAGCTGTGCATTTGATGAAGACAAAGATGTACAGATTGTATTTTGCTATGTCAGTACTTTTGAATAGGTCTGGCATAAAGGATTGATTTATAAAGTGAATAAAATAGGTATTACAGGAGAGCTCCTTACTTTCTTTTAATCCTATCTCAGCAACCACCTACAAAGGGTTGTAGTCGATTCTAATTCATCTTCCTGGAAAGAAGTTGTTTCTGGCATCCCACAGGGTTCAATTCTTGGTCCCCTGATGTTCCTGATCTATATTAACAACATAACTGTAGGCCTAACAAGGAGCCTACGCTTGTTCGCAAATGATTCAACTCTTTACTTGGTTGTTGAAGATCCACACCAGGCCTCTTGTATTTTGAACATCGATTTAGCGACAAGAGAACAGTGGGCTCATTCATGATTAATAGAATTCAACACTGGAAAAACCGAAAGCATGATCATATCACATAAGTAGGCCCCCAGCTGATTACCCTCCCCTTGTAATGACCAACATCCCCATTAAAGAAGTCAAAGAACATAAGAATTTAGGTGTTATCCTCAACTTTAAGTGTACGTGGAATAGCCACATACAACTTATCTGCACAAAAGCCTGGTCTTGCCTGGATCTTCTTAGGAAAAATAAACTTCTTCTAGATCGTAAAACACTTGAGAAAATTTATTTTGCTTTCGTGAGAACCCCACTTGAATATTCAGATACAGTTTGGAACAACTGTACAGAAAATGACTCACAGAAACTTAAAAATATTCAAATTGCAGCTGCAGGAATTATTACTGGTGCCACACTGAGTGCAAGCAGAATCTTATTATATGAAGAAACTGGTTGGGAGACACTGCAGACAAGGCGAGAAAAGCATAAGCTAATGCAGTAGTCTAAAATGTATCAAAACCTTGTACCGTCTTATATTTCCAACAGAATCCCCCAACCAATATCAGCGAATCAAGTCATGCTCAAAATTGCAGTGTCCCTTTCTGTCGAAAAAAACAAAAAATTATCGACTATCATTTATTCCATCAACAACCAAACTATGGAATGATATCCCTGCCTACATTAGAGAAAACAGCCTCTTTACAGATTTAAAAAAAACTATTTAAATCAGAATGTGTGCCGAGCACTGCCATTTTTTTGTAATTCGAGATCCCGCAAAGCGCAGGTATAACTCAGACTAAGACTGCGGTGCAGGCATCTTAATGAGCACCTCTTTGTGAACCACCTGGCCACCTCACCAAACTGCATATGCAGTGAATGCGAGACAACAGAACACTTTATTCTAAAATGTCCAAATTATAATCGAATAAGAAGTGATACACTGTGCTTACTTCATTTCATGTTTGACTGTAATACCTTGCTGTAAGGATGTAAGGTTTATAGTACTCGTGATAATCAAATTATATTTGAAGCAGTGCATCAGTTTATTCTTAAATCTGAGCGCTTCACTTAATGTTTGAATAACCACAAAAGGTCGGAGGATGGACTGCTTCTGTAAATATGGACACTCAACATCGTTACTCCTCAAGACTGAGTTACCAAAAAATCAGTATCGATCGAAATGATGGTGCCTCTGAGCTTTTTATCCAGATCTTTCTTCCCTCATGGCCACTCCTACCATGGTGTTAACATGAGTGGCTTCGATCTCAAAAGGCCACAAGAGCAGGGGATGCCACATTACAATATTTTCAAATAACTGTCTTCACTATACTTACATTATAAGACACAGTGCGTGGAGGGTGTGTTGTGGATGGATTGCCGTGGTTTGGAGATTCCGTGCAAGCAATATGTGATTTCCCATTGCCTTTCCATGGTAACTATGAGCTGCAATTGTGGCCATGTTTGCAACATTACATCAACATTACAAGAGGTTCATTGGTAGAAGGTGTCCCAGTCCTCAATCATGTGAAGTTTCAAAACATTTGACTTTTGTAGTTTCAGATGGGAAGAGTTTGGCAAAATCCATCAATCAAAATCAGAGAATGTCTCTGGTGGCCATATTTTCCAACCAACGGGAACAAGAGGATCGTTTGTAGAAGGCCTCCTATAGATCATTCCTGCGAAGTTTGGTTCATGTCGGCTCAGTAGTTCCAGAGAGGAAGATGAAAATGTGATTTCCTATAGGGTTTTCTATAGTAACTATAAGCCGCAGTTGTGGCCACGTTTGCAACATGATCAAATTAAATGAGGATCGTTGGTAGAGGGTGTCCCAGTCATCAACCATGCAAAGTTTAAAAACATATGGCGCTGTGGTTTCAGAGGAGAAGATTTTCAAAATCCACAAATCCGAAGCAAATGAAAGTGTCAATGACACTGTAGCTCAACTTGTCAAGACAAAGACATGTACATGTATAGTATGTGACACAGCAATGACAAACATCTAGGTAATGACCTGATAACAAAGGTACATATAAAGTATTGTAACGGTCTGTACATAAATACTGACTGTTGCATGTAACAAATGTATAGGTAAAGTATTGTAAAGGTGGGTGACAGTCAGATGCTAAACTAGAAAAAAATCTTTGAGTCCCAGAGTGGGTCTGACTGAACCCAAAAATATGTGTTCTCATAGCACAGTGATAACAAAGGAACCCCAAAACACTCTCGTTCCTGTCCCAAGGTGAAAACAAAGGTACCCAAGAAGTTTTGTGAAGATCAGTTCATAAATATGAGCTGTATAGAACTTGTGACAAAAAACTGATTGGACCTAATTTCAGTACAAAATGGCCACTGGCAGCCATCTTGAATTTTGGACCGTACCCAGAAACACTCATTCTCGTCCCAAGGTGATAACAAAGGTACCCAAGAAGTTTTGTAAGATCGGTTCATAAATACAGCCTCTACCCTGAGCCGTATTGACATGTGTGCTTACATTGTGTAAATAGCACTGAATAAATCAAAGTTCATCTAATTTGCATAATTTCTGCACGAAAAAAACCCCCTTACAATATGTGATGTATTCCATGCTACTAAACAAATCAGAACGTTCATACAGAAGTTCTGTACAAAAGACTGATTGCACTAACTAATTCTGGTACAAAATGGCTGCTGGTGGCCATTTTGAATTTTGGACCACACCCAAAAACACTCGCTCTCATCCCACGGTGATAACAAAGGTACCCAAGAAGTTTCGTAAAGATTGGTTCATAAATATGGCCTCTAGTCTGAGCTGTATAGAAGTTGTGTACAAAAAACTGATTAGACCTAATTTCAGTACAAAATGGCCACTGGCAGCCATCTTGAATTTTAGACCGCACCCAGAAACACTCGTTCTCATCCCAAGGTGATAACAAAGGTACCCAAGACATTTCGTGAAGATCAGTTCATAAATACAGACTCTAGTCTGAGCCGTATTGACATGTGTACTTACTGTGTGTAAGTCGCACTGAAAAAATCAAAGTTCATCTAATTTGCATAATTTCTGCACGAGAAAAAAACCTGTATTATATGTGATGTATCCCATAGTACTAAACATTCACACAAAAAATTATTCAAATCAGCGCTTTCATATAGAAGTTCTGTGCAAAAATCTGATTGCACCTAATTTTGTACAAAATGGCTGCCTTCGGCCATCTTGAATTTCGGACCGGACCCAAAAACACTCGTTCTCGTCCCACGGTGATACCAAAGGTACCCAAGAAGTCTCATAAAGATCGGTTCATAAATACGGCCTCTAGCCCGAGCCATATTGGCATTTGCACTTACAGTGCTGAAAGTAACACCAAAAAACATCAAAATAAGTCTAATTTGCACAATTTACGCATGAGAAAAAAACCTGTATTATATGTGATGTATCCCATGGTACTAAACATTCATACAAAAAATTATTCAAATCAGAGCTTTCATATGGAAGTTCTGTACAAAAAAACAGATTTCTGCATCGTCTGTACAAAATGGCGGCTGGCAGCCATCTTGAATTTCGGACCGCACCCAAAAACACTTGTTCTCGTCCCACGGTCATAACAAAGGTACCCAAGAAGTTTCATAAAGATCAGTTCATAAATACGGCCTCTAGCCCGAGCCGTATCCAATTGTTGACGTACGGACAGATGGACAGATGGCCAGATGGATGACGGACGACGGGCCATGACAAAAGCTCAAATTTGGCTTTGCCAAAGTTGAGCTAAAAATGCTTCTGGCAGCCGTGTTTTTCCAATGCACGGTAACAAAAATGAGGAGCATTTGTAGAAGACCTCCCATAGACTATCCCTGGCAGGTTTGGATCACGCCGGCTCAGTAGTTCCAGAGAAGATGAAAATGTGATTTCCCATAGGGTTTCTATAGTAACTATAAGCTGCAAAAGAAGCCATGTTTGCAACCCGATCAGCATTAAATGAGGATCGTTGGTAGAAGGGGTCCCAGTCATCAACCATGCAAAGTTTCAAAACATTTGGCCCTGTGGTTTCAGAGATTTTTCAAAATCCACCAATCAGAATAAAAAAATGCCTCTGGCAGCCATGTTATCAAACCCATGGGAACAAAATGAGGATATTTTGTAGAGGACTGCCCATCGACTATCCTTGCCAGGTGTGGTTCACGTCGGCTCAGTAGTTCAAGAGAAGAAGATGAAAATGTGATTTCTCATAGGGTTTCTATAGTAACTGTAAGCCACAATTGTGGCCATGTTTGTAACCTAATCATCATTAAATGAGAATCATTGGTAGAGGGGGTCCCAGTCATCATTTATGTGAAGTTTCAAAACATTTTGAAGACTTTTGAAAATCCACCAACCAGAATCAAAGAATGCCTCTGGAAGCCATGTTTTTCATCAGACGGGAATAAAATGAGGATCGTTTGTAGAGGACCTCCCATAGACCATTCCTGCCACGTTTGGTTCACACCGGCTCAGCAGTTACTAAGAAGATGAAAATGTGAAAAGTTTACGGTCGCCAGATGATGACGGATACCAAGTAATGTGAAAAGCTCACATGGCCAGGTGAGCTATAATAATTCAGCAATATAGGGTTTGGATGGTAATCTTGATTGTATGTGTACCTGTCTTCTCGACTTTATCATGTTCAAGTGTTCTACTGGTAGAAACAACCTCGTATAAGCTTACAGCTTACTGTTGGATCCACACTTATTGTAACTGATATAATTGTATATATTTGAGAACTGGAAATGAATTATCATTATGTTCAACGTCAGCATTTTTCATTTCGTAAACATTCAAGTTTTTTCCAGGCCTCCCGTTACCTTTTCCAGGATTTCAAGATCTTGATGGACCCTTAGTCAAATTCAAGGTTGTTTCCTGAATCTGATGCCCTCGGAAACCTTGTATGGTTCTTGAGAAAAATGAGAAAGAACCCAACAATCAACAAGTTACAACTGTTCTAAAAGTAAACAAAATTCTAAAGATTTCCTGAAGTGAAGGAGGAAATTAACTTTCTATACAACACAAGTAGACTCTTTATAACTAAAATAAATAATTCAGTCTGTTCCATCATGGGCATTTAAATTCTCCTCAACAAGCCTGCATTATGTAACATTACAAACCAATCAAGTACACAATTAATCATTCACCAGATGTATATACTTGAAAGTGAGCAGAGGCATCTACTGAAAACAGTTTTAAAGTACACAGATCCTACTTATCTGGATATTTCTTAACCATTTAACCCTTCATTCCTTACATGCTGCTGGTAGACGGATGGATATTCTGGCCTTGGACAGGATTTCTCTTGCCAGTGAAATAAGTATAATTTGTGTACATGTCATCCTATTTTCTCCTTTATTATTATTCTCATTTACTGCAGTTTAACCCTTTACCCAATGCAGACGATATCAAAAATTATTTTAAATATCATTTTTTCAAAAAAGTTCAACAAAACCATATCATGTGACCCCTTGTTGGAACGAGCTCGACGAGCTCGTTCCAACGAGGGGTCACATGATATGGTTTTGTTGAAATTTTTTGAAAAATAATATTTTTTCAACTGCTGAATTTACATATTACGCGGGCGGATGCAGGCGATTCGTTAGGTAAAGGGTTAATTGCACTTTCAACAGCCAGGGTCACCACGTGTCAGGCAGTTTTATGGGTGGAGGAAGCCAAGGTACCTGGAACCACTGAGCAATGGCAAGCAACTGTCAGACTCCCCAACATACTAACTCTCCACAAGCAGGATTAGCATTGGTTGAAGACAGGTGCACTATCGATGTGCAGTATGCCATAGTACAGAGCATAACCCTGCTCCCACATGGGCAAATGGGATTAAGTGCCTTGCCCAAAGACACAATGCAGTTACCCCTGGCGGGGATCGAACCGTGGAATGGAGTGAACCTCTCAGTTTGAAGTTCAATGCCATAACCACTGAGGCAACCTGCTCCGGCTAATGATTCCCAGAGTTAAATGTAGAGGAATTTTCGTCAAATCTAGTCATGGCTGCTTCAAAGCAGCAATGACTAAATTTGTTGGAAAATATATTGAAAATACTCAGCCTGTCAAGAAAGAGTTAAGGACCTGGGGATTTTAAAACTTTTTCCTACACTTTGGCAGCCTACATATTGTGGCTTTGCAGTTGTTTCAAGACAATCAGCAGCCAAGACTTGCCTAGAAACAACTGGTAAATTACTTAGAGTGTTCTTTGCAAGTTCACCAAGAGACAACATGCTGTTGCACCTGTCTTGTGGCAGTAAAAATTGATCAAAGTCGGAATTAGGCCTTTAACCCTTTACCCAAAGCAACGGCCAAAACCGACCAGCGCTATTCTAAAAAATTTTCATGATTTTTTCATTTTTTGTCTCAAAAACATAGGTTATGACACCTCACTGGAACGAGCTCATTCCAATGAGTAGTCATAACCTATATTTTTCAAAAAGGGTTGTAACTCATTTAAAAATACATCGATGGAGCCCATAATCGAACGTGGTCTGTATTACTAGCTGGGCAATAAACATACCAACATTGGTTGCGATCAGATAATCCAAACTGGAGTTATCGGTCGGAAACCAAAAATGTTGATAGATGGTCAACTCATGTAAAAATAAGTTGATGTAACCCATATTCGAGCATGGCCTGTATTACTAGCTGGGCAATACACATATCAACTTTGGTTGAGTCCAAATAATCCAAACTGAAGGTATCGGTTGGAAACCAAATATGTTGATAGACGGTCGAAAACTAAGTCAAAAAAGGGACATAACTCCTCCAAAAATAATGGGACAGAACCTATATTCGAACTGGGCCTGTGTTGCTAGCTGGGTAATGAACATACCAACTTTGGTTGAGATCAAATAATCCAAACTGGAGTTATCGGTCAGAAACCAAATATGTTTACGGACGGATGGATGCCTAGAGGGATGGATGGATGGATGGACGGATGGACAGACAGAGAGAGAGAGAGACCTTTTACATAATACAATTGTTTTTACAAACAGGCATATAAAAATGATCCCCAATGGAACAGTTGAAATTTCTAAGCAAATGTCTTTCTGCTATGAACGACAAAGTTAAACAAGCCAAGACCAATACCGGGTCTGGACCTGGGTCGCTGCATGCAATTGATTACAGAGATGAACAGACTTCAAAGTATCGGCAAAAAGGAAGTGGCTGCACGGCAGATCTGAAAATTAGATACACGATACAACTCATCATTATGAAGCAGCAGACCAAATATAAAATCATTCCCTTTCATAGAAGCCAAGAAAACTTCGACGGAAGAAGTGTTTCGTATGGACTGATGGATGGACGGAGGGAATGACGGACAGAGCTGAGCGGTTACTAGACCTGCTCTGCCGCTGGCGACGCAGGTAAAAATAACTGAAGCAAAAGTGTTAGTAGGAGACACTGAAGCAGAAATATTTTACATGTAGTTATTTTAGATAGCAAAGTGATCCATTGAGAAAACTCAGTGGGAAGTCCCTCCACAGCATCAAGTGTTATTACCAATGACAACAAATCCAAAATGTAATAAATTCAATGAATAGACCACACAATTTTCAACCCCTTAAAAATTATATTGCATTTTCTTTAAATTGCCAATTCAAGCAAGATCCAAAATGGGCTTAGCGTGATCTATTAAATAGCAATTCAAAGGGCAATAATTCTTCAATCATAGACTTGGTGGACAGACGTCAAATTTTAAACAGCTCTGATTTCCTCAGATATATACATCTTGGTCTATACCAGTACACAAAATATACAAGAATATAAAAAATAAGGAGAATGAGATGATAATTCTTCAATCATAGTTACAAAAAGATCAAAATACATTAAAATTGCAATTCAAAAGGCAATAACTCTTTATAAACTTTATGCAGAGAGCAAAAACCTATACAACATGCGATAACATATATCTACTTCCATATCAAAAATCATGATATAATTGTTTGAGTTATTGGCATGTATAACACAAAATAGCTCAGAATTACAATTCAAAGGACAATAACTCTTGAATGATTCAACAGGCAAAATTGATATTCTAATCTCTTCTGGTCATCTTGGTCTGTATCAGTACAGAAAAAATCAATGATGTTCAATAATACAGTGGAGCCCACTTAATTGGATATCTCTTAATTGTATATCCCTGTTAACTGAATATCATCTTCAAACTCAAAACAATTCACCATACCTTCAGTACAAATTTGATCTGTTAATTGCATATGGGTTGTAGAGTAAACTCCTGTTAATTGTATATAAATTTTTGTAATATGTCGAAAAAGTTACTGTGACACGCTCCAAATTCCCCTTATATATCAAACTTTTTGGTCTCACTACATTCAATACAGGCATTTATTCTATTATATCTTGTTTGACAGAGCTCTATGAGCTCTGTCAAACAAGATATAATAGAATAAATGCTCAGTTTACCTCCAGAACACAGAAAACTGACCAAATCCCTGTTAATTGTATACTCCTGTTAATTGAATAATTTCCACTGGCAAAATGGATATCCAATTAAGAGGATTCTACTGTATAAGTCACAGGACATTTACTTTCCAGGTATGGCATCATGTAAGGCAAAGTGAGATTAATTTTAGGCGGGGGCCATAATGTATTTATCATGCCACCAAACAAATTAAATAATAAATTAAAAGATCCGAATCACGTCATTTCAAATTATTATTATAGAATATTTATTAGGAAACTGTTTTTATTTGCACGAAAATAGGTGAAAACTTAAGGTGGGAAAATTAATTCGGAAACAAAATGGCGCCCAGTAGAGGAGGTGTATGGGCTCATACAGGCTGGCAGTGTATGGACTCAATCCCATAGGTGGTTCCACTGATGCTATTAGAGCATGTTGGTTGGTCAAATTAAACAGGTGTCAAGATAATAATTGTTTTGAGTTATTGAGAGATAGAACAATCTCCACCACATGGACAAACGATAGATGGTTAATTAGTATGTTAACATTATGTACATGGTACACTTAAAACCAATGAATTTGGCATGTTCATTGACCTATCTGGCTCCAGTGCATCCAATATTGGGTTTGTACAGACATTCGAGAATCAAATTCAAGCACTATTTAACTGGTTGAGTACTAGAAGCACTATCAGGACTCCACTGAAGACTGCTGAAAGCCACTATCGTGGCTTTACATTGTTTGTGCTAATCTGTTGTTGGCTCAGCAGTAAATGAAAAATATTAATGTAAAATTATTTTGTTACAATTTATTGGAGAGTGCCAACTGGAACTCTCCAATAAATTGCAACAAAACAATTATCTGTGAGCAGTATCTTGCTAGACTAAGGTTCCTTTTACTAGTAGTGTGACATGGTTGAAAAAAATACTTGCATTACAAATGACCATTGAAAAGTAATTTAACCCCCTCCAGTTAAAAGCACTTTTCAAGGACTGTGTTAATGATTTTCAAGGACCATTATTGTGTGCTATTGTGCATACTGTTATGATGGCCTGTCACATCAAGTCGATTTTGTATCGTATTTAATATGACGCAAAATTAGGAATTATTCCACCAAATGCAAAAATCTTTTCAGAACCTGCAGTACAAGTCAAAATAAGTTGTCACATAACCACAATAAACTAAGTATACTGCTGCTCCTGCACTGATAAGATCAGAATGTGACATAATTTTCTGGAATGCTCTTACTGAGAGCTTTCCAGAAAATGATGTCAGCTTCTGGTCTTATAAGTGTAGCAAGAGAAAGATACATAGTTTATAGTGGTTATCCTACAACTTATTTTGACTTGTACTGTACCTTATAAAATGATGAATCCATATTTTTTCTGCATTTCCACAACTAATTGAATTAGTAATCCATCTATTAACAAGACACACTGTCACAGTGCCGAAGCTGCGACGATTCGTGCAACGACAATGATGTTTTAAAACTCATTGGTGACAAAAAAACTTGGTGACAAAAAAACTCGGTGACAAGTCCATAAATGTGACAGAAATTATCCGAATGACATTGCACTATTGAGAGGGTGTAGACATCATGAAGATACACTTGCATACCAAGTATGGTGTCATTCCATCAAGTATTTTAGGAGTTATGGTGTTTTTTAAACTCGTTGGTTGGTGACAGACCGACCGACAGACAGACATTGCCACATATAGAGCTGCTCGTCGCAGCTAAAAATATTTCGATGATACTTGATAAAAACACTCAGCTTATTTTTGAGTAAAATTGAACATTTTTTCTGAAACCCACTTCCAATACAACTAATTAATCATCTGTGATTTATCATCAAATACCACCCTTATTTTTATATCGATAAAAGCTGTATATTTTAAATACGATTATTTTCAATAACTATCTGGAGTCCCCAAAACAAATATTTTCATTTTTTAGAAGTGCATATCACTTGAATTCACCTGCTTCCAAGTATGCCATTACGCAATGAAATCAAAAGAAAAAGGCATGTTAACCCTTTACCCAACGAATCGCCCGCATGTTAACCCTTTACCCAACGAATCGCCCACATCGGCCCGTGTAATATTCAAATTCAGCAGTTGAAAAAATATAATTTCGTCGAGCTCGTTCCAACGAGGGGTCACATGATATGGTTTTGTTGAAATTTTTTGAAAAAATTTTAAAAATGATATTTAAAATAATAAATTTTGATATCATCTGCGTTGGATAAAGGGTTAAAGAAGACGTAAACAGCAGTTTTTTCGTAATGTATGTTAATTTTCAATGAAGATGATTCTAAACAAGCTATTAATTGAAAACAGAATATGTTTTCATTTATGGCATTCACTAAAAACAAACCCAATGAGAGTTCTTAAGCCGAGTTTAAATAGTACTGGCTGGTTTTGACCGTTACATTGGGTAAAGAGTTGATATAGATGACATTTACACTAAGGCTGTTCAGTGCACAGGGTTTGTTATTCAGTTAGAAATTAATTTTTTTTTGATAACCAGAAAGTGTGACGAACACATTCTGGTTATAAAAAATTGGTAACTGCCATATCACATGCAACATGAAAATATATAATAACTAAGGCTGTTAAAATGCTTTGGGTTAGTTAGTTACATGTGGCGCTGGATTCAAGGAACTATTGGAAATACTTACACTGGATTGTGGAAATTTTTTAAAGTGAATTCCAAAAATGAAAACATATTCTATTTTCAATTAATAGTGCGTTTCTAATTGGTCAACTTTCTTAGGGAATCCTTCTTGTGACAAAATATTGACATAACTGAAATTCGAGGATTTCTGGTTCATGACAGTTGTGCAGAGATAAAAGAGATGCAGTCTCCTGTGTGCATCTCTGACCGATTTTATGTCATCTGACAAAATATGCAGGTTGGTGGATTAGCATGAAAGTTATGATCTCAAAGGTTGTAGGAAAACTGAATTCAAGTAATTTTCAAGGAAGGAGGTGGAAAATCAAGTACTTTTCAAGGATATAAACAAATTCAAGCACATTTCAATGAAATGGTCTAAATTCATTTGTACAAATCCTGCAATATGCGAATTTCATCTAATTTATCTTGTTAAGCAGAGCTCCATGAGTCATAGATGCTGGAAAGGACTTTAAATATCAATAAACATGGATGACTGATGCTAAAGTATCTGGGTGTCACCCAGATGGTATGACTTATTTTCTAAAATGCAGGTCTCCAAAACCTATATATAATCTGTACCATTCACTCCCCCTCCGAGTTGTACACCTGTCAAGGTAGGTAACTCAGTCATATTATTGAAATTTTAAATACGAATTCAAGTCCGACATATGGATGGATGCAACACCCACAAACACAGATACACATGTCCCCAGTAACATAGAGCCAATTATCACCAAACTGCAGTTGTGCAGATGAGGGCAAGGAACTTTTCATTGGATCCAACAAAAAGAGGCTTCCAGCTGGCACTCATATTCTGAATAACCTGTAATTTCCAAATTATTTTGTTTCTTGGCTGTAACATGGCATCATCTGCAATGCTAAAGCATTTCAGATAGAGGCTTGTTGCACTCCAGGGACAAATTCCGATAACTGTTTTCAAAACATTTAGTTAAAGAATTATCTGGATTCCAATGGACACCTTAACTTGTATTACATTAACCAGAAGAGTGCTGGGGGCCCATATTTGGGCTTTATTCTAAGGTGCATGTACTGCTACTTAACCCTTTACCCAACGTAACGGTCAAAACCGGCCAGCACTGTTCTCAAAAATTGCCAATTAATTTTCATTATTTTTTCATTTTTTGTCTCAAAAACACAGGTTATGACCCCTCGTTGGAACGAGCTCATCGAGCTCGTTCCAACAAGGGGTCAAAACCTATGTTTTTGAGACAAAAAATGAAAAAAATTAGTTATTCAAGAATTTTTTTGCAAGTGTTGTCTGCTTTTTATATTAGGTAAAGGGTTAAAGGCTTCATATTTTGTAGATGTGCTTTCTTTTATCCAAAACGAAATTTTTAGTCTGTAAAGATTTGCCAGTTACAATTTATGGGGGAGTGCATATAGGCGCTCCCCCATAAACTGTAACAAGGCAAAGACATGAGAGAAAATTTTCAGAGCCCAAAATAATTGAACACTCTACCAGTTAACAGAAAAGGATTCTGTGACATGTAAGGTGGGCCACCTTTTTGTTCTATTACAGGCATCTGCATGTAGTTGAAACCATTACATGTTCTCTTTTGTTTTTCCTCTTCTTAATCTTTCAAGCATTGTGTATGAATGATGTTTTCCACATGCAGGTAGTTATAGTAAAAAAAAATGGTGTGTGGCCTCTGCACCACAAGATGTTGTTTGTTATTACCACATTCGTGAGTCATTTCATAACAAACATATGCATATTACTCAACTCAAAGTAGGAAACAATAGTTACAGAATGGTGTTATAAAACTTCTCTTATTTTTTCAACCCATTTCCAACAAAAGAGGACAGATCCATTCAGCATATTAAGCAGAACTTAAAGCTGGTCTAATTTGGGGCAATCACAGACTCATCAAGTCAGTTGCTTTTCAGCCCCATCAAAGGATATTTTTTGTCACACAAACTGTCCGAAATGCTATTTTTGGCTTTTCAAGGCAATATTGGTGCCTCGGGATATCTGATGGTCCTCAGGGGTCCAATTCCAACTTTGATAACTTTTGACTGCATAGAATTGGTGCTTGAGCATGTAGTCTTGGCGTAAACTCGAAGTTACATTATAAGTACCCAAGCAGTTGTTTCTTGGCAGTCGATAAAAAAAAAAAAACATTTCTAAATAGCCAACCAAGACTTGCAGAGAAACAACTGCAAAGTCACATAACTCTCAATGTCCTGCACTGTCACTAATCCTTTACCCAACACAGACAATATCAAACATAGTTAATTTTTGTTGTTTTTTTTTAAATTTCAACAAAACCATATCATAGCTCGCTTCAATGGAGGGTTACATGATAGGGTTTTGTTGAAATATTTTGTAAAATAGATTTTTTTCAACTGCTTAATTTGTAAAATACATGGGTAGATGCAGACGATTTGTTATTTTCTGTTATTGGGATTAATGACAATTTTGACAGCCTGACTCACCTCATACGGAAAAGTTTTACGGATGGATGAGTAACCAGGAGAAAACCACCGGGCCGACTAAGATCATCAAGGCTTTCACAATCATTGCAAAACCTTGAGCCACATGCACAAAGTTCCAAAATATCAAATTGAAGTGATGTTGAGCAAGATTTTCCTGTTCCTTTTCCTCCTCTACCATGGATAGACAAACTAAATTACAAACAGAAGGTATCAGTAGTCCAAAGGGCACTCACTCATCTCATACCATCCCAGGATGCATTGTTTTACTTCTTTTGTTTTATTGGGGTTTAACAACACTTTCAACAGTCAGGGTCAACTCGTGTCAGACAGATTATGGGTGGAGGAAGCAGGAGAACCCTGAGAGAACCACTGACCAGTGACAAGTAACTGTCAGACTCACAAATGTACTAACTCCATGCAAGCATGGTTCGCACTGGTTGAAGGCAAGTGTGCCATCGACATGCAGTATGCCCTAGTACATAGTACCACTGTGCGCCCCAGTGGGTAATTGGGATTAAGTGGCTTATGCAAGCAAACAACAAAGTTACACTTGGTGGGGATTGAACCATGGACCTTTCAGTTTGAAGCCCAATGCCGTAACCACTGAGCCAAAGCACCCCCCCCCCCCCCCCCGGCATGCATTGGGCATGCAAAAAAACAATTCTTTTGTCATTCATACAGATATGCTGCCTGATCTGAAGTATTCTCAATCCAGGTGTATGCTACCAATGAATCAGTGAAACAAAACTAGTTTTCCTGAGAAGACAAGCAATCCTGCACTTAAGGTGTCACTTAGGTAACATGTTATTTTACATTGTTGCCAGATGTTGTCAAAAATCTGAAAAATGTTAAAATATCAAAATATTCTGATTGCTAATTCTGGAGAAAGAATTTTTTTGGCATTTTTTAAATGTACCCACTCAGCATTCTTCCCGTAACCCCTCCCCCACCCAAACCACCACCTATACTTCACCTTCACTCCATGACACAAACGACTAAGATTTTTGGACCTTATTGATTCTACTGTTCCTAAGGATGCTGTATACCAAATAACAATTCTTTGTTCTACACAATTTTGGAATTTATTTATTTGAAATTTATTTATTGGTGTTTAAGGTCACATACTTATGCACAATGGCTAATCGTGACCGTGACAGTTTTACGGGTGGTACCCGGAGAGAACCACCGAGTATCGATGTGCAGCTATCAGCTCAACAATATTTTAACTCTATTCAAGCTCCGCTCAGGTAGGGTAACAGTGGTTGAAGACAGGTGCACCATCGATGTGCAGTACGTCTTAGTACACGGCTTCATCGTGACCCCATGTAGGCAACCAGGATCAAGTACATGTACCCTAATAAAAATCGCGACATCGACGCTGTAGCTGCGACGGGTGGTGCTATCTCACAAAATTCTAAGTCCATCAAGGGCCATAACTCCAAGAAAAATATTTGGAACAACACATGCATTGAACAGTGGCTAGACATCAATAAGATACACTTACATGCCAAATATAAAGTCATTCCATCAAGTATTTCAAAAGTTATTGAGTTTTGAAACTCGTTGGTCACACACAGACCGACAGACCGACCGACAGACAGACCGACATTGCCACTTATAGAGCTGCTAGTCGTAGCTAAAAATTCTGCATACCAAATTTGGTCTGTACTGGCCAACAAGGTTCAGGAAAATAGAAATTTTGGGATGGGGACCAAAATAGTGTCCCTGCTAGCATGAGCTCAGATATTGCTCAAGAATGTTTCTTTGATCAGACTTGAAGCTTGAGCATGCAATGAAGTTGCACATGAAATTTCAAAGCATTGTGACCAGTGGTTTATCAGGAGTGTTTTGAAGAATTTTGAGTTTTCCTGGCACTGCCATCAGTCCATAAGATGTACAGTACAGTCGTCGTGGAAAGGTCAAAATTCATGTACAGGCAATATTTCCACGTCTGTGTTAACAATGAATCTCAGACACAAAACAATGGAACCGCAATCAAATTTTCAAAGAATGAAGCACCCGGTAGGACCAGACACCAGCCATGAGGGCGATTAGGGCAATTATGTTGCCCTTCTAAGTCCAAAATCGCCTAGAAAAATAATCAGGGCGATTACAAGTCACCCTAAAAAAATTGGACAAATGAGGAAAGGCTAAACTGAGTGATCCGAGGTGTACATAAAAAAGATTATTTTCAAGAATCGAATGTGATTGAGTGTGACAAACAGGCATTTTCATTCATCAAATAAGCGACCATTTATTTGAAATCACAGGAGAATCAGTGGTCAATTGTTGCTTTTTGCAGATTTTTTATTTCTATTTTGTTCTGTTTCAATTGGAGCTTCAAGTGTCGAAGCGAAAATAGGTGACTTATGCGACTCAACAAAACAGCACAGTTTGAAATTAGGTTATGTCGCCTAGGATGCCGAAAATTCTCTGCTGAAAATGTATACACAATGGACGTACTTTCTAACACTGTATTTTTATTTTGTTTAACTGTTGGGCTGTATTTTTATTTTGTTTAACTGTTGGGCCGTCTATTCCCAGAAAAACACGAATGGAATTGAAACACATGAAAAAGCTTTAGTGATGTCAAGAAAAGCTTTGTACAGGGCACAAATGAGCATATGAAGGATCTTGAAAAAGTACCTTCCAAGCAACCAGACTTAGGAAATTATTAGCTTAGTAGACTTTGGTGAAAGGCAACCACAGGAGGGTGCTGTGTGACAGGGGTGGGGGGGGGGGTTGGCACGGAGAAGAGGGGAGGGGTCATGAAGAAGAGTGTAGCAGTGGGGGATTTTCAATCAATAATTACTCTGTGCTTTTTTAACCTGGCATAGAATGCATCACAGACAACTGGTCCTGGATTAATCAGACGTTATTGGGGGTTGATGAGCTGAAAATATGAAGGGGCGGCAGGGGTGTTACATACATAAATATTCTTAATTTTCTCTAACTTGCCTATGAAATCTCCCTACTTGACTGTAGTCTCCCTATTTTTTCTGGAGGGAGATGTGAAGTCTCCCTAAAATTCCCCCCTAAGCTGGTCCCTGGGTAGGACCCGGTGCTTCTTTCATTGAATATTTCCTGAAAACTACTGATTATTGATTGAGAAATGCACCCATGGGCAACACTGCCCAGGTGTGGATTTTGACCATTCCACGGCAGCTGTTCAGTAACTACTTTTTGCACAAATTTGGAAGGATATTTCCCAAAGAAAATTCATGCCACGTTTAGTTGGGTTTGGTCCAGTGGTTCAGAAGAAGAAGGCTGAAATGCAAAGTTGACGGACGATGGACACCAAGTGGTAGCAATAGCTATGTACACTGACTTTCAGTCAGGTGAGCTAAAAAATAAGTAGATTTTAAACAGTTGTTAAAAATCAAGCAACCTCTAGAAACAGTTAACTGTCAATTGATAGTGAATGGCATGTGAAAAGGGAAGAGAAATGAAGCTTGAAATCAGCCTGTTCTGTGTTGAAAATTTAATGAGAAGCCAATACTGAGGTTCTATTCATTACTTGTGCTGTCCATGGTTTGTCAATGATCCATTCAACAAGAAACCTCATATATGTGTGTACAGATGACACATACCCCAGTGTATCTCCAGATACCTGACATGTAATTAATCGCCTGGTTTAATTAATAGATAACAACTTAATTAATATCAACATATGTATGTGAATAAACTAATGTAGACTGTTCTCCCCAGATATTCAAACCTTTTAGATGTCAAATTCTGATTGTGTTAATTTTTATTACAGCAAAGAAGGGCATTCAAATACACCAAGGACATGTGGCTAGCCTGAGACCACTATTTTGCCTGATATTCTGGGTTTTGTTTATTACCTGACTTAAAACCCACTTTACATAAAATTCTTTACTGCGAAAAAATTTGAAATAATTTTATCACATTGGGGAGAATAAAAAGTGTCCAAGAAGTCAAGTTCTGCCAATTGTTTATACCTGTGTTACCCGCTTTAGAGGACTTCTGTCCTGGGCATTGATTACTGGGTCCTGTTCTACAAGTAAAACAGACCTAGTGTATCAGAGTACAAAAGCACTCTCCACTTATCAGGGTTCCCAAAGGGATGGGGTGCTGATGAAAGAGTTAAGAATGGATGCTGCTACTAACCCAAAAGTAGTCCAAATAGTTTTAACAGTACATTGGAACTCTTTTAACTGAATAGACACTTTGTAAGTGAAAATAGTCAATTACAGGGTTCCTGCAGCTAATTAGTAACTGAATTCCAGGCTTTTTAAGGCCATTTCCATGCCATATTTAAGGCTTTTCAAGGCTTCATATAAGTAAAATTCAAGGTTTTTCAAGGTCACCGACTAAAAATTGAGAGTACAGTACCTGCAGAAATAAGTTGTAGGATAATCACGAGAAAATTTTGATGGTATTTATATTTTGAAAGATTGTTTTCAAGGATTTTCCAGGCCACTTTTCGAGTTTTGAGGAAATTCAATGACTTTCCAGACCTTGAAAATTGAATTTCAAATTCAAGGCTTTTCAAGATTTTTCAAGACCAGCAGGAACCCTGAATTAACAAGTTATTGAATTAACAGGAATTTGGTCTTGATCCTAATATAGCATTCTAAATATAAACTGAGCATTTATTCTATCATATCTTGGAGCTCTGTCAAACAAGATAGAATAAATTAGATGCTAATATTGGATAAAATAAGAACAGAGATATGGAAATGTGCATTTCTGTTGTTATCTGAATAATTCTTCAAAAAATCATAAGATTTTTTATTCAATTAACTCTTTACCCAATGCAGACGATATCAAAATTTATTATTTTAAACAGCATTTTTTTAATTTTTTCAAAATATTTCAACAAAACCATATCATGTGACCACTCATTGGAACGAGCTCGATGAGCTCGTTCCAAAGAGGGGTCACATGGTATGATTTTGTTGAAATGCTTTGAAAAAATAATATTTTTTCAGCCGCAGAATTTGCATATTATGTGGGTGGATATGGCCGATAAGTTGGGTAAAGGGTTAACAGATTTACTCTACCGGTATAACCCATATGCAAAATGGCAAATTTGAAATTGTGGTGGTGGCCGAAAGGTTTCATCTTGCTGATGTAGAGTTGGTAACCCTTTCAGGCTTTGTGACCCTTCCAATTGTATGATTTAAGTTTTTGTCACATCAAGGAGGAAGCAAAGGAGACAAAAAGGTTACCAGATCCCATTCCCATTATCAGTGACAGTGTCAAGAGGAGGGCTTTCTCGTTTCCTTGTTTTAGGTGGTGGTACTTTGTGTTGGTCCTTATCTTCATAGTGCCGACAGTTGTTCATACGGGGGTAGTGCACCTTTCTCTAAGTTATTTTTGATCTCCAGAACCTCTAAGCATCCATGCTTCATCTCACTTTCCCAACCCCGAATCCATAGGCACTGGTCATAAGTGCTGCCATCTTTTGAAGGTCCCACTCATCATTAAGGCCCTCATTGACTGTTCCCTAAATTGGGTTCTGGTTCAGAGAAGCCAGACAAGTAAGAGTTGGTGGTCTTGATGGGACATCATGTGAAGTTACATTCAGTTCCAAATACAAGTCTTCCTGTCCATGTCATCTTCAGATGAAGAATGAGATGAGCTGGAGATTGATCAGTCTCCAGATGACTCAGCATCCTCGGACTCCTCGCCTGTGATGAAGGAGCCTAGTTGGACATGGATCCTGATGGTTTGTTTTCTGAATGGGGTTCTGGTTCAGAGAAGTCAGAGAAGTCAGAGAAGAGTTGGTGGGTTTGATTAAACATCGTGTGAAGTCACATTCTATTTCAAAGACCAGTCTCCCCCTTCATCTCATCTTCCGCTGAAGAATGAGATGTGGGTTAATCTATCTCCTGGCGACCAAGTATCCTCCGGCTCCACCCCTGTGATGAATGAGCCTAGTTAGACATGGGTCAGTCAGGAGAACCAGGTGTGACCCGTTCAATGTCTCTCTCTGCCTCTTCTTCCCTTTCCCTCTTCTTCCTCTACACAAATTCTGCCAGTTGTCAGGCCTCATGCAATTTGGTGGTGGACCCTTATTTTTCTTATCACATCCAGCAATCCATGTCACATAGAGGGTGACCAGTATTGGCGGGAATACCCCACAAAAGTTATTGTCTTAAAATCTATTGTGAGGTGAGTTTTTCCCTTGCACACCTAGATAGCCCAAGTGGTAGCTTGGACAGCCTTCAACCATAGCATTGTCTTCTTGAGGTCTGCTGATAGCTCATATGAATGAAATGATAAATGGTTTGGTAGTTTGAAAATTGTATGCAGCCAAGAAAGTTGGTTATTTCATTATGCAATATCCAATCAAGTGGGACCCAGTGTACCTATAAGAAATGTTGCTAGGCCACTGTGTTAACATAATAATTCTACTGAACAATGTATTTCAAATATTCTTATCATTACAGCAGAATGTATACATTTTAAGAATTTCTCTAGTGTTTTCTTACCACTAGATGCTAATTGAAGTTCTTTTATTACAGTTAAATGACAAAGCGTGAAATTTCAGTGGAGTGTATGTTCAACAAACAACTTGGATTCACAAAATTTGATTTGAGAACCTGCGCTAAATTTGTTCATATAGAATATCCTCCTCACTTTCAAAAGAAGAATTTAATCATGATATTATTAACCCTTCTCTAGATAAGAAGTAATCAGAGGAATGGAGATAAAAATGGAACAAAAAAATGCCGATTTCTTCAACTTTCATTATATTCCCAAGTTTGTTTCAGTGAAAGTCTTTTTCTATTTTTCACTGACCCTCTGCACAATGATGCTGAAGTATCAAAATCCACTACCCGTAATGCAACTATAAATTTAAATATGATTCCCGTAAAATATCACAACAAGACGATCCCAAAAAGATGAATCCCAACAAGACGGGAAAAAAAAATTTCTCATCGAATATGGGGAAAATTTACTTTAAAAAGAATACAATGTATGCTATTTGAAGTATTTTAGGGTTTTATTTTACGCATGTGTTTGGGAGTTTTGTTGATAAAAAAGATACAAAAAAAACTGTAGCAAATAGCGTCTTGTAACAAAGTGTGGTGCCTCTGTTAACTGGTAGCACGCTAAGTTTTTTGGTTGTCAAAATTCTGTTTATATACTACTCAAAAGTTTGCTAAGCACCAAATATTTGACACATCTTTGTGAAATTTGCTTGTGACATATTTGCGATATTTTTGGTGCATATGATTGAGGAATGTATTGAGATGGTCCCCAGTGTTTACATTAGCTCTCTTGACAGGCAGACTTTTTGTGACAGTCATGGAAAGCATGTACCCTTTGATTTTCATGATGTTTCTGGTACTGTCTACATGTACATGATAGGTGCAGGGTATTCAATTTTCATTTCAACACAAACCCTTGTGATTTAATGATTGAATGTGGCAAATGCAAAAATAAGAAGACATTTGTCTGAAGCAGAAATGTGGTGGGCTGCAGGGTTGGTGGAGCAAGGGGCTACCCATCGCCAGGTTGGCGAAGCCCTTGGTGTACACCATACAGTGATCACCAGAGCCTGGGCAAGATTTCAGCAGAAAGGCACACCAGTAAGACGGCATGGTGGTGGCAGAGACAGGGCAACATGTGCAGCTGAAGACCGATTTTTGATCATTCAGGCCCATAGGAACCGCTTTGCCACAGCAACCCAGCTTTGCAGTGACCTTCAGTATGCATCCGGGGTAAATGTTTTGACGCAGTCTATCCGGGCAAGGTTGCATGAAGGTGGTCTCGATCAAGAAGACCATGTATTCGCACTGCACTGTCCCAGAATCACCGGCAGGCATGATATGAATGGACCAGAGAAGATTGGCGACCTTTCCTTTTTACAGATGAGTCAAGGTACTGCCTAGACCACACAATAATATCCATTTTCCATGGTTATCGTATTCAAAAGCTAAAAAATAATGTCAAACACAAATAAAATCTTAATTTCTGTACTTAAATCATTAAAGATATAATTAAATAAAATATGTAGACACTTTTCATTACAATATTTCAACTAAAACGTAAAACAGGTAGTTGGATATACTTGGTGCTTAGCAAACTTTGAGTAGTATATATTATTGCCTTGTTAAAATTAATGGGAGAGTGCCTACAGGCACTCTCCCATTAATTGTAACAGGGCAAATCCACTTAATAATATCACATCAAAAATTAATTGAAGTACATTCACAGAATATGAAGCCTTTTAGCTCTGGTACCCACACTTCAGAAAAAAGCTCCAAAATGGACTTACAGCACTAAACCAGTTAATTGAAATCTCTTCATCCAAAAGTAAGCTGTGTTTGCAGTTTATGATGGAAAACCTAAAAAAAAATGGGTTATAAAGTCATTTTATTTAAATTCGTCTTGTTGGAATTTGTCTTGCTGGGATGACCATTTTCGACATTAATCTTGTTGGGATATGTCTTGATGGGAACAAACCGGGAAGTATCTGGCATTTGACAGCAGTCCAGTTAACATTTACACATACAGTAAATGCATGAACAAAACTATGTCATTCTGCTATGATTTAGGAGCAGTAAAACAAAATTATTGTGTAAAATTGAGAATACAATTATACCATTAAATCTTTTCCAGTCTCTTATGCAACCAATCATGATAAAACTATAACTACGAGCAAACAGAAGAACAAAAACATACCAACAGCAGTAATTGAGACGATTATGTAAGCAAGCTTTATAGATTAGTTTAAGTGTTTAATAACTATTAGTACAACCCCTAATGATATATTTCCACTGGTATACAATGGTTACAAAGGCACTGGTTTGAAAGGCATGTCATTTATAAGGCATAATGAAAAACATAAACTAGTAGTGTACTTGTCACACAGTCTGACAGGTGGAGTATGTTTACTTATTCCCTTCATCACAAAGCTTATGGAAAAGGCCAGCACATTCAGTTAGTAGCTTAACACTTATGTCCCCATACCTTTAACTGGTAGAGTGCTGGAAGCCCATATTTGGGCTTTATTCTGAAGTGCAGGTGCTGCAACTTAATGGCTTAATATTCTAAGGATGTGCGTCATATAATTTTTGAATTGAAATTATTTAGTCTGTGAGGATTTGCCTTGTTACAATTTATGGGAGAGTGCCACTAGGCACTCTCCCATAAATTGTAACAAGGCAAAGAGACATGGACAAATTTGGATGACCAAAAATAATTCAGCACTCTACCAGTTAAATGATAGAGTAGGTGTCTTCCCACTAGACCAGTTCCCTTTGGACCAACTCCCTCTAGGCCAATTCCCAAAAGACCAATTCTCAAAAGACCAATTATTTACTGTTATTGATTAAGGGTTGATTAAGGATAATTAAGAAAACATTTATTTACTGAAAAGCACTTTATTTGATAAAAAAAAATATTTATATGCATAGCATACATACCATTTTACTTCAATTTCACAATTTCGGAAATATTAATAAAATATAGATTTATATTGTGTTGAAACAATTTTTTGACTAATCGATGCTGACGACACTAGTACTAAACAAAACAAATCTATTAACCGATTAGTGAATCACTCACCTGAGTGTATTCTCTAAAGCCTTGAAGCTTTCACAACTAAGAAATTTAATTCAATTTTATTAAAATTAATTCAGTGCTTTCGATTTGAGGTGCACTATCGCAATCGCGCTTCTACATTGGAAACAAGAGTTCTCAACAGATGTTCATGCTTTTTCAACATGTTCTTGTTTGGGGTAAATGTTGCTGTAATAAGATTAGTCAGAAAACAAAACATCACATAATGATATTTACTATTGAATGAAGTTTTACAACTCGCTAGTGCACATACTGACCAAACAAATTGCACTGTTTGGTCATGTGATGTATTTAATATTCAATGAGGTTATTGTTTATAGTTTGTCATCAGTGTACACTTCTTCAGTGACCTGTTTTCTGCTTTCTAAGTTTTTTAGCACAATAACAAAGTGCAGACATTTCTTTTAAGACCACAATATACAAGGGAATTTGGGGGAAAAGTTCAATTTCGCTTAAAAATACTTGACAGAACCAAATATTGGAACACCAAAGATTTATTATTAGATTAATTTGTTTTTTGTGGAACTGGTTGTTTGGTCGTAAGGACATGGAGACATCGGCTTCCGTAATGTCCCACAGTTAACCATTTAGGCCCATTAATTGTATCGTAATTTGGAAGCCACTCCAGCCAATGAATTCAGTTAAAACCACAGTTTTATAGAATTTATTGCTTAGTTTAGCATCTGATATCGCAAAACCAACTAGTCAATTAATCATTGACAACTACCCGGCGATTAGTCGATTATTAAAAATCCAAATGGCATTAATCATTTCAACACTAGATTCATAACAACAATACATGTACCGCTTTACTTCAATTTCTCAATTTTCTTAAATATTTTTACCGTTGCTGCTCCCAAGATGGCCGAACACATAGAAATGCTAAGAAAGTGAGTGTCAACACTTTCCTGATAACATCTCATAATGACATGTCTTGGGCATCTGAATATGCTGTTTATAGACCACATGCCTGAACCTGTTGCCATACACTCTGTGAGTAAAGGTAATAGCATCCTTTATGCTGAGGTGTCTGGAAGCTGATTACCTGGTAGAGTGCTGGAAGCCCATTTTTGGGCTTTATTCTGAAGTCCCGGTATTGCAATTTAAAGGCTTCATATTCTGTGGATGTGCTTCATGTTATCTTTGAAGTGATATTATTTTATCTGTTAGGATTTGCCCTGTCACAATTTATGGGAGAGTGCCTATAGGCACTCTCCCATAAACTGTAACAAGGCAAAGATGCACAAAGAAATTTCCAGGACCAAAAATAACATAGCACTTTACCAGTTAAAACAAAATCACTTATAACACAAAGGATTGCGTTTGTTTTGTTATGAAAATCAGCCCAACATCTCTTGACCACAAAACAATAAAAAGAATCACAACCTTTGAAAGTAAAATATCAATAACATTAAATACAAGCCTGAAAATAAGCGGACTGTCATCTACAAAATGAGGTTCCCAGAGGGTGAATTTGGTGATGCTACCCTGCACAGCAGGGAAGCATCACAAAATTTACCCTCTGTGAACCTCAGTCTGAATCAAGGTCTCAAGCCAAAACAGAAAGATGTACCTAGAGGATAAATTGGCCCACTAATAATAATAACACATTGGCCAGCCGCTGATTTGTCGTGGTTCTCGGACGAGAAGGCCATGGTTACCCCTGTACTCCCAACTGCCTCCCTATTCCCACGCTTCTCCTCTCCTCCCAACACTCGGAGACGAACTGCTTGATGATATCCCTTGTCCCATTCTTCCCAATCTCTCTGATTAGCATATTAACCCTCTCCTTTGAGTCTCCCCCTAACCACATGTCCTTCATTCTCCCATCCCACTTTCCCATTATACTCCCAGTGAATCTCATTCTTTTAGACTGAGCATTCTAGAAGAAAGTGTTCCAGGGTCTCCACCATGTCCAAGTTACACATCTGGCACTCCCTTTCACCGTCTTTCCCAATTTTTCCCCTCAGCTCCAGGGATCGCGACCTCAGCTTGAACACAGTGACCCCCCAAAGGTGCCATCAAGGTACTCTTCAAAACCTGGCTTCTCTTTATCACCGAGGCCAGCCACCCAAAGACCTCTTTGATCTGACCCCCTCTCGCCAATTACGGCTACAATCCTCCATGACCCTTTCTCTGACGATTTTTTTAGACCTGGTTTGCCCCAACGTTCAGGTCCGAGATCTCCAATGAGTAGTTCTCTACTAGCTCCCTCACTTGGACCATCCACCCCGTTTTGATATTTGAGTTGAAAATTCTCAGGAGCATTACTTTACACCATTGGCTGTTGGGGAGATTTACCAAATAATTAAGATAACCGAGCTTCAACAGGTCTATCCTGTCCTTGATCCTCATCCACCCAAGCTCACCCCTGATTGCTTCTAGCGCTTACTCGACCCCGTTATCCATCGGCCTGCATCGTTCTGCAGGATTTCCAAGCTCTTTACGGCCGTCTGGTTTAGGGGTACCACTTCCGTACCATATGTTATACTTGGCAGCCCCACCATTTCCCAAATGGTTTTCCCCACGAAAACCTTATTGAAACTGTTTCTCCCTATAAGTTTCATTTGGTTAAGGATTCGCTTCCCCTTCAGAATCAATTTATTTGTGTGGTTCTGGTAGATGCCTCTTCCTGTAATGTTTATATTTACCCCCAAATACTCGTAATCACCTGTCTCTCCCACACTGAGAAGTTTGCTGCTCCCTTCCGGAATGCAGAACTCACCCACTCTCCATCTTCGAGTGGGGTCCACTGTATAGGATAGCATCAGCAAATTCACCCCCTGGGGACCTCATTTTGCAAATGACAGGTTGCTTATATTGCTTAAATACATTTATAAATATTTATAAATATATCAAATTATTGATATAAAATTATTTTAAAAGTAGAACATATCAATTGGTCTAACGGGAATTGGGCTAAAGGGAATTGGTCTTTTGGGAAATGGCCTAGTGGGAGTTGGTCAAAAGGGAATTGGTCTATTGGGAATGAACTGTAGAGTGCTAAATTGTTTTTGGGCATCAAAATTTGTTCACTTGCCTTTTCCTTTGTTAAAATTTATGGGTGGGTGTCAACACGGCACTCTCCCATAAATTATAACAAGGCAAATCTTTATAGATTAAATATTATTATGCCTCAAAGTTAGTTTGTCCAATCAGAATGCTGGAATACCATCCAAGGGTTCTTCTATATCAGGAAACTCATCGGATATTATTTGATGTCGGGTGAGTAGCCACCATTACTACTTTGTTGCATTTCCACTAGCTTAAAACTTTCAGAATTTGAATTACAACAAAATAAGAGTATTTAAGTACCCAAAATATTTTCAAGGCACTATATTTATTGAGTTAAAACATTAAATATTTTTAAAAATGGACAGAAAATATTATTTGTAGCCGTAAAAATTCTTTGTTGTTTTTACGACTCTATCAACGTTTTATGCTGAAGCGAACATTTTCTTTACAGTTTTCTCAACAGATTAAAAGTGATTTTTTGACTATTTAAAAGTGCTTTGTTAACCCTTTTCAGGTGGTAATGACAGTAAATGTGTAAGGGTATTTCACATGTCATGTGCTTGTAGTGATACATTTTATTTTGTACTCAAATATCACACTTCGAACAGCGATGGTTGTTTACTGTCACCATGGATATGTTCCGGTACCAGTCAATGTTGATGATTCTGCGTAATGCTGTCAATAGCGGTTTCTACGAAAAAAACATCCAGTAGTTCTTTGTTTCTCCTGAAATTTATTTATTAATCCCTTGATTCACATGAATTTCTGACACAGTGAATATGTTACACGGTGTGTAACTGGCTGATACATTTCCATACACGGCACTGAGTGTTCATATCAGGTTTAGCTTCGCCTCACCTGATGTGAACTCTCATCACCTTGTATGGAAATGTATCAGCCAGCTACACGCCATGTAACTTATATTATCTTACAATCAACATGTATTTTGTCTGTATTAACTCCGCAACTGTCCTGTATCCGATCCCCTGATACAGATGTTTGTATCAGGGGGCTGGATACAAGCACGTTCCTTTCGCGTGAGTTCCATTTTTTTTCTCTTTGTTCATCCCGTAGGAATAAATAGTTCGTTATATATTCGTCTACATTCTTGACTTATCCCCAATATATTGTAAGATAAAATGATTATTACCATTACGTGGATGTACAAAATATGTATCCAAGTCTCGCTCCGGGTTCTAAGGGTAGATCACGACTTGTCAACGAGTCGTGATCTACCCTTAGAACCCAGACCAAGACTCAGATACATATTTTGTACATCCACATAATGGTAATAATCTCTATGTATCAGCCAGCTACACGCCATGTAACTTATAATATCAGTTCAAATATGAAGCACTTCCACTGAATATGAAGCCTGTTTGTGCAGTACCCATAATTCAGAATAAAGCCCAAATATGGGCCTCCAGTACTCTACCAGTTAAGTCCCCATACAGCCACAAAGTGCCACTTTTACATTGCTCTGAAAAAGTTGCCTTCAAGGTGCTCTTTCTTGATAACAACACACAGGCTTGAAAATAAGCAGTCTGACATTTGCAGAATGAGGTCCCTAGTGGGTGAATTTGATGATGCTATCCCATACAGTATGCCTATTTATCCTCTGGGTACCGCTTTCTGTTTAGTTTTGAGACCCTGATTCAGATTGAGGTTCACAGAGGGTAAATTTAGTGATGCTACCCTGCAAGGCAGGGTAGCATCACTAAATTCACCCTCTGGGAACCTCATTTTGCAGATTACAGTCTGCTTATTTTCTGGCTTGACTTCACAGGAAGGCAGCATTTATCTTGACAATGTTTTTACATTATTGTTGGCTGACTGTGAAATATGTGAATATGAGCATGTTCACTTAATTGTTAGTGATTTATAAGTTTATTTTTTTGGTGTTTAAGGTCACATATTTCTGCACAATGATTAATCGTGATTACAGCATGGAGATAAAGTCAAGTTCAGTCAATCGGTTATACCCATGGTGCCCATTTTAGAGGACTTCCACACCAAGTGACTGGGTCCTATTTTGGGTCCTAAACAAGCACTGCTTCACTTTTCTGGGGTACTCAGGGGTGAATTGTTAATGATCATATTTGAGAAGTTTAATTGAATCAGTTAATAAATGTGTGAGGAGTTATGTACACAAGAATCTCAAAAAGAAAGCTATAATAAATCTTCTAAGTTCAAGAGGAGATAACCTGGTTGATATCGCAGATTTAGAATATGGGAAAAAGCATGTTTATTTGGTGGTGATCACATTTTAGAAATCAGTTCATAAAAGTTATAAGGAGAATTTGTGAGCACAAGAAACTCATTTAGAAATCTGTAATCCACACAAAAATCTCATTTGGAAATCCAACATAAATCTAAGTTCAAGGGGAAATAACTTGGTTAGAATCACTGCAGTTTTCAACTGTCTGAGTATACAATTGTTCACTTGTTAGGTGACATGTCGAGAGCACAGTGGCTCAGTGGTAGACTGCTGGACTTCTATGCTATAGGTCAGGAGGTCGATCCCGTCTGGGATGACCTGCATGCATTGTGTCCTTGGGCAAGGCACTTTATCCCAGTTGCCTCCATAAGGGCACGATGATGCCGTGTCCTAAGGCGTACTGCTCGTCGATGGTGCACATCTTCAACCGTTGTAACCCTGCTTGAGCGGCGCTTGAACAGATTTAGAATGTTGAGGAGCTGACAGTTGCTTGTCAATGCTTGGTGGTTCTCTCCAGGTACTCCGGCTTTCTCCACCCATAAAACTGTCATGGTCACGATTAGCCATTGTGCACCTTAAACACCAATAAATAAATAAATAAATAGGCGACATGTCTGAAAAGTTCTATCGAAATTTATTCACAAATACAGTGGAGCCCACTTAATTGGATATCTCTTAACTGAATAAACCTGTTAATTTAATTACCCAATACAAAACCATTTACTATACATCCAGTATAAATTTGACCTGTTAATTGAAAATGGGTTTTAGAGTAAACTCCTGTTAACTGAATAAAAAATCTTGCAACCTGTCGAGAAATGACCCTGTTTCTCACCAGTTTTCTTTGTTTATACACCTATTTGGCCTCAGTACACCCAATACAGGCATTTAATCTATTATATCTTGTTTGACAGAGCTCATGGAGCTCTATCAAACAAGATATAGTAGAATTATTTATTTATTTATTGGTGTTTAAGGTCACATACTTCTGCACTATGGCTAATCATGACCACAACATGGAGATAAAGTCAAGGTCAGTTAATCATTTATACCCCATGTTGCCTATTTTAGAGGACTCGCACCCCAAGCATTAGTGACTGGGTCCTATTTTACCAGTGAAACAGAGCTTGTTTACCACAGTAAACAAGCACTGCTTCACTTCCCGGGGTTCCCATGGGGGGATATAATAGAATAAATGCCAAGTTTATCTCTAGAACACAGGAAAGTGACACAATCCCTGTTAAATTAATAATCCTGTTAATTGAATAATTTTCATTGGCAAAGTGGCTATTCAATTAAAAAGGTTCCTCTGTACAGGAGTTGTGCACACAAACATCTGATTTAGAAATTTTTTTTAAATCAGCTTCAAGTTAACCTGGTTGAAATTGTCACTGATTAATATAATAATTTGTTAACGGTTTATTCCAAACAAGACAAATGAAGAAAATGGTCAATCCAACAGGACAGTTCCCAAAAACATGAATTTAACAAGAGCTGGACTTTCGTCCAGTGCATACCCCCACGTGGTGTACCGCCTAGTGTGGGCATACCTATGACTAACAAATAGCATTTAAGAATATTGTCGTACGGACTGATGGATGGATGCACAGATGGATGGACGCAATCCAGTATACCCCCCCCCCCCCCTTCCATTTTCTTCGAAAGTTTTCAACAATTTCTAAGTCAAAAGGTATGGTAAATTGTTTGGTGTTTGGAAGTTTTATGCAATGAGGCAGAAGCCTTTGTCATAGGCAAACTGCATGCCATATTTCACCAAAATCCGATATCCCATACCTAGGATACAGGCTGAACAGACAAATAATGTCTATTTCCTACAATTTCTAAGTCAAAAAAGGGGGATAACTCTAAAAAGGAGAATGTGAGAAATATCGTTGAATCCTTTTTTTAAAGGCTATACCATAAGCAGTGTTCATGGCAAATTTCATTGCAATAGAACATTTGATACCTGAGATACAGGCTGAACAGACAAAATTTGGCTCGGACAGACACAATTTCTGAGTGAACAAGTAACAAAAAAAAAAAAATAAAAAAATAAAAAATAACTAGTGTGGGCATACCTATGACCAACAAATATTATAAAAAATAATAATTTACTTAAGTTATGAATACTTTTGGACGGCCTCACAGACGGATGAACGGACAGACAGACGGATGGACGGACGCATGTAATCCAGTACACCCCTATTTTCTTCGAAAGTGGGGGTATAATTAAAGTGACTATATATATATAACCCATTCATTTTGCGGCTCTGGGCAAAAAAGTATATGAAAAGGGTATTTTGAAGTGGAATTTTATTTTCCAAGAAAAAAATGATGTATTTGAGATATTTCATTTATTATAAACCATCTTGAAAAACTCAATACATAAAAATTTTTTAAGACTTTACATTTTGTACCATATAATATAATAATTTAAACATTTTTTTTTCTATTTGCATGTTATTTGTGCTTGATAAAATTGTTTGGAAAATTTTCAGTTCAGCAACGATAGGGCATGGGAAGGCTCAGCTAGGGATCTGCGAATCACAAATTTTTTTTTTATTCGAATCTCGAATCCATTTGTGTCTCTGATATCGACATCGAATCAAATCCCGAATCAAATCTTAAAAGCCAAGTTATTTCATATTGCATCAACTGGAAGTTACGGAACACTGTGATGACCCTTACGCGACGGAGTGAACACCTTAAACACCAATAACGAAATAATCTCTGTAGCACCGTCGCTGAAACAGCTAGGCCTATTGTCCATAGTTTTAGTTTTTGAACGTCTAACTTGTTACTATTCACGTTCTTAAGAACGTGAATAGTAACAAGTTAGGCCTTCAAAAACCAAAACTATGGATAATGTTCTGGGCCAAATTCACACCTTACCTAACAATTAAACATTGTCAATTACTCAAATAAATAGGAATTGAGCCTACATGAATGAATTTTCTAATGACAGTTTTATCCTATTTTTGTTGGAAATGCAACAAATTGAAGTTAGTACGAGAGATTCGAAAAAATCGAATCCTGAGACTGATTCGGGATCGATCTCGAAGCATACGTATGGTATCGATATCAAATTGAATCTCGAATATTCGTAGGACCCTAGGCTCAGCAGTGTTGAACTGTAAATTAGCCTCTCAATTTTATAAAGCGTAAATTATTTATGGATGGAAATTATGACAAGGAAAAAACAAGAAGGTTAGCATAAAGTATAACATTCAACCTTTTTATTTTTTACTGTGGAGAGAAAAAACCTGAGAATGACAGAATTTATATAAAAATCTCTTTTTTCCGAACTTAAATTTTGTGTCACTGGGGAGTCTGTTCACAAAGATAGCTGATTGACTGTTTGCTCTGCATTTAGTGAATATAAAGTACTGTTGGCGAGACAAGAGATAGACAAACAAGTGATGTATGTTCATTGTTAGTTATTACTCTACCATAAACTGCTGACATGGCTTACTGACAGAGATTTCAATTAACAAAGGCACTATGCAATCAAATCCAACATGCAGTGAATGCAATACACAGGTTGATAAAAATTTTCTAAGTCGAAAAAGTGAAAAAGTGCCATAACTCTGGGAAAAATTATTCGACTGAACCTGTTGTAAATCCTTGTGATATCTGTTCCCTATGCAGGTCTATCAGCACACCAAAGGAGATCCAAATCTGACAGATGGCTTTGAAGTTACAATGCAAAATGTTTGTATGGACAGTTGGACATACGGATGGACAGATGGATGGACAGAGACTTCACTAAATACCCCCGAATCCTCCTTTGGAGGTCGGTGGCATAATAACTGCTCAGCAACTTCTCCAAAATATGAAAATCATCCCCAAAATACATCAAATAGCATAAATATACACATTTTATTTCGTATTTTTATTAATTTCCCCTATAAATAATGAAAAATAAGTTTTTGTCTTGTTGGGATCATCTTGTTAGGATATTTTACCCATTTGTCTTGTTGGGATTTGTCTTTTTGGGATAACACCTTTGTAAATGTGTGCATGTTCATGGTCATGTTTGAGAAGTTTCTTTAACCCTTTACCTAAAGAATCGCCCACATCCGCCCACGTAATATGCAAACTGAGCAGTTGAAAAAATTTAATTTTTCAAAATATTTCAACAAAACCATATCATGTGACCCCTCATTGGAACGAGCTCATTGAGCTTGTTCCAATGAGGGGTCACATGATATGGTTTTGTTGAAATTTTTGGAAAAATTTTAAAAAATTATATTTAAAATAATAAATTTTGATATCGTCTGCATTGGGTAAAGGGTTAACCCTTAACTCCTAGGACATACACAGAATGACATGCACATGTGAATGGGTTAATCGATATGGCAGGAGTGCCAGCGTAGAACGATAAAAACGAGAGGCTGCAGGACTCGAGTTTTATCCTTCCGTGATGGTACAAGTGCCAGATCAATTAACCCATTCACACACACATGTTGTTCTGTGTTTATTACACACCTTTACATCAAAAAAAAGCAATTATTAGAAGGCCACTCAGCAATTCATTTCACAACTTGTCCCCCGAGTTCCAATGTGTTCTATGTGCCAGTAGGCATATAGAACATATTGGAACTCAAGGGATGAACTATCAACAAAAAGAACACATTTTGTTGCCAACCAAATTTGTGAGAGGAACCCGTGTTACTATTTTAGCTATCGCCAGCAATTCAAATTTTAATTCAGGCGCATGATTTGTAGAAAATTACAATGAAATTTCGTTTCAATTTAAAAATAGTCTGTCAACGATTTCTGTTCCGCACATATGTGCAGAATGGATTTTCATTTTCCGCATGGTTTAGTATTGCTGTAGATGGGGATTTCATAGAACAGTCTTGTACAAAAGGGACAAACTGCCCCTTTCATATTGGATTGAAAAAACTGTCCCAAGTGTATTCTTCCTCAAGAACTCTACTGGTAGGCTGCATTTATTCTGACAGTACAGGTAGCCAACAATGATGTGGAAACATTGTTAAGTCATCTGCTGCTGTATATATGTATATACAGTACTTACTGTCATAAAATTAATCCAAGGCTTCAAGGGTTAAAATCAGTTCATTGATGTTGGAGAAGTTGCACCAACAAGAGTCTCCTTTTAAAATCTATATTGAATCTTCCAATTTCAAGGGGACATAACTTGGTTGAAATCATCATAGATTAACCCTTTGAACCCCAGCGGCTGCTTTTCCGGCCCAGAAGCATGATACGTCATAATTTCCTTAAGTAGGATGGCTGCTGAGTGAATGTGTGGTTAGACCAATTAATATTTTCAACGTGCAACCCAACGGCTGCACATTGAAAATATTAATTGGTCTACCTTCAAATAATAAATGTGGACTCTTCCAATTGCTGACACTGAACTTATATGGAAGATACCACAGGGTTCAAAGGGTTAAAAATATGGGAAACTGTTCATGTTTACTTGTTAGTGGTCATGTTTGAGATGGTTTAGTAAAGTTGCTCACCAGCTCCTGTTAAGTTCTCAGTTACTGAAAACTGAATTATTGCTGATCAATAGAGCAGGGCTGGCATTCTCAACAAGAGGCCCCAGGGGGTCTGAGGGTGCTCATCTGATGTGGTAGCCTAAATATCAACCCAGAGAATTGATTTCAACAAGTTGCATCTGCTCCTCCTAAGAAAAGCTTATACCAAATATCCAAAGATTCTGTCCAGTGGATCTAAAAAAAGGATTTTTAAAGAATATTCCTCATATTGAACTAATTAATACTCCGGGCTCCCACAGGGTGCCAAAATATGAACCCAGGGACTTGGCTTGAACAAATTTGAATCTCACCTCCCTAAGGATGCTGTATACCAAATATCAAAAGATTCTAACTACTGGATCTGAAGAAAAATATTTTTTAAAGAATATTCCTCATATTGAACTAAGTTATAATTTGGGCTCCCACAGGGAGCCCATATATGTACCCATATGAATAAGCTCTCATATCAAATTTGTTTCAAATCGGCCTCAAAGTTCAGAAAATAGAAATTTTGGGCGGGGCCAAACTTCTTGCCCCTCCCATAATGACAGCAAATATAGCCCTTCGAACTTCAGGCTAAAAATCATTCCCCTCACATGGCCTCGGCGAGCAATTAGCTCTCCTAAAGCTTACAAAAGCTAGAACAAGTTTTGCTATTATTAAATTCTGCCTAGTGGACTTTGTATATTTTATTTGGTGCTGCTAACAAGGTAGTCTATGTGAGATGGCTACACTTCCCCTCCCACACCTCGGCAAGGCTCAGTGTGTCCGTCTTACAGAGACCACTAACATAGAGATCTGAAAAGATGTGAGTTTTAGGAATAGGCGGTCATAATAATCATTATTTTCTAAGGCCAGGAAGGTAAGTTTTTGCCCTCCTTATTCTTTTTAAGGTGAGCAGTGGGCAAGCAAATAAATCACTCTCCTGAAAATGCCAGGCCTGATAGACTCTGCAGTTCATTGCCACTCACAACACAGTGTGGGTTGTTCAAATTTATTAATACCTCCAGCTCAGTTGGTAACTATTACATAATTTTAACTTTCTTCACTTCAACCTTTTACCTTAGCTGACCGGCAGATTAACCTGCAGTTTGTCAATAATCAAAAGTTTTCCATATTAACATAGTTTATGCCCCCTCATACGAACAAGCTCTTCAAGCTCAATTCAATGAAGAGTTACATTTCGCTCAAAGAATTTAACCCTTTACCTAACATGAAAAGCAGACGACACTTGCAAAAAAAATTCTTGAATAACTAATTTTTTTCATTTTTTGTCTCAAAAACATAGGTTATGACCCCTCGTTGGAACAAGCTCAATGAGCTCGTTCCAACGAGGGGTCATAACCTATGTTTTTGAGACAAAAAATGAAAAAAATAATGAAAATTAATTGGCGATTTTTGAGAATAGCGCTGGCCGGTTTTGGCCGTTACGTTAGGTAAAGGGTTAAAAGACTAGCAGATTTTATTTAAATTATTTTGATAAACATATGAGAATTCTCTTTCTCATTCCAGTTAACAATCTGACTGGCTCTACAAGATCCACTGAAATTATAGATTGAAAAATAAGTTGTTATGTGGTGATGATCTCTTTGAACAACAACCTCAAGGAATGTATGTAAACATCAAGATTTTACTTCATTGAGCATTTTTTTTTCCAAATTGCATAACTGTATAGGAATGTCTGGACTGAAGTGCAACTTGACTGATAAAATGTATTAAATTTTTATCATAAAAAGTGGGTTACAGTATTAACCTTTAATCCCACAGCTCGAGATAAAAGATGTATGATATAGTATTAACTACTTTCATGCTGTGGGCAGATATTCATTCCCACAACCAAAAAAAGTATCTATTTTCACTATACAGTGGAGCCCACTTAATTGGATATCTCTTAATTGTATATCCCTGTTAATTGAATATAATTTTCAAACACAAAACCATTTACCATACCTTCAGTACAAATTTGCTTTGTTAATTGCATATGGATTGTGGAGTAAACTCCTGTTAATTTTATATAAATTTTTATAATGTATCGAAAAATTACTGTGACACGCACCAAATTCCCCTTATTTATCAACGTTTTTGGCCTCACTACATCCAATACAGGCATTTATTTTATTATATCTTGTTTGACAGAGCTCTATGAGCTCTGTCAAACAAGATATAATAGAATAAATGCTCAGTTTACCTCCAGAACACAGGAAACTGACCAAATCCCTGTTAATTGTATACTCCTGTTAATTGAATAATTTCCACTGGCAAAATGAATATTCAATTAAGAGGATTCTACTGTAATAGATTAATTTGATCACTTTTAAATAAGTTTTAACTGGCAAAGTGCTGGAATTAAATCCATATTTGGGCTCCATTCTGAAGTACAGATGGTGTAACTTAAAGGATCCAAAGTCTGTGGATGTGTTTCCCATTATCTTTGAAGTGATATTATTTAGTCTGCAAGGATTTGCATTGAAACTGTAACAAAGTAAAGACATGTTAACAAATTTTGACAACAACAAGCCAAGACCAATACCGGGTCTGGACCTGCATCGTTGCATGCAACTGAATCAGCAAACAGGAAGTGGCTGCACGGCAGATCTGAAAATTGCATACACGATACAACTGATCATTATCAGGCTCCAGATGAAATATAAAATCAATCCCTTGCATAGAAGCCGAGAAAAGTTTGACGAAAAATGTTCAGTGGGTACAGTAAAATTTCAAAGTATTGGCAAACAGGAAGTGGCTGCACGGCAGATCTGAAAATTGCTTACACGATACACCTCATCATTATGAAGCAGCAGACCAAATATAAAATCATTCCCTTTCATAGAAGTTAAGAAAACCTTGACGGAAAAAGTGTTTCAGACGGACGGATGGACGGACAGACTGACGGACAGACTGACGTACTGAGTCGAGCGGTTACTAGACCTGCTCTGCCGCTGGCGATGCAGGTAATAAGTAATATAACACTTGACCTGTATAATACTGATTTCTGGAGCTAAATTTTCATCTTATCCAGGCATGGCTGCTTCACAGCAGCCATGACTGGATTTGATGAAAACTATTGTATAAAATTCTGAGCAGAAGAGTCAATATGTGTTGTAAGCAAATACATGAGAAATAATTTGGTTCCATTTAATTGTACTTCAAAATTTGAAGAAAAAAAAATGCATTATTGGTAGCCTATCACCCTCATGGAACCCCATGAAGTAGAGATGGGCAGTTTTCAAATTTCTTGTCGGTTTCGGTTTCATTCAAAGAGTCGGGTTTTTGGTTTCGGTTTCCATTGTACAAACATAACAATATATTGCATTTGCATGTAAGAAGATGTATTTGGTGCCAGTCTGTGTCAATGGGACTCCCTTTCTAGTTCAACTCACCTGTGTAATATCCTATACCGGTACTCTGATTTCCTGAGCACAATGTATTTGCATAAATTATCTCAAGAGTTTCAAGTTTGAGAACAATGATTTTTGCCTCGAGTCTGTTGCAAAATTAGACCCCCTCCCCAAATACCTGTGTTTAGGGTAAGCCAACACACCCTAAAATATTATGTTGACCATAAAAATTTTATCGAGTAAAAGTCGCTCATAAGCCTCATATAGGTCATTGAAACCCAAAATTTCCATCCACTTTCAACTGTGATTTTGACACTGGCTTTGGAGTTCATGGCTTCAAAATTACATGTAGAAATAAATATATTTGTCATTATAAATGTGGAACAAGTGACAAGTTTCAGTTCAGCAAAGGAAATCGCATTTGATAAACAGATGAAAGTTTAAAACACGATGCATAAGAAGTAATTTTGTCACCTATTTTCGTGGTAAATGCCATGCTCGAACGCAATACCAATTACTGCAGCTGTTCTGAAAACGGAGTAACGTGACTCTGAAGTTTGAAAATAGGTTAATTTTAGGTTGTTTATATCTTTATTCTGAGAATTGAAGACCTGATTAGTGTTTTTTAACACTGAAGTTGAAAACCGTGACAATGGTTTTCTGTAATTGTTTCGGTCTCGGAATTTTGGATTAACTGCCCATCTCTACCATGAAGTGGAGCGGTTCTTGTTATTTTGTACAAGTTACAGTATAATAGGACCTGGTAATCAATGCCAGGATGGAGTCCTCTGAAGAGGGAAGCTTCGGTAAAAATGATTGGCTTGACTTGGCTTTATACTTGCAGCCATGATATAGCCCTTGATGCTAAAAGTGACTTTAAAACATCAATTGTGTCCAAACGTACCATTTCTGTAATCAGAGGTGTTCAGTAGAAAAGGAGTGAACAGCTGACCTTTGGTTTAAGGTCCAATGCTCTAATCACAGAGCCACCATGCACCCCTAGGCATTGGTCACAGGTCCTATCATACTGGTAGTGCAGTGGAACCCTGTTAATTGAATAGCCACTTTGCCAATGAAAATTATTCAATTAACAGGGATTGTGTCACTTTCCTGTATTCTGGAGATAAACTTAGTATTTATTCTATCATATATATAATAGATTAAATGCCTGTATTGGATGTACTGAGGCCAAATAGGTCAAAAAACAAAGAAAAACTGGAGAGAGTCAGGGTAATTTCTTGATAGGTTACAAGATTTTTTATTCAATTAACAGGAGTTTACTCTATAACCTATATTCAATTAACAGGTCAAATTTGTACTGGAGGTATGGTAAATGGTTTTGTGTCGGAAAATTATATTCAATTAACAGGGATATACAATTAAGAGATATCCAACTAAGTGGGCTCCACTGTAAAGAACCTATTCACAACAAAATCAAGCACTGCTCGACTTCAAAGATTTCTGTGGGGAAACAGTTAAGTGAAATGAATGAGAGTACTCATGTTTCCTGAATACAAAGACAGACACACATGCAATACGGTAGTATCTAGATATATTTAGAATCTATATAACTATACTTCTAAAGAGAATATCACAGCGATGATGCTTTTGATGATGCTTTTAACATCCGTTTTTCCATTGAATAGTGTGATGTTGTGCCAACAACACATTTACAGCAAGAAATTTGGCAGTGAGTAACTGGTAAGTATGAATGAATGAATGAAGACGAGGAAGTAAGTTGTGGTTCTAATCTACTTAGCAGATGAAGTCATTAAATGAAAGCTAGTTATGAGTAAGATATAAACCCTTTGTCTAACACAACAGAAGGTTAAAAATTTCTTGAATAACCTGCAATAACTAAACATTTTCATTTCTTGCCACAAAAATACAGCTTACGTCCCTTCATTGGAATGAGCTAACTGTTCTCATTCAATAAGGGTCATATGCTATCTTTTGGAGGCAAAAATTTTCCAAATAATGAAATTTGAATAAAGTTTTTGTAAATAGCACTGGCCGAAATATGGCCGTTACATTAGGTAGAAGGTTATAAATGCTTTACCCAACACACAAGATATCAAATTTTATTATTTTAATTGTTGTTTTTCAAACTTTTTCAGAAAATGCAACAAAACCATATCATGTGACTCCCTCTCTGGAACGAGCTCAATGAGGGATCACATGATATGTATGGTTTTGTTGAAACTTTTTTGAAAAATGTTTTTCTTTCAACTGCTAAATTTGGAAATTATGGTTATGGATGCAGCCGATTCGTTAGGTAAAGGGTTAAGGAGCACCAATCACATGCTAACTGTCCCAATCCCATGATATGGGCAGAAACGTGCAAGAAAAGAGAAAATAGCATTGGTTGAAGACAAATGCACCATCGACGTGCAGTACACCTTAGTACACAGTGCCACCGTGCCCCCAGACATGGGCAATCAGGATGAAGTGCCTTGCCCAAGAACACAATGCAGTAATCCCTGGCGAGGATCAAACCATGGACCTTTCAGTTTGAAGTACAAGCTGTAACCACTGAGCCACCGTGGTCCCAAGGGGGGGGGGGGGGGGGGGGTCATTAAAATAAATGCGGAATATTCCATAAATGGAGACTCAAAATAGTTTCGGAAATGGAATTCCTTGCATTATTTTTCTATCTTCAGGTCTCCTGATTATAGAAGAGTTCAAAGGGAGATATTTGATAAGATTTTGATAACATCTGGAGGATTCAACAAGAGCTGGACTGTCATCCGGTGCATACCCCCATGTGGTGTATCACCTAGTGTGGGCATACCTATGACCAAATATTATAGAAAACAAGTTCCATAATAATTTACTTAAGTTATGAAAGTTATGAATATTCTCGGACGGACTCACACACGGATGGAAGGAGAGACGCACAGACGGATGGATGCATGTAATCCAGTATACCCCCATTTTCTTTGAAAGTGGGGGTATAAAAATAATAATCTGACAACACCGAAAATCATTCTAGTCTTGGGAAATGTTACAATTTAATTACATAGCAAGTTCCATAATAATTTACTCAAGTTATGAAAGTTATGAATATTCTCGGACACACGGGTGCAAGGGCGCATGGACGCACAGACGGACAGACGCATCTAATCCAGTATACCCCCTATTTTCTTCGGAAGTGGGGGTATAAAAATTTCTGAATCATCACCGGCTCAAATTGAATCAAATCTTCAGTATGATTTTGAATCAAATTTCGAAGCTTCACAAAGCCCAAGTTCAGACTTGAAATAAACCAGCTGAACAGTTGATACACAATCAGGGACCGACCTAAGCATTTAAAAATAAGAGCCAGTTATGGAGCCTACTTTTGAAATCTAGAAGCCAGATTTACTTCTTAACTGGTAGAGAACAAAATTAGTGTTTGTCAAAATTTGTTCATGTGTTGTGCCTTGTTACAATTTATGGGAGAGTGCCTGTAGGCATTCTCCCATAAATTGTAAAAATGTAAGTCCATACAGATGATATAATTTCACTTCAAATATATGTTATTTATTTATTTATTTATTGGTGTTTAAGGTCATATACTTACGCACAATGGCTAATCATGACCGTGACAATTTTACAGGAGGAGGAAGCCGGAGTACCCGGAGAGAACCACCAAGCAACGACGAGCAGCTGCCAGCTTCCCAACATTGTAACTCTGCACTGCAGCACAGGCAGGGTTAGATTGGTTGAAGACATTCACACCATAGACGTGCAGTACACCTTAGTACACGGCGTCATCGTGCCCCCATGTGGACAATCAGGGTTAAGTGCCTTGCCTAAGGACACAACGCGTGAGTCCGAAAATATAATATGAAGTACATTTACAGAACATGAACCTTTTAACCCTTTACCCAATGTAACGGCCAAAATCGGCCAGCGCTATTCACAAAAATTGCCAATTAGTTTTCATTATTTTTTTCATTTTTTGTCTCAAAAACATAGGTTATAACCCCTCAATGGAACGAGCTCGATGAGCTCGTTCCAAAGAGGGATCATAACCTATGTTTTTGAGACAAAAAATGAAAAAAGATTAGTTATTCAAGAATTTTGTTTGCAAGTGTCGTCTGCTTTTCATGTTTGGTGAAGGGTTAAGTTGCAGCACCTTCACACCTGCATGGGCATCAAGCACTCACCACAGTTAACCCTTTACCCAACATAACGGCAAAAACCGGCCAGCACTATTTTCAAATATCGTCAATTAATTTTCATTATTTTTTCATTTTTTGTCTCAAAAACATAGGTTATGACCTCTCGTTGGAACGAGCTTGTCGAGCTCGTTCCAACGAGGGGTCATTACCTATGTTTTGGAGACGAAAAATGAAAAAAATTAGTTATTCAAGAAATTTTTTTGCAAGTGTCGTCTGCTTTTCATGTTAGGTAAAGGGTTAACTGTAGTTATATTACTTTTCTAAACTATCTTCTTGTTGGAAGCTTTTAGCTGTGTAGGACACACATTTATGCATTTAATAACATTCTTTTGTGGCATAACTAAGTTGTTTTTCAAATAACTGAATTTTTTTTTATCACACCATAATAATCATTCATTTTCATAATAGTTCCCAGTCAGATTTTGGCTGCATATAAGTGGCCAATGGATGAAATGGTTCGTATGGTTACAAGCCAACTTTGAAGCCTATATTTAAAATTCAGAAGCCAAATCAGAATTTTAGGAGTCAAATTCACAATGGCTACTTACTAGGTTGGTCCCTGAACACAATGTGTGAGCCCTAGTGCACTGCATAATGGCAGCAAAGAAAGTGACAGTGACTAAATTGGCAGCTACAAAAATGATACCAACGAACACAGTGAAAATAAAAGGCTGGATAAAATAGCAAAGACTGAAAGAAAATGTTTCAACCCTTAAGGCCTGAGCATTAAATCCACTTTAATCCTTTACCCAACACAGATGATTTCAAAATTTACTATTTTAAATATTATTTTTCCAAAAATTTCAACAAAACCATATCGTGTGACCCCTCATTGGAACAAGCTTGATCAGCTTGTTCCAATGAAGGATCCCATGATATGGTTTTGTTGAAGTCTTTGAAAAATAATACTTTTTCAAGTACTGAAATTGCACAATACAGGGGAGGAGATGGCCTATTCATTGGGTAAAGGGTTAAAAGCAATGTTTTTTAGAAAAATCTTGACTGTCTTAACTTGACAAGGAACTACCTCCAAGCAATTAATCTCATATAAATTAATAGGATATGTCAGTAATTGTGGTCTTAATTAAGTGAACTCTGCCAAATATATGAATTGCCTCATACTTGCATAAGGCAGTCAGCTATTTTCAGCACTTTGGAATAAAAATTTAATTCTTTTTGCCTGCAAAGGTTTACAATTTAGACATGATTACAAAATTCAGACTTCATTTTCCTCAACGGTGCAAGCAGATCTGAGTCACAAGATCTATAACCAACTTGGACAAAACATGTTGCCTGAAGTTATTACCAGTGTCATTGTGTAACAGCTGACAGAAATAAAATTATGCATCAATTTTACTAACTGTTTTCATGCCGAGGAGAACCCAATCAGTCCAAAAACAACAGGCCCCACAGGGCCTGAAGCGCTCATCTTGAACAGAACACAATTTAAACAGAGTCCAAGAATGAGTCTACATTTAGCAAGCCATCTCCATAGGCTACACGTTCAATCCTTGAGTCCCTCAGGAGAGACAAAAAAAATCTGGGCATCATGCCTTTTCATCAGTTGATCATAATGTAAAATGTAGAGCTCCCCTATGAAGCCCCTTGATACAACCTGTGGATTAATCTTAGTTACACACCTCTAGAGGGTACTGAATACAAGATTATTAATTCTTCAGCAAAATGGCCAATTCCGGCTCCCATAGAGAGCCCAAATATTAACCCAGGCTCTTGATTTGAACACAGTTGAATCTGACTTCCCTAGAGATGTTGTGTACCGAATATGAAAGCATTCTGACTGTTGGATCTGAAGAAGAGAAATTGTAAAGAAATTTCTTCGAATTTCACTAAGTTCAAATTTGGGCTACCATAGCGAGCCCAAATATTAACCTATGGATCCGATTTGAACAAACTTGAACCTGACCCCCCTAGAGATGTTGTATACCAAATATGAAAGCATTCTGACAAGTGGATCTGATGAAGAAGATTTTTTAAGAAATTCCCTCATATTGAATTTCATGTTCCCATATGGAGCCCAAATATTAATCTAGGTACTCGAATTGAACAACCTGGAATCTGACCCCCCTCCTAGAGATGTTGTATACCACATATAAAAGCATTCTGACTGGTGGATCTGAAGAAGAAGATTTTTAAAGAAATTTCCTCATATTGTACTAAGTAAAAATTTGGGCTACCATAGTGAGCCCAAATATATACCTAGGGATCTGATTTGAACAAACTTGAATCTGACCCCCTTAGAGATGTTGCATACCAAATATCAAAGCATTCTGACTGGTGGATCTGAAGAAGAAGATTTTTTTAAATTACCCTCCATATTGAACAAAGATAAAATTTGGGCTTCCATAGGAAGCCCAAATTTTAACCTAGTGACTTGGTTTGAACAATCTTGAATCTGAACCTCATAACAATGATGTATACCAAACATTAAAAGATTCTGACTGGTGGTTCTGAAGAAGAAGATTTTTAAAGAATATTCCCCATATTACCCTATGTTAAAACTTTGGGCTCCTGTAGAGAGCCCAAATATGAACAAATGAGCTTTATTTCAACAAACTTTTATCTGACCCCCCCCCCTATGAATGCTGTATACCTAATATCAAAAGATTCTGATGATTGGTTCTGAAGAAAAGATTTTTAAAAATTTTTGCAAATATGCTGACTCAGCATTTTTTCGATGCCCATTACAGAACACCCTAACATAACAGATGGCAATTTTTTTTACCATTCAATTCTACTGGGCCTAAGGATACTTCATACCAAATAACAGCTCTCTGTTCCGTGTGGTTTGGGAAACATGGGCGTTTGAAAATATTTCTATTTTTAGCTCCCAGGGTTCCCATGGGGATGCAGAAATTTTTTTTTTTTTCCATGGGTCAAGTACTTATGACCCAATAATACCACAAACCAAATTTGGTTCATACCGGACCATCGGTTCAGAAAATAGAAATTTTGGGCGGGGCCAAAAATCTTACCCCTCCTATTACAAAGCCAAATATTACTTCACGAACTTCGTTTGAACAAACTTGATTCTGCACCTCATATGGAAGCTCCATAGCAAATATCAAGTCATTGTACACACTGGTTCTTGAGACGAAGATTTTAAAAATATTTTGGAGCATTTTCCCCCACTCCCTCTCTATGGGGCTGGGCATGTTGAATTGAACAAAAATAAAATGCCACTTTGTGACCATCACTCACACAAACTTTCACTTGAATTGGCCCAGTGGCTTTGGAGGAGAAGACCAAAACAAGGTGTTGACAGACGACGGACGCCAGACGACGGACAGAGAGCGATGAGATCAGCTCAGCTTGACTTTGTCAAGATGAGCTAAAAACATACTTGTTCTTGTGTTTCTTTCCTTGACTTTTAATCCTGTTGTGGTTCTTGAATTTCCAAAAATTTACTTTTAAGAAAATTCAATTTATTTGGAAATTTTAATTATTTATTTACTAGGGTTTTAACAACACTTTAACAGCCAAGGTCATATGGTGTCGGTGACAGTTTTACGGGGTGGAGGAATCTGAGTACTCGGAGAGAACCACCCAGCAGCTGCCAGCTCCCCAACATCGTAACACCGCACTGCAGCACAGACAGGGTTAAAATGGAGACATGCACACCATTGACGTGCAGTACGCCTTGGTACACGGCGTCACCGTGTCCCCATGTTGATAACTGGGGTTGAGTGCCTTGCCTAAGGACACAATGCGGGAGTCCAAATTGATCGCTCAGACAGTCACCCATCCAAGGACTAACCAAGCTCGACATTGCTTAACTTCAGTGATCTGAGGAGAATAGGTTACCACAAGGCAATCGCGCCCTTTGGAAATTTTAATGGATAATATTCTGTTAACCCTCAGAAGCCCAAATCCTGTTTAACAACACTTGCGTACTGCAACAAAACAGCTGCCCCAACATGCAATCTTTAGTTAAACTTCCCAGTTACAAGTCTAAGTACATTGGCAGTTGTTTCAAGGCAAGTCTTGGCTGCCTGACTTAACAAGAAATAACCGCAAAGCCACAGAATCTAGACTGTCAAGGTGTACTTAAAATGTCTAAAAATCTCCAGTTATTTATTGTTGTTTAAGGCCATTTTCAGCATCTACGTCTATATCATGATCGCAAGACAGGCATGAAGTCAAGTTTAGCTAATCGTTTACACATATGCTGCTAACTTTGAAGGACCATCCTCCCCAGACATTGGTTATGGAGACCTATTTTACCAGTGACACAGAACGTGTTTACCACAGTAAACAAGTGCTGCTCCCCTTCATGGGGTTCCCACAGGGTACCAAGGGGTTAAAAAGCACCAGGGTTATACATATTTCTACTTGTTAATCCTTTATTTAACAAGCCTAGATGATACTTAAAATATTTTTCCTTTATCAACTAAAACTTTTCATTTCTTCTTCCAAAACATAGCTTATAACCCCTCACTGGAATGAGCTCAAGGTGTTGTATATGTTTAGGAAGCAAAAATTGAAAAAACATTTTGGGAGCTTGCACATAAAAGCTGCAACAGATGGTATTTCTTTATTGGTGTTTAAGGTCACTCTCAGCATCACAGACCTGATTGACTAACCAGCTGACACACTAGGCAGGCAGATCATCCAACAGTGCCACACATAGAGCTACTTGTCAAAGCTAAAAATCGTAATAAAACCACATCATCTGACCCCTCACTGGAATGAGCTCATCAGCTCGTTCCAATGAAGGGTCACATGACATGATTTTGTAGAATTTTTTTTTTAAATTTCCAAAAATTATATTTAAAATAATAAATTTTGATATCATGTGCATTGGGTAAAGGGTTAACTGTCTACCAAACACAAATAAAAGATTACACTTGTAAACAAATTTCTTTAATAACCTGGAATAACTAAAAAAAAACAATTTTTCACAAGAAAAAAAAGCTTCTAATTTTCAAAATTTGTACAGTTCTGCATCAAATTGGCTTTATGTTCTGTTTTTAGTCATGCATCAACCAATGAAAATATTCCATTACAATTTATTATTCATATTATGACATAAATACGACCCGCGTTGTGTCCTCGAGCAAGGCACTTTATCCCGGTTGCCTACATGGGGCCACGATGATGCCGAGTACTAAGGCGTACTGCACGTCGATGGTGTCTTCAACCGCTGTATTCCTGTTTGAGCGGAGCTTGAACAGTTAGAATGTTGAGGAGCTGACAGTTGCTCGTCGATACTCGGTGGTTCTCTCCGGGTACTCCGGCTTCATCCACCTGTAAGACTGTCACGGTCACGATTAGCCATTGTGCATAAGTATGTGACCTTAAACATCAATAAATAAATAAATAATATGACATAAATTTTTTTTTTTCTCTTATAGAGATTTACAAAGATTATATTATGCTGCCGACCAAATGCAATGGTGAATGAAAAAAATACCACTGTCAAATTACCATGCAGAAAGACCAAAAGAAATTTCACGAAGAATCCACATTGCTTTATAACAAAAGAAAGAAGATACAAAACTTGACTCCAGTGCTTGGAAGATTACAGATTATTTGATACAATTAATTAATCAAGAATATAACACTGACTTGGAACAGAATTAATTTTGTTCTTGCTGAAATAATCATTATCGTGGTCATTTTGCATCGTTCATCTGTCATTCTACACTTGGTTAGATTGTTTTGTATCAATCTGTCAATCTAAAAAGTCAGGGCTAGTTGCTGACATTAAATATGTACTTTTGATGGAAAACATCAGCCAGAATTATCCTGCAAGGTAAAATCATAAAATAGGTTTACCAGCCAGCGTTAATTGTTTATCACAGATGTAATCCATCATTTGGCTCTGGCTGAATTTTTTTTCTATTGGGATTTAATGACACTATCAACAGCCAGGGTCACATCATATTGGACAGTTTTACAGGTGGAGGTAGCTGCCATACCCAGAGAGAACCACCAAGTAATGGTGAGCAACCATCAGATTCCCAACATACTAACTCCACACAAGCAGGGTCAGCAATGATTGAAGACAAGTGCACCACCGACGTGCAGCATGCCTTTGTACACAACGCCACCATGCCTACGCACGGGCAATTAGGATTAAGTGCCTTGCTCAAGGACACAACGCAGCTACCCCTGGTGGGGATCATACCATGGACCTTTTGGTTTGAAGTTCAATGCCATAGCCACTGAGCCACCATGCTCTCGGCACTGACTGAATAAGAATACAGTTTGCGAAATAGGACTAATTTGTCCCATGATGTACTACCATTGTTTTAGTTTAATTCTGTGGAAGAAGATAGGGATATACATAAAGTGCTATCACATATCAAAAGAGTAATTGGGAAGGGTAATCCCTCTTTGCAAGTCCTGTAGACTAACAACTCACCAGCATCTTCCATACTGTTTTTCATCTTGCCTTAACCCCCTGCACTCTGGTGTCAAAATATCTAGACTTCAGCCTGCCATTTTTACCCATAATGCAACTAGAAATTTAACCAATTCAATCTTTTCTGACAGAGCTCACTGAGCTCTGTCAAACAAGGATGAATTGGTTAAATTCCTATGCGCAATAAAGGGAAAAAATGGTAACCGGAAATTTATATATTTAGACATCAGTGTGCAGGGGGTTAACCATCATCTTCCCTCACTATTCTTGTACAGAAAATCCAGTGGGTGTGTTTCACACAAATAAGATCAAAGTTGTTTAGAACTAGAAATGGCCTTTGCATTAGTACTAACTCTATATTACACATCCATTAACCCTTTACCCAATGCAGACGATATCAATATTTATTATTTTAAATATCATTTTTTTTTAATTTTTCAAAAAATTTCAACAAAACCATATCATGTGACCCCACGTTGGAACGAGCTCGTTCCAAAGAGGGGTCACATGATATAGTTTCGTTGAAATGTTTTGAAAAATAATATTTTTTCAACTGCTGAATTTGCATATTACGCGTGCGGATGCGGCCGATTCGTTGGGTAAAAGGTTGAACTTTAAACCCCTGTATTTAATGGAATCGCCGCCATGACATAAATGTTCTGTATTCAACTGGTGATGTACAAGCCAAAACTTTTTTCCAAGCACAGTATATACTAGTTCCTTTCTGTCGCGTAATGTGAAAATGAAAACATCCAATGCAAAATAAAGTCAGTTCACAAAAAAATTAGTTAACCAAAAATGAGATAATATTAAAAAAAACAATCGTTTCCAACCACAACATTAACCCAGTCCCATGGCCGTCTTGTCTGTGGATCTCATTATATCTAATTTGGACAACTTTATTTTTCGAACTTCTTTTAAAAAGGTTTCTCTCAGCTGTTTTGCAAATCTGTCCAAATTTGTACATATATTTTTACTAACAGTAATAGCCACCAAATGGTTGGGCGTGAATGGACTCCAGCCGAAGAGAAACAGCGATACAAATTTCAACAAACACACCCAATAGAAAAGATAACGAATGTAATTTAGACTGGTTCCCAAAAGATTGTTTTGATCTTTTATCGATCCATTTGACCAGTATGGCTTCAAACAAAACAAATGGACTCTTCACCTTTGGTTTAAACATCGGAATTAAAATTTGTTTATTTAAATGAATTTTAATGCATGGGATGTCTAATAAACACAGAATACAATGTGTGTTTGAATCGGTAGGTGTTTGACATAACTTGTTGGAATGGCATACTCTCGCGAAATATGACTACACCATTCCAACTCGTTATGTCATACACCAACCAATTCAAACACACATCGCATTCTGTCTCTTTATCCAATGCACATGATGTCAAAATGTATTATTTTAATTACTGTATTTTTTGTTTAAATTTTTTTAAAATTTCAACAAAACCATATCATGTGACCCCTCATTGGATTGGGCTCGACAAACTCATTCCAATGAGGAGTCACATGATATGGTTCTGTTGAAATTTTTTGAAGTTTTTTTTTAACTGCTTAATTTGTAAATATTGCAATAGGATGCATTCAATATATTAAGTAAAAGGTTACATGCTGAAGGTGAATTTTTCTGCTCAGTACAAAATTACTCTTTCCTAGTAAAGGAATAGTCCTGGAATTTATAAACAAACTATCCCCAAATATATGAGTAGTATGATATATTTATAATATGATATATTTTTTTCATCATATGACTCATCCGTTTTGTTCACTTTAAAACATTTGATATTTTGTTTTCATATTAATCAGTGATAAATAAAGCCTTCCATCAATTTCATTGGTCAATTTCAAAACTAGACAAGTTGATTGGCTGAACAAAATACAACTGGGCCACATATTCATAATTTGCATAATTAGAGATGGGAGCTTTCATTGGTCAATTTCAAAACTGAACAATTTGATTGGCTAAACAAAATACAACTGGGTCACATTTGCATAATTTCAGTAGGGAGAATTTACATTATCTGTCCTATTTAGGTGGGTTATATTGTATTAATCTTTTACCTACAAGAAAAACGCCATTAATTTTTTTTTATATTTTCACTTTTTGCTTCCAAAACATAGGTTATGACCCCTCATTGGAACGAGCTCGATGAGCTCATTCCAATGAGGGGTCATAACCTATGTTTTGGAAGCAATAAATGAAAATTTTTAGTTATACGAGGATGTTTTTTCCAAGTGCCGTCTGCAACTCAAGTTAGGTGATGGGTTAAAAAGTCATACTGAGTGGCTAATTTGTGCGTGTGTGTGTCATATGATAAATAGAATATGAAATGAGTGTTTTTCTCATATAATATTTATGAAACTCGTCCGAATTTTCTGTTCGGGCTCGCCAAAAAGGAAAATTCTTAGACTCGTTTCATAAATATTATATGAGAAAAACACTCATTCCATATCCTCTATTTATGTCAGACTCCAACGACATTTTCATCAAATCAGGTCATATGACTGCTTTCTAGAAGTGATGACTTGATTTTATGAGGAATACAGATCAAAAGTTTGTAGGTTCAATCTTGATCCGCATCACCTATAATGTACCCTTGGTCAAGATACTTTATCCCAATTGTCAAAGTGGATCAATGGTACACATGCCTTCAACCCAGCTAACCATATTTGTGTGAGGTTAGTAAGTGGGAGAATCTGACAGTTACTTGCACTGCTCAACAGTTCTCTCCGGCTTCCTCCACATGTAAAACTAGCTGCTGAAGGTGTTAAATTCCAATAAATGAATAAGCAAGAAAAAAGAGAAATATGGAGGGTTACATATGACAGCTCCTGCAATACTTTGGGTAACATATGCTACTTACTGGAATGGTGGCATTTCTCAAGATGTCATAAATGTCTGCCATTTTGAACAAACAAACGAACACATATGCCGTCTAACTCAGTTAAACTTCTGAAGCTACTCAATAAAAATTATTCCCAAGGACAAACAACAATGATGCAAACAATAAATGAAAGTGTTAATGACACTGTAGCTCAACTTGACAAACTTGAACTTGGAAAGTTATAAATGAAATGGCAAAACTGAAGATCATTGGTACCAATGCTATTTGATGAAATTTCAACATAACAGCATTGTGTGTGCACAACGTCAGAGTAATCCATGCATTTTTAAATGTAAACTGTAAGACTTGCTAAAGGAAGAATGTTGATACACAAATGCAGTATGTTCAGAGGTTATTGTAAATGACAACTTTTTTTACAGAAATGAATGCTAATCAATAGCTCTTATCAAAAGGTCTTGCCTAATGAGCACACCAAGTTCAAAAACAATCCTATGATAAATGTGGCCTGTAGGCAAGTCAAAGAATGTTGATGCACAAATGCAATAAATTTAAAGATAAATTTAAAGATTCTTGCTAACAGCAACAGTTTTTGATGGAAATGAAAAGAAAATCAATAGCTCCTATCTTTGTCACCCTGCATAAGCTTACAATGTTTCAAAACAACCTGATAATGAACGTGCCCTATGAGGCATGACAAGGGAAGATGTCAATGCACAAATGCACTAAGTAGAAGGTGATTGATTGTGGCAATGTTTTTATGTTTTGTTTTTTTGTGGAAATTCATAAATGTACCCTGTAGAGCGTGCAAAAGGGATAAGTTGATGCACAAATACAGTAAGTTCAAAGGCTGGTGATAATGACAATAATTTTTTATGGAAATAGCTCACATCTAGAGGTCACCCCGAACACACATACCAAGTTTCAAAGTGATCCGATCATAAATGTGCCCTGAAGGGTGAGTTAAAGGGAAATATTGAGATCTGACTAAACTAAGTTCAAAGGTCAGCGGCAACATTTTTTGACAGAAATGGAAGAAAATCGACAGCTCCCATACAGATGTCACCCTACACAAGCACACCAAGTTTGCAAGCGATCTAATCATAAATGTACCCTGCAGGGTGTGTCAAAGAGAAATATTGATGTTTAACTGCATCGAAGGTCATTGCCAGTGGCAACATTTTTTTATGGAAATTGAAGAAAATTGATAGCTCCCATCGGGAGGGAACCCCAAACAAGCATACAAAGTTTCAAACTGATCGGATTATAAATGTTCCGTGCCCTGTAGGACATGCCAAAGGAATATATTGATGCCTGACTAAACTAAGTTCAAAGATCGTTGCCAGTGGCAACATTTTTTGAAGGTTCGGAAATGGAAGAAAATCAATAGCTCCCATCGAGACGTCACCCCAAAGAAGCATGCCAGGTTTCAAAGCAATCCAATCAAAAATGTGCCCTGTAGGGTAGGCCAAAGGGATATATTGAGGTCTGACTAAACTTGCCCTGTAGGGTGTGCCAAAGGGATATATTGAGGTCTGACTAAACTAAGTTCTAAGAACGTTGGCCGCGGCAACATTTTTTGACAGAAATGGTAGAAAATTGATAGCTCCCATCTACAGGACACCCCAAACAAGCATGTCAGGTTTCAAAGCAATCCGATCATAAATGTGCCCTGTAGGGTGTGCCAAAGGGAAATATTGAGGTCTGACTAAACTAAGTTCTAAGAACATTGGCCGTGGCAACATTTTTTAACGGAAATGGAAGAAAATCGATAGCTCCCATCTAGAGGTCTTCCCATACAAGCATGCCAGGTTTCAAAGCAATCCGATCATAAATGTGCCAAAGGAATATATTGATGCCTGACTAAACTAAGTTCAAAGATCGTTGCCAGTGGCAACATTTTTTGAAGGACGGAAATGGAAGAAAATCAATAGCTCCCATTGAGACGTCACCCCAAAGAAGCATGCCAGGTTTCAAAGCAATCCGATCAAAAATGTGCCCTGTAGGGTGTGCCAAAGGGATATATTGAGGTCTGACTAAACTTGCCCTGTAGGGTGTGCCAAAGGGAAATATTGAGGTCTGACTAAACTAAGTTATAAGAAAGTTGGCCGCGGCAACATGTTTTGATGTAAATTGAAGAAAATTGATAGCTCCCATCTAGAGGTCACCCCAAACAAGCATACCAAGTTCCAAAGTGATGGCAATAGCTCAGCTTGACTTTGTCAAGTTGAGCTAAAAACTATTTCTAAGGACAAAAACTAATAGACAAAGACACATGTTTTTCAAAATCTTACAAGGGGCATAACTGTGGTATACAAGCATGGACAAAACCCGCAATATCTGGATATCCTTCCCCCATTCTGGTCTATCATCATACCAAACAGCATCAAAAATCGATCTACCAAAGATTTAGTTATCATGCAAAACTTTCATCAAATAGTCTTCTAAGTGTAACAAGGATCATATCTGGTATTTATGTGTAGGTGAAGCCCACAATATGTGGGTGTCTTTTCCCCCCATGCTGTTCTATCAGCATACCAAATGACATCACCAATGTCTTTCTCCCCATGCTGGTCTATCAACATACCAAACAACATTGAGTTATAATGTTTGCACACAAAGTTTTCTAAGTGTCACAATAACTCTGATACACATGCATGGATGAAATCCATAGTATGTAGATATCCTTTCCCCTATGCTGGTCTCTTACCTTACTAAAGGACATCAAAATCTGACATCTGATGCTTGAGTTACAATGCATGGACAAAACCCGCAATACCTGGATATCCTTCCCCCATTCTGGTCTATCATCATACCAAACAGCATCAAAAATCGATCTATCAAAGATTTAGTTATCATGCAAAACATTCATAAAATAGTCTTCTAATGTCTTTCTCCCCATGCTGGTCTATCAACATACCAAACAACATTGAGTTATAATGTTTGCACACAAAGTTTTCTAAGTGTCACAATAACTCTGATACACATGCATGGATGAAATCCATAGTATGTAGATATCCTTTCCCCTATGCTGGTCTCTCACCATACTAAAGGACATCAAAATCTGACATCTGATGCTTGAGTTATAATGCAAAACCTTTATATGGAAAGTTTTCTGAGTGTAACAAGGACCATAACTCTGGTACATATGTGTGGACAAAACTCACAAAATGTGGATATCCTTTCCTCCATGCTGATCTATCACCATACCAAAGGTCATCAAAATCTGATAACCAATGCTTGAGTTAAAATGCAAAATGTTTGAAAGGAAATATGTATAAATAGATGGCGCTCTTGACTGTATGCCCACTGAAACCTCCTATTGAGGTTGGAGGGCATAATAAAATTATTTGTTACTGACGAGGCAAGTTCTGGCAGCTCTTGAGAACATTGCTGATTCATTTTTTAGGATCACATATTATGATTATTTTTTGGCACCACACATTATAATATTTTGAGATCACACATTTTTATCAGAAATGGAATTTGTTCATTATCAGCGACACTGTATGGAAGCATTCAAGTAAAGTGATGAAATAAAAAGATTATAATGGGTAGGCAATATAGACAAGAGGCTCTAAAGAGCCTGTAATCGCTCACCTGGCAGAACGAGATATCCCTCAGTTATTCTAATCAAAATAAAAGAATGCAGCTTCTGCCATGCTCCTTCATCTGTGTGAAACAGAATGATGAATGTTTTCAGAGGACTTTCCACACATTATTTGTGCCAAGTTTGGTTCACATCGGCTGAGTAGTTCCAGCCATGTTTGCAACCCAATCAACATAAAATGAGGACTGTTGGTAGAGGGTGTCCCAGTCATCATTCATGTGAAGTTTCAAAACATTTGGTTTTGTTGTTTCAGAGGAGAAGATTTTTCAAAATCCACCAATCAGAATCAAAGAATGCCTCTGGTGGCCATGATTTCAATCCCACGGGAATAAAATTGTTTGTAGAGGACCTCCCATGGACGATTCCTGCCAAGTTTGGTTCATGTCGGCTCAGTAGTTCCAGAGAAGAAGATTAATATATGATTTCCCATAGTGTTTCTTTGGTAACTATGAGCCACAATAGTGGCCATGTTTGTAACCCGATCAACATTAAATGAGGACCATTAGTAGAGGGGGTCCCAGTCATCATTAATGTGAAGTTTCAAAACATTTGGCCTTGTAGTTTCAGAGAAGATTTTTGAAAATCCACCAACCAGAATCAAAGAATGCATCTGGTGGCCATGTTTTTCATCCGACGGGAACAATGAGGATTGTTTGTAGAGGAGCCTCCCATTGACCATTCCTGCCAAGTTTGGTTCACACCGGCTCAGCAATTCTAGAGAAGAAGATGAAAATGTGAAAAGTTTATGGACGACGACGGACGCTGGGTGCCGGATGCCAAGTGAGCTAAAAATATTATGGTGTTCTTGCCTTGCCATCCTGGAATAAATAAACTTCAAAATATGAAATGAAACAGAATACAAATTCCATCTCAACTGTAGTTTAAATAACTATTCTTTGCAAATGCACAAATTTGAGGATTTTCAACACAGAACAAAGCACAGGTCAATTTTTTGTAATATTTGTTCAGATAAAGATAGCATTGTCAAGATGTGACCATTAATATTGTGTCAGTGAGAAACTTTTATCAGAATCTATGGAATCTGCCACAGTCCAGTAAAGGTGTGATTGAAATGCAGCTGTGAATCATCTGAGTAATGTGTGATGGGTTGTGCATTAACCCTTCATTCCAATGAGCTCATTCCAATGAAGGGTAACATGCTATGGAATGGAGCCAAAAGATTAAAATCTCTTATTGGAGGAGGCTAAAAGGTCTCCTTTTAACACAATGGCAATTATGTTTTTTTAAAAGAATCAACACTCAAAATGAAAACTTTTTTGAGAAATCTAGAATAAACGTATAGTGTTTTCAAGTAAAACATTTATTCTACGAGTAGGATTAAGAATGAAACCGACGAGCCTGTGGCGAGGCGGTTTTATTCTTAATTCTACGAGTAGAATAATTTTTTTTTTTTTTAAACACTATACGTTTATTTTGTTTATCCCATTTTACAGAGCAGTCATGGCAAAATTGTGCTATAATTTGCTACAAAACACAGCGAGACGTGAGGAGCACATAGGTCCAATTCGATCGACCCGCAAAATTGGGAAAAATAAACAAGGCGCAGTCATACATTTTGTCTAAAAATAATTCCACTACAAACTTGAGCTAAACTTGCAAAAATACTTTATTATATGAGCAGTGTGAGGTGTTTTCTACTGGCATTGTGTAATACCTTCAAAAAGATTTAAAGAAATCAACAATCAAACTATTAATTATGCTAGACAAATGTGGAAGAGGCCAGAGGTCAACAAGTCCGTCGCTACTAGGGGAATAAATTCTTTCAGTGTTAAACCTATGGGGAAAATTTATCACCCTACTAGGTGAATAAAGCAAAAATTTATCCAAGGCCTTTATTGTTCAAATAAACAGCCATTTATGGGATAAAATATTGTTGGCAGCACTTTTATGGACTTATTTTTTGTAAATTATTAATGAAGTTCTGATGTTATGGCATAGCAGGGAGTGAGAGCAGGGTCTCGGGGTGTGTGTGTGTGTGTGTGTGTGGGGGGGGGGGGGGTCCTAACTATGTCCCTACAGTAATTCTATCTCTGGTCCTTTTTCTAACTAGGACCCTCCATTGCCCCCCTCCTCCCCCTTCCCTGATGGGGCAATGACCGCAGGGGGCAAGAACCAGAAAAAAAATGTGGCTAGGGCACCCGTCTGTTAAAGAATCCTAGCTCTGTGCATATGTGGTGTACTTTCACCACATTCTTATGAATTGCACAGCAGTCTCACTGAACTACTTTATGGTTAATAGAAGAAGACTGTTAACAGTGTTTATTTGTCAAGTACAAGCCTGAATATAAGCGACCTGTCATTTACAAAATGGGGTTCCCAGAGGGTGAATTTGCTGATGTTATCCCATACAGTGGGCCAATTTATCCTCTAGGTACATCTTTCTGTTTTGGCTTGAGACCATGATTCAGATTAGGTTCATAGAGGGTAAATTTTGTGATGCTACCCTGCTGTGCAGGGTAGAATCACCGAATTCACCCTCTGGGGACCTCATTTTGCAGATGACAGCCTGCTTTTTTTCAGGCTTGGTCAAGTAGCAAATATTACACCAAATCTTTAGTACAAATTTCACCTGTTACTTGCATTTGTACTTTGAGCTCTACCAATGAGCTATGTCATTTATGATGGAATTTATTTATTGGAGTTAATGACAATTTTCAACAATCAAGGTCAGATCATGTTGGGGCAGTGTTTAAAAGTGGAGGAAGCTGGAGTACCTTTTGGGAACAAGCAAACAGTGGCAAGTAAATGCCAGTCTCTCCAATTTACTTATTGGGACTTAACGACACTTTCAACAGCCAGAGTCACATCGTGCCAGACAGTTTTGCAGGTTGAGGAAGCCAGAGTACCTTGGAGAGAATCACCAAGCAACTGCAAACAAATGTAAGACTCCCCAATATTCTAACTCAAAACAGGCAGGGTTAGCAGCAGTTCAAGAAAAGAGCACCCTAAATGTGCAGCATGCCTTAGAACACAGAGTCACTATGCCCCCTTGTGGGCAATTGGGATTATATGTCTTGCCCATGGACACGATGCTGTTACTGCTAGCAGGATCGAACCGTCGTTTTAATGTTCAATGCTCTAACCACTTAGCCACTGTACACCCTCTCCAACTTGCTACCCTGACACAAGCAGGGTTAGAATAAATTGAAGGCATGTGTGTCATTGACATGCAGTATGCTTCAGCAAAATACACCACCAGGCTCCGACAACTAGGATGATTACCTCCTTGCATGCTGCCAGCGGATACTCCTTCCCGGGACAGGATTATGCTTGCCACTGAAACAAGTATAATTTGGGCATATTTAATTGAATGTTCTCTCTGTGAGTTGAATGGATTTTTTCACCGACGATCCTTGGTGTTAAATTTAGATGAATTTTTTCATACAGTCTAGTCATGGCTGCTTCACAGCAGCCATGACTAGATTTGATGAAAAATATCTTGAAACTACTCAGTGGGTTAATACTTAAGTGTTTCGCTGGACACATGCTGATGACATTAGACAGCTTCAAGCCTCTGACTCTCCAATCTGAAGTCCAATGCACTAATCCAATGAGCGACCTCACATCCATATGATAAGATATGATAAATTTAATACTCAATTCATCACTAGAATGTGGTGGCATGGTGGCTCAGTAAGTAGAGGTGCAGGCTGCAAGCCAAGGGGTCCTCGGTTCGAATCCCACCTGCAGCAATCGCGTTGTGCCCTTCGGCAAGACACTTCACCCCCATTGCCCACGTGGAGGCACGCTGATGCTGTGTACTAAGGCGTACTGCACGTCAATGGTGCACCTGTCTTCAACCAATGCTAACCCTGCTTGTGTTGAGTTAGTATGTTGGGGAGCTGACAGTTGCTCGGTGGTTCTCTCCGGGTAATCTGGCTTCCTCTACCCGTAAAACCGTCATGGTCATGATTAGCCATTGTGCAGAAATATGCGATCCTAAACACCAATAAATAAATAAATAAATATCACTAGAATGCAGGAAACTGATAACATTGTACCTAACATAATGACCAAAACTGGCCAGTGTTATTTATTCACAAAAAATCACCATTCAGTTTTCATTATATTTCATTTTTTGTTTAAAAAAAGCTTTTAACCTTTCAATGGAACAATCTTATTGAAATCATTCAAATGAGGGGTCGGTCATCAGATATGTTTTTTAGCCAACAAATTTAAATTTGTACTTATTCGAGAAATTTTTATACAGGCATTGTCATGTTATTTATTTATTGGTATTTGAGGTCAATTTCACCATCTGTGCCTATATCATTTTTGGAAACCCAAATATAAACCCAGGGTCTTGATGTAAACCAACCTAAATTGGACCTCCTAAGAATACTGCATACCAAACATCAAAAGATGGACAAGATTTTGAAAGACAGACAGAAAGTGATCTGTAAAGCTCCGCTTGAGCTTCGCACAGGTGCACTGCTCAGTAATTGATCCAAGCACAACAAAGATGCAAGACTTGTCTGCAGACGCATTGGTACCCCAAACATGATGCCCACTGAGTGTGCTTGCCGACGTGGATGCTATGTTCACCTAGATTTATCCCTATATCGCTCTCCAAATGACATCGAGTGCTTGATGGGACCTGGTGTGGCACCGAGTTATGGACTGGCCACTAAAAGCAGCTAGTTTCATACCAATGTATCAATCCCTAACCACTGATCTCCCACTGGCTTTTGTGCTGGAAAACATCTTGAAATGTATCTTGGCAATGAGAAAATTCGAGCCCCAGTCGCAACTCAGTGTCACATATTTAATTTTTTTTGGTCACAGTCTGTTTGCAACTACACTTCCTTCCAGGGGGTGACAGGTAGACAGCCAACCTGGCTATGCCACCCCCTACAGTATACAATTTACTAAACTTATGAAAATATATGTATTTGTAACAATTTTTTATGTATACTGTGAATAAACTATCTGAATCAAGCGAGCCAAAAAGATAGATACAATGGCCTGTGTGGGCTGACACAATACAAACTATGACTTGGGTGGATTCAATCTCATTAACAACTATATAAATGTCTAAAATGATTGATAGCTTTGTCCAATCTCATTTATTTCATGAGTATTTGCCAGCAAGTTTTACAACTTTAAGATTTATGTACACACTCAGTCCCTTGAATGAGAGTGTGTATGCATAAAAACTAAGAAGGTATAATGTTTGGCTCAAGTTAACCCTAAGCCACTCTGTATAATTAGTGTGAATTTACCAATACATTGTGGAGAGGGTTAACCCTCTCCACAATGTATTGATAAATTCACACTAATTAACCACAAATATACAAACTCAAGCGTTGTTTTTTAAATTTTATTAAAGGTTATGACACCTCAACAGAAGATCGGATGAAAGATGTGATCTGTAGGATGCGCTACAGGAATTGTAGACAATTTAATAGAAAAATCTGAGATGGCCACTGGTGACCATGTCTTTTAATGAAATAAAAAAAAACACTACAGCTCCCATGTAGACATCACCCTAAAGCCACAAAAGAGAGATGAAAAAGATTGAGTGAGAGATGCACCCCATAGGGTGTGTGTGCAAAAGGAATTGTTAGCAATTTATATGCCAAATCCAGAATGGATGCTGGAGACGTTTTTCACAAAAATTCGGAAAAAATGGATATCTCCCATCTTGACATCACACAAAAGCAACATTTGAAATCTGAAAAATATCGAGTGAGGGATGTGGCCTGCAGGGTGTACTAATGGAATTGTTGACAATTTATATGCCAAATCCAAGATGGCCACCAGTGGCCATGTTTTTCAACAAAATTCATAAAAATTTGATAGCTCCCATCTGGACATCACACCAAAGCTACATATATTTGAAAAAGATCAGGTGAGAGATGCAGCCTGTAGGGTGTGCTTATAGTAATGGAATTGTTTACAATTTATATGCCAAATCCAAGATGGCCACTGCCGGTCATGTTTTTCAACGAAATTAGGAAAATTTGATAGCTCCCATCTAGACATCACATCAACGCTACATATGAAATTTGAAAAAGTTTGGGTGAAAGATGTGTCATGTAGGGTGTGCTAAAGGAATTCTGGATGGTCACAGGTATGGAACCCATCGCAACCCATCCCAATAGCTCATACTTGACATCAAGTTGAGCTAAAGGATTTTAGGTAGTTAAAAAAGTCATCTCCAAACAAAAATTCTTTAAAAAAATGCAACACCATGGCATGCATGCATCACTCAGAGATAAGTGACCTCTATAGCATGTTAATTTTTATGAAAATAGGTTAATGAATTCAGAACTAACCCTGTGCATTGAGCTGTTGAGGTGATATCTTTGTGTAAACATTACAAAGGAGTTTCTCATGAGTATCAAGCAAACAAAGAGTACAATATTCTGATAAACTACTTGGGTGTCAGTCTGCAATGATACACTTTTCTCAGAACAGGTTAAGTTTTATTCACTTTCTTACTAGGTTGAGATGATAATTATAACCCAAATTAACCCTTTATCCAAGTTAATGCTCCTCCTTCCCAACCAAAAAGAAGAGGCCCCAGGGGGCTTGAGGGTGCTCACCTGACATGGTAGCCTAACTATCAACCCAGGGAATTGATTTAAACAAGTTGCATCTGCCCCTTCTAAGAAAAGCTTATACTAAATGTCCAATGATTCTGAACAGTGGATCTAAAAAAAACTATTTTTAAAGAATATTCCTCATATTGAACTAAGTAATACTTCGGGCTCCCAAAGGGTGCCGAAATATGAACCCAGGGACTTGGCTTGAACAAACTTGAATCTCAACTTCAGTGGGATGCTGTATACCAAATATCAAAAGATTCTGACTGGTGGATGTGAAGAAGAAGATTTTAAGGGATAAAATATTGTTGGCAGCACTTTTATGGACTTATTTTATGTAAATTATTAATGAAGTTCTGATGTTATGGCATAGCAGGGAGTGAGAGCAGGGTCTCAGGGGTGTGTGTGTGTGGGGGGGGGGGAGAGTCCTAGTCCTAGTCTTTTTTCCTCATATTGAACTAAGTTATAATTCAGGGTCCCACAGGGAGCCCAAGTATCAACCCAGGAACTTGGCTTGAACAAGCTTGAATCTCACCCCCCTAAAGATGCTGCATGCCAAATATCAAAACATTCCGACTGCTGAATCTGAAGAAGAAAATTTTTAAAGAAAAATTTCTCATATTGAACTAAGTTTTAATTTGGGCTACCACAGGGTGCCCAAATATGAACCCAGGGACTTGGCTTCAACAAACTTGAACCTCAACCCCTTACGGATGCTGCATACCAAATATCAAAACATTCCGACTGCTGGATCTGAAGAAGAAGATTTTTAAAGAAAATTCCTCATTTTCAACTAAGTTACAATTCGGGCTCCCACAGCAAGCCTAAATATGAACCCAGGGACTTGGCTTGAACAAACTTGAATTTCACCCCCCTAAGCATGCTACATACCAAATATCAAAACATTCTGATTGGTAGATCTGAAGAAGAAGATTTTTAAAGAATATTCCTTGTACTACACTAATTTAAACATTTCAGGCGAGCTAAAAAAAATAATATGGTAATAATAAAGTAATAAGATAGAGGATGAGTTCCATTTTCTGTTTGAGTGCTCTCTCCACTCTGGCGAGAGTGAAGCACTCCTAGAGGAAATTATTTCCATTCAACCTGCCTGGCGTTGATGTCATAAGTCGCAAAGATCAAAGACATTAATCGTACTCTCCCTGCACACCTCTTGCATTACCAAGTGCATGTGCAACTACCGTGATGTCAAATCCGAATTTTCGCCAACGAAAAGTTTTGTGATTCAGTGGGAAGGCAAAGATATCCCTTTGGAGGGTGACCTTCCGGTAAACAACTGTGGTAGGTATGTTGAGAAACAAAATTTACTGCAAAATTTTAATTTCTTTTCAACCTACAGTAGAACCTGTCTTGAGAGACCGCCCTTTGGGCCACACAAAAGTGTCTCTCAAGTCAGGTGGTCTCTCATAACAGGTTTTAGGTTTTCTCAAGTCAGTGAATAACCAACCACAAATTTCAGAAATGGAGAAGAATGGATTTTTGTAATTACTTTGTAGCTGTTCTTTTTTATGAAGTTTTTGTAACAAATTGAAATGGACAGCTATTAAAATTATAAAAATAAATTAGTGTTGAAAATCTTCATTGAAGATTTTCAACACTAATTTATTTTTATAATTTTTATAACAGTCCATTTCAATTTGTTACAAAAAGATTTTCAACACAAATTTATTTTTATTCCTATCTGTCACATTTCAGGTATGTATGAAATTGTTTATTCAGCAATAATCCTAATTTTTTCACAGGGGTCTTATAAAAACATCTCAATCTTTAATGAGTTATGTAACTGAATAGCAATTGAAACCCAGTTAAGAGCTTTTAATACTTTTAATTATGTTAGTATAACCACAATGGATTTTCCAATTCCAGAACAGGTAAAAAGTTTTTGTCATGGTTTCAGTCTTCAAAGGGGCGGTCTCTCAAGACAGGTCCATTATGGCATAAAAATACAAGTTGGTACCAGGTCACAGTGGTCTCTCAAGATAGGTGGTCTCTCAAGACAGGTGGTCTCCCATAGCAGGTTCATTATAGAGTAAAACCAATCGGTGCCTGGCAGATGTGGTCTCTCATGACAGGTGGTCTCCCAAGACAGTGGTCTCTCAAGACAGGTTTTACTGTACTCACAATTGTTTACAATTGGCTGAATAAACAATAGGAGAAGGTGAATCACATAACCAATACCATTCAAAAGCACAGCTGAATGAAATGTGAGGAGGGCAGGGAATGACAGCAAAACCTGTAAAAGGAGAAAGAGCGGGAACTCCCTGAAAGAACAGAAGCTAAAACACAACACCAAAGTGTTGAAAAGCATCATGAAAAGAAGAAAAGATGCTGCATGAAGCACATGAAAAAAAAACAAGGCTGCATTATAAAAATGCACAAACTGAAAATACATAATTAACTGGTAGAGTGCTGGAAGCCCATATTTGGGCTTTATTCTGAAGTGCCTGTACCACAATTTAAAGGCTTCATGTTCTGTGGATGTGCTTCATATTATCTTTGAAGTGATGTTATTTTATCTGTTAGGATTTGCCTTGTTACAATTTATGGGAGAGTGCCTACTGGCACTCTCCCATAAATTGTAACAAGGCAAAGATGCACAAAGAAATTATAAGGACCAAAAATAATTTAGCACTCTACCAGTTAAGATGGTGCACAACAACATGAGCAGCAACTAGAAGGCCTAAAGAAAAAAGGTCCTCAGATTGCAGCTGCAGGTAGCGGAGATAAAAAGAGGAGAAAGTAGAAGCATTCTTCCAGTTAGCCGCATTCATAACATCCCTGTGCAAAACAGAATTTGAGAACGCCCAGGATGTAGAAATGGCATGAACCTCATGAGCATTAAATCAGTTCAAAACAAGATCTGGAGCAGTCAAACTGGAATAAGCCAGCTTGATTGCGAGACAAATCCACCTGGAAATAGAATGGGAAGAGATAGACTACCTCCCAGGAATAAGAGAGAGAGAGAATCTCTTCTAAACCCTCCGAATGAACTGAGTGCAATTAATATAGTCTTAATGGCACAAACAGGACAAAGAAGAGGCCTCCGGCCATCGACAGAAGGAAGTGCTTGAATGCAGATGAGAGGAGGCACCGAATCAGGAAGTTGATTCTTGACCAGAAAAGAGCAATCAGTAGTGAAAGTTACACTGTTAGCCTCATTTCTGAAGAAAGCTGAATCATCAGAAAGAAAATGAAGCTCACTGGCACGTCTGGCAGAAGCAAACGCTAGAAGGAAAGCAGTCTTATAGAAAATGCATATTGGTCTCAGATAAAGTCTTGAAGGGGGCCGCCAACAAACAATGCAACACCCATGCCAAGTTCCATTTGGGTGTAAGATACAAAACAAGAGGCCTCTTTAGAGAAAAGAGCCGAATCAATTTGGAGAGAAAGAGATTACGACCTATGCACCGCTTTCCCACATAAGAGAGAGTTTCTGACAGCACAGACCTATAGACTTTAATGATAATAATAGGCTGGAGGCCCTTGGAGTCAAAAAGGTATACCAGAAAATCTGCAATTTGAGCGACTGATGGAATTCGGTAACCCGCATGTTGATCTGTACACCAGCGACAGAAAGCTTTCCACTGGTCATGCCAGTAGAATGTTGCCGTGATGCAGAAATGCAGTCCACTGTTCGTCTCGAAAAACTTCTACGCCGGAGACTGGACCTGATAAAAGGCAGGCATGAAGGGACAGGCTTGTCAGGTTGTTGTGGTATTTCCTGGGCTGGCCCTTGGAAAGAAGGTCACGGCATAGTGGAAGACGAATTGTCTGCTCTGATAACAGAGGCCGCAGCTGATTGATCCACAACCTCTGTGGAGGCAGAGGAGCAATCAGAATGACCCTTGAACTGCAAACACGAATCTTCAACAACACCTGAGGAAGTATCGGTGCAGGAGGGAAGGTATAGCCAACCCACCCTGTCCAGTCTAGAGATAGAGCGTCCACTGCAAATGCTAGAGGATCTGGACAAGGGGAGACTAAGGTCTCTTCCTGATGATTCCAGAGAGGGGCAAAAAAGTTGATGAGAGGATGACTCCACCGTTCGCAAATCGTCTGAAACACCGAACGTTGCAGCATACATTCGGTGGGAAGGACAGTGTCTCATCGGGACAGGGAGTCAGCTAGGACGTTGAGATGTGCAGGGATGTGCCAAACGGCCACCCGAGCATGTGCATCCCGTGCTAACAGCAGAAAATTCCGAGACAGCTGATACATGGGAATTGAATGCGTGCCCCCTTGATTCTGGATGTGGGCCACAACTGTCGAAATTTTCCGAAAGAAGCAGGACTGTGTGATTCGACAGGTGAGAGATCAATTGCTGAAAACTCATCAGAAGAGCAAGGAGCTCCTTCTGTTTGATATGAAGGGCCACCTGCTCTTGGTTCCACTTGCCGTTAGTAGACAGACCGAAAGGATCTAACGTCACACCCCTGCCCCGATCGACAGCATCTGCTGTTAGGATGTGATCGGCTGGAGGAAGATCCAATGGAACACCCTGAGTCAAGCAGGGAACACTGGTTTAAGGGCAGAAGATACAATGCAAGGACCGAGGAATAGTAAATGAGTTCCAGGTCCAGAGGATCCACATTTGGATGCCAATAATCCAACAGGAAGTGTTGGAGAGGTCGGACAAACAAACAACCCAGTGGAATGAGATCTGTCACTGAACTGTAAAGGCCCAGCATCCTGGCCGAGTCCAAGGAGGATCGGAGCAGGTCCTGAGTCAAGGCAGAAAGGATCAACACCCAAGCCTTGGGAACAGACACCACATTGTGAAAAGTGTCTAAATCCATGCCCAAATGACGAAATTGCTGAGAAGGAATTGGATCTGGCTTCTTGCAGTTTACTCTGAAACCCAGCAGGCCAAGCAGCCATCGGACATCAGGCATCCGGGTGCAGTTGGAGGATGTCGTCCAGGTAGGCCGATGAAGTCACAGCCAACTTGAGTACAGTGAAAAGCGAGCACATGTGACATCAGTCAGGTGAAGGCCCAAGGAGCCAGGTTCAAACTGAACAGGAGAGCTTTGAACTGAAAGACACAATCTTGAAACAAGAACCGAAGGTACTTCTGTGACGCCAGGTGAATGGGCACATGGAAATAGGCACCCTTCAGGTCAATACTGGCTGCAAAATCACCCTGATGAATCGACCGTCGAACCAACCTGAAAGTTTTCATGCTGAAATGAGGTGCTATATGGACTCGTTCAGTTCACTCAGATCGATGACAGGATGAAGCTGGCCATTTTTCTTTGGCACTAAGAAAAGTCTCGAGTAGAACCCTGGAGAAACGGTGTTCTTGACCACCTCAATCGCCGCTTTGGAGAGGAGATTGTCATCTCCAGCACCAGAAGGTTCCTATGCTGAGGATCAGAAGGGACCTGTGTTGAGAGGGGCACCCAAGATAAACAGGGCTGGACCTTTCTGACGGCCCTTGGCGCCACCACTGAAAGGAGCCAGGGCAGCGACGACATGATCCGTAAGAGACAACATGCTCAGCATCTCTCAGGAAAGGCACACCATAGATTCTAACACCAACATCCGGAGAACTGCCGACTTTGGCTTAGCAAACCCGAGAGAAGAAGAATCCTCATCCACAGTATTTGGAAGACTGGTGGGCAGGCAGATTCATAGACACGAAACCGCATTGAAAGCAGAAAGATCGAGAAAAGAAGGAATCCTTTAGGGCCTTGGAATGCATCTTGGCATCCAGGGCTTGGAGGGACTCAACAACCTGAGTCGACTGCAGAGGGCACACAATCCCGGAGCAAGAAAGCTCGACAGGGTTGTGGCACTCCACAGACGATCATGGCTGGGCAGTCACTGAAGGCTGGTCTGAAGGCTGAATGTCTGGCAAGATACCAAAAACAAAATCTAATGCCTGCCCCAAGACTGACGAGGGGGGCCCGTCACCTTCAAGCAAATCGCCATCCTCTGTGGCTGAAGAGACAGAGCCCAACTCAGGCTGACCAGCAGGAACCTCCTGTGAATGCTGAGCAGCATCCAAAGGAACAGGCGAGAAACCTCTGTGACTGACCAAAGGAGGTTGGGCCTCAGGAAGCACATGGAAGCCAACATGAGGGTTGCTAGAAAGCAACCGGGTGAGTGCAGAATGCCCTGCCTCATCTCCCCTGAGAATCCATCGGAGCAGATGTGCCTGACGGAGTGTTTTCCCAATGAACCCATCTGGAAGAAGAGCCCAAATCCTCAGAAGGGACCGATGATGAACATCGATCGGCAGACAGAGTAGGGAGATGGTGAGAAGACACCAGAGGATAGTCCCAAGAGTGATGCTAAGGGGCTGTCACTGGCCTCTGCAAAACAGAAGGCCCTGTCTGCAAATCCTATAGAGAGACTGACGGCGGATGTTGATCGGCAGCTGGACCTGGGACACGATGAGGAAACACCAGAGGATTGTCCCAAGAGTGACAGGAAACTGCCACTGGCCTCTGAGCAACAGAGGGCCCCAACTGTCTATCCTCTGAGACCAACAACAAGCGTCGATCGACAGCTAGACTTGGGACAGAGAGAGAAATCACCGGAGGAAGGTCCCAAGAGTGACAGCTAACAGGAGCTGTCACTGGCTTCTGCCAAACAGAAGGCCCTGATTGGCAATGCCCCAGCCCCATCCTGCTGGGACATTGCCAATAAACTGGCAGTAAACTGAGTGATCCAAGGTTTACATAAAAACGATTATTTTCAAGAATCGAATGTGGTTGTGTGTGATAAATGAGCATTGAATTCATCAAATAAGCGACCAATTATTTGAAATCACAGGAGAATCAATTGTCCATTGTCGCTTTTTGCATATTTTTTATTTCTATTTTGTTCTGTTTCAGTCGGAGCTTCAAGTGTCAAAATAAAAATAGGTGACTTAAGCGACTCAACAAAATAACCCTGTTTCAAAGTAGATTACGTCGCTTAGGATCCCGAAAATTTTCTGCTGAAAATGTATACACAACGGATGTATTTTCTAACACTGTATTTTTATTTCGTTTTGCTGACGACTGTTAACTGTTGGGCCGTCTATTCCCAGAAAAACACAAATAGAATTGAAACATGTGGAAAAAAAAGCTTTAGTGATGACAAGAAAAGCTTTGTACAAGGCCCAAGTGTGCATATGAAGGATCTTGAAAAAGTACCTTCCAAGCAACCTTCTTACATCTGGTCCTGTTCACACTTTCAGACTTAGGAAACTATTAGCTTAGTAGACTTTGGTGAAAGGCAACCACAGGAGTGTGCTGAGAGATTGGCACAAAGAAGAGGGGAGGGGTCATAAAGGAGAGGGTAGCAGTGGGGGATTTTCACTCAATAATAACTTTGTGATTTTTTAACCTGGCATAGGTGCATCTCCCTACTTGACTCTGCAGTCTCCCTCTTTTTTTCTGGTGGGAAATATGAAGTCTCCCTAAATTTCCCCTCTTGGCTGGTCCCTGCCTGCAGTCACGAATGAGATAATTTTGGTACCTACTAAAATGCAGTAGAAAATGCCCACATGCTGAAAATTCACAATGATATTGATCTAAACTAATATAATAAATTACAGGATGTTTAGTTGGCAGTTTGTATCGCATGAGGTTAAGTGAGAACAATATTTATCCTTGCCAGGCAAGCCTGGAAATAACTGTTATTTGCAGAATGAGGTCCTCAGAGGATGAATTTAGTGATGCTGCCCTGCACAGCAGGGTAGCATCACTAAATTTACCCTCTGTGAACCTCAGTCTGAATTAAAGTCTCAGGCCTAAACCGAAAGAAGAACCCAGAGAATATATTGGGGGATTCTAACCCACTGTATGGGATAGCATCAGCAAATTCACCATCTGGGGACCTCCATTTGCAAATGACAGACTGCTTATTTCCAGGCTTGTTGCAAGGTGTCTGAAGTCAGGTGGCCTAAAAACAGTGTATCCATCATAAGTTATCTGCTGCATTCTATTAGCAATCTGACTCCCGAGTCAAATAATATCAAACATGTTTGAAGTATGAGGAGTTTGAATTGTAACCTCAAGAAAAAAAACCCTGCACACAACGGCCATATTGCTTGCATGCAGTATGAATACTCAAATGTTCAGGGGCCTTTATGGGCAGGTGAGAGGTGTTATTGGTAACAATTAATCAGATGATAGTGTTAATCCGTGCAAGCCAGAATGTACAAAAACTGTTGTAGGCTGATTTAGGGGGGGGGGGGGGGGATGTTGCACAACATACTTTAAAATAGAATGAAAACTGAAGTATTAATTCTTACATTGATTAGGCAGAAATTATTGCGTTTGTTTGAGTGGAACCCAAAATATTAGAGTGTATATGTCAAAGCTGATTAGTCCTTCGTATACCAGCTATACACGCTTGGCAAATCATCTATTTCATAAAAGGTTTAATTTTTGCTTTGAATTTAAGTTTACAAGTCTTTGTCATGAGAAATTTTTATACAATGTATGTAATTGCATGTAACCAGTAGTATGGTTCCGAAGAGAGAAATATGGCTGGCTACTGCAATTGAATGTAAATGAATGTTTAACCCTTTACCCAATGAATCGACCGCATCCGCCCATGTAATATGCAAATTCAGCAGTTGAAAAAATATTATTTTTCAAAAAAATTAAAAAAAAACATATCTTGTGACCCCTCGTTGGAACGAGCTCATCGAGCTCGTTCCAACAAGGGGTCACATGATATGGTTTTGTTGAAATTTTTTGAAAAATTTAAAAAAATGATGTTTAAAATAATAAATTTTGATATCGTCTGCGTTGGGTAAAGGGTTAAAGTCAACAAGTGCTTTTATTGAGCAAATTTCCCCACAGTTATGGTTTTCGGAAGAACCTCATCATAAAATGTGCAACAATAATCATGATTAAAAAGATAATCATTAATCACTTATGGCCTATTTCCAACTCGGGTAATTTTTTTACAAATTTAGAATAGGTGCTTCAACATATGTGTTCAAGTATTCTTGAGTACATTGGCATTTGTTTGTTGCAGGCAATTTGAACAGCCAAAACTTGTCTAGACATAACTATAAAGTCACCAAACTTAAACCATCACAGTGAGGCAAAAATGTTTGAAAATCTATAGGCCTAAAGGGTTAAAAAAAAAAACTGTTCATTTTTTTCTTCAGAGTGATGAAGGGAAAGTTTCATCAAAATTTCTTTGCACTCAAGGCCACGTACATCTGGATGATATTTCAATTTGGTATGAAATCACACACAAGTTCTCTCAAGGAAAAATATCTGTGGTTTAGTCAACTTTTAAAACAGAGACCCGCCCTACATGCTGATTCAATCATCAAGCCATGTAGATGCTAAATGAACAGAAGTTTGCACTTGTTCAATTGTGAGCAGATATGTAATGCTATTAGAAGAAGGAGAATAACATTTTAGTTCCAAACAACTTCCTTAATGACTAAGAATATATATTATTTTTATCAGTGAAATAGGGCTATTGTTTTGCTGGCACATTAGATTGCAATTGTGGACGCCCATATCTTTTAGTAATCAGCACCACAATACACTAGTTTGTCATACTATATGCGACCTATCACTTCAACAAAGGCGTTTAACTCTTATACTGCTGAGATTTAAAATATTTACATCACATCTAGTCATGGCTGCTACAATGCAGCCATGACCAGATTTGATGAAAATCTTTTGAAAATTTACCTCATTCATTTGGCAATTTATCTATTTATTTACTGGGGTTTAATGACACATTCAACAGCCTGGGTCACCTCATGTCAGACAGTTTTATGGGTGGGGGAAGTCAGAGTACCTGGAGAGAACCTCCAAGCAATGGCAAGCAACTGTCAGACTCCCCAATGTACTAAATCCACTCAAGCAGGGTTAGCATTGGTTGAAGACAAGTGTACCATCGACTTGCAGAATGCCTTTAGTACACAGTGTCACCGTGCCCCCATGTGGGCAATCAGGATTAAGTGCCTTGTCCGAGGACACAGTGCTGTCACCCCCATTCACTTGGTAAAGGGTTAAATAAATTGTATTGGATGTGCTGAGGCCAAATTGATCTGTAGACAAAGGAGGTTCAATATTTTTTAGGGTAATTCCTTGACATATTGCAAGGTTTTTATTTTTTTTAACAGGTGGTTACTGCATAACCTACATGTATGCAATCAACTGGTAAAATTTGTACTGAACATGTGGTAAATGGTTTTGTGTTTGGAAATTATATTTGGTTAGCAGGGTTATTCAATTAAGAGATTCCAATTATGAAGGCTTCTATGTACTTCCTGTATAGTGGATCCCACTTAATTGGATATCTTTTAACTGAATAACCCTCTTAAATGAATATAACTTCCAAACACTAAGCCATTTACCATACCTTCAATACAAGTTTGACCTGTCAGTTGCCTACAGGTTATAGAGTAAGTAAACTTCTGTTAATTGAAAACAAAATCTTGTAATAGATCAAAACATTTCTATGACAGTCACCAAATTCACTGTGCTTATAGACCTTTCTGGCCGCAGTACATCAAATACAGCCACTTAATCAGGGACTGACCTGGGCATGCGCCAGTGCGTATTTGGTTCTGAAACATCAGGACCTGGCTCTTAAATCTCAGAAACAGGCTTCTCAGTTGGCGCGTAACTTCTCAGATCATATTTTGATATTCTTTCGATGAATAATCGAGAGAGACACTCTTACATGTATTATATATATGATTATCATTTATCATTGTTGTAGAGTGCTTAAGTTAATACTTCAAGTCTTAATCACCAAGCATTAATCTTCACTGTGGTTTCTGATCAAGTCTTGGCTGCCTAAAAAGGCAGCCAAGACTTGATCAGAAACCACAGTGAAGATTAATGTTTGCTATAGTGTACTAAATGAAAATGATGAGAGCTATTACATACTTGCAGTGTGTGTTACAAACAGCAGTGTGACTCCGTAAATTGAAATCTGGCGCATGAATTGAAAAAATAGGCTCCGAGGCTAGAGCGTTTTTTAAATAGTCCTGATCGGTCCCTGCTTAATCTGTTATATTCTGTTTGAAGGAGCTCTATGAGCTCTATCAAACAAGATAGAATAAATGCTCAGTTTCTCTCTAGAATACAGGCAAGTGATTTATTTATTTATTGGGGTTTAATGCCACTTTCGACAGCCAGGGTCACCTCATGTCAGACAGTTTTATAGGTGGAGGAAGCCGGAGTACTCCACACAAGCAGGGTATTAGCATTGGTTGAAGACAAGTGCACCATCGATGTGCAGTATGCCTTAGTACACAACGTCACCATGCCCCAACATGGGCAATGGTGTTTTGCCCAAGGACACAATGCGGTTGGGATTCGAACCGAAAACCTCTCAGCTGACAGCTTGCACCTCTACCTACTGAGCTACCACGCCCCATCAGGTAAGTGATCAAATCCCTGTTAACCCTTTACCCAACGCAGACAATTGCTGAATTTGCATATTACGCGGGCGAATGCGGTCGATTCGTTAGGTAAATGGTTAATTGAATTCTAGTACTGCTGTTAATTAAATAATTTCAACTGGCAAAGGGACTGACTATTCTATTAACAGGGTCCCACTGTATGTGCTGAATATCTTCAGCACTGAAATTGTTAAGTCTTACTGTAACAAACTGCATGAGTTACTTTATTGGTTTTAATTAACAGTCAAATACTCAGATCAGAGAAGAATATTCCAATACTATTTTTAGTAGCAATCAGGAAAATTTGTGAATGGAATTTCATGCAGTAATTACACCTTGAGGCATTTTTCGTATTGATTCTGAGTAATGTTTGTGTCCAATTGATTTTCTTGTGAGGGAGACCAACCACGTTTGATGACATTCATACCTAATGGCAGTAGTGAAGATCTAGTATCTTTTAAATGGTTGACCTTCTCGCTGCTATGTCAGGAGCACTCTTATGTGCCTTCTCTACATTTTGAAATTGTATTTTGGAGGCATCCATCAGTTCTGCTGATATTTTCTTGTTAATTCAGTTAACAATCATTTACTCTGACCTATATGCAATTAACAGGTCAAATCTGCACTGAAAGAATGGTAAATTGTTTGATTTTTGACAGCAAAATGCAATTAAGTTTATTCTATTAATGAGTATGCTGTTAACTCTTTGCTTGCTGCCTGATTTTCCTGTTCAGAGAATAATGCTCTGTTGTAGCATAGATTTTTAAATCCAGGCTCTTGATAACTGAATATATCCTAATGAAAGTGTCAATGACACTGTAGCTCAACTTGACAAACTTGAACTTGGTAAGTTATAAGTGAAATAACAAAATTGGAGATCATTGGTTCCAATATGTTATTTGGTGAAACTTCAACATTACAGCATTGTGTGTGCACAATGTCAGAGCAATCCATGCATTTTTAAATATAAACTGTAAGGCTGGCTAAAGGAAGAATGCTGATACACAAATGCAGTAAGTTTAAAGATCATTGTAGATGGCAACTTTTTTAACAGAAATGAATGCTAATCGATAGCTCTTATCTTGAGGTCTCGCATAATGAGCACACCAAGTTCAAAAACAATCCTATGACGTCAAGTTGAGCTAAAAATAGGACTTAACATATTCACAATGATTTCTTATTACACGATTTGATAATTTTTTTCACAAAAACAAGTTATGGCTGCTTATATTTATTTATTTATTTATTGGTGTTGAAGGTCACATACTTATGCACAATGGCCAATCGTGACCGTGACAGTTTTACGGGTGGAGGAAGTCGGAGTACCCGGAGAGAACCACCGAGCAACGACGAGCAGCTGTCAGCTCTCCAACATCGTAACTCTGAACTCTGCACCGCAGCACAGGCAGGGTTAGATTGGTTGAAGACATGCGCACCATCGACGTGCAGTACGCCTCAGTACACAGCGTCATCGTTCCCCCATGTAGGCAATCGGGGTGAAGTGTCTTGCCCAAGGACACAACGCGGTTGCCGCAGGTGGGATTCGAACCGAGGACCTCTCGGCTTGCTGCCTGCACCTCTACCTACTGAGCCAGCGCGCCCCCCTTATGGCTGCTTAAAAGCAACCATGGCTTGGTTTGATTAACTCACTGTACACCAATGTCAAAATAAAAAATTTCAAGCAGTAGATTTTTCCCACAATGCACTTAGTAATTGAACCAATTTAATCTTATGTGACATAGTTTAACTCTTTACGTACATAGTATCAATTTTTTTATCCAAATTATTTTTTTTTCAAATTTTTAAAAAAAAATTTCAACAAAAGGTGCTCGTTGCACACATTCTAATGGGGAGGTCACAAGAAATGGCTTTCTTGAAATTTTTTTGAAAATTCACTTTTTTCAAGTGCTCAGTTTGTAAATTACACGATCAGACATAGCTTATTTGTTAAAGGATTAATTTTCAACCAGCTGAGTGTTTTCAAAATATTTTTATCAAATCTAGTCATGGCTGCTGTAAAGCAGCCATGACTAGATTTGATAAAAAAATTTGTCTAAATATAACTCCATCAATGGTCAAGACTACTATTCAATTCAAATTTTGTTAAATGTTCTCAAATTATATTTGTTTCAATGGCAAGAGATTTCATTTCCTAGGCAGGAATATCCGTCAGCAGCATGCAAGGAGTTAATGAACTCTGTGAAATAGGGCTGATATGGTTAATAATTTTTAAAAACTATATGGCTAGTTAAGAGTTAAGTGGGTGCCACTGTACTGTGTGTGACTTTGTCTCCAAGTGCCAACTGCTTCATCCAAACTTTGAAGTGATACTGCCTATGAGTTCAGATTTATACTTCTCTCCTGTATAGCAGGAATGGATTTATTGATATGAATATTTTACACATTTTGTCTCAGAACTCTGGTTTCCCATTTCCATATAGATGAATTTCTTGAACTCTAGAGGGTAATATATCTATCAACCATAGCAGTAAGCCCATGTTTTTGACATTTTGTTTACAATAGAGACTGGTGGCTGTCTGTATTACTTTGTTCATTATATAGATTTTTATAGATTCCATTGAAATACAGTAATTGTTTTGGAGCTTGTGAATATTTTTAGATTTGACTAAAATCAAAATATTTTTGTTGTAATGGTGTTTTCCTATTAGGTACTCTTTTGGGAGACATTAACTCCATGCAGTCCAGCACTAGTTTACAAAAATAATATCGCATCTTGTTCCAGGCAGGAGGGGGTGGGGGGGGGGGGGGGGGTGGGGGCAGGGGGTGGGGGGGGGGGGGTTTCAAGTCAAAAAGTTAAAGGATGAACAGGGACGTGCCTATTTTAAGATGAGTCTGGGCAGGGATCCCAAGATAGGACAGGACAAGCTAGTTCAGCAATTTGAACGAAGTGGCTGACTAGCCACTACATTCAAACTGCTAACTACTGCAAGAGAGAATAACTGTAAGGCTGACTAGCCACTACATTCAAATTGCTATCGACTGTAAGGGAGACTAACTGTAAGGCTGACTAGCCACTACATTCAAATTGTTATCTACTGTAAGAGAGAATAACTGTAAGGCTGACTAGCCACTACGTTCAAATTGCTATCTACTGTAAGGGAGACTAACTGTAAGGCTGACTAGCCACTATGTTCAAATTGCTATCTACTGTAAGGGAGACTAACTGTAAAGCTGACTAGCCACTACATTCAAATTGCTATCTACTGTAAGGGAGACTAACTGTAAGGCTGATTAGCTACTATGTTCAAATTGCTATCTACTGTAAGGGAGACTAACTGTAAGGCTGACTAGCCACTACGTTCAAATTGCTATCTACTGTAAGGGAGACTAACTGTAAGGCTGACTAGCCACTACATTCAAATTGCTAACTACTGTAAGGGGGAAAAGTCAAATGTACATAAATTTTTATTGTTACTTTCACAATCATTACCATTTTTATTGTTACTTTTACATCATTCACCAACTTGGCAATTTTTCTAAAAATCTAATAAAATGGGGTATTATATTAGCAGCACCAGCTGCACACTTTAACTGCAGCTGAGTAAGGTAGGATTGCATTATCAGACAGCTTCTTAACCCTTAAGGGTAATGAGTAGCACTGGCAAAGCGAGACTGATTCTCATTAGATCAGCGGAGTTAAGCAACGTCGAGCCAGGTTAATCCTTAGATGGGTGACCATTCGGCGATTGATTCGGGTGCTTCCCATAGTAGTGGCTGGTGTGCGATCAGCAAAGTTTGAATGTGTGATTCTGTGACATTGCATCACATGCCAGCTGTGAATATTGGGAATGTTCACCAGTAATATGCAATCCTCATCGAACCTAAGTGTAAAATAGGGACCTGTTGAGGTGCTTGCCTTTTGTGCCCGTCTGTGGAGCACCTGCAGTATGCTCCGTTGAGTTGAGCTGAGAATGTCATAGAATGAACAAAGGGTATGAACACCTCTGATACGGGGTAATAATGTCAGTCAGAGAGCACTGTGGTGGATTCTAGATGTTAACATTGCTTTATTATTATTATTTTATTCCGACTTTGATAAATTTTAATGCAAAGGAACAAGTGCCCCAACATGCATTGTTTGGGTAAACTCAAAACTTGTTTTCTAAGTATCTTGTCAGATGTTTCAAGGCAAGTCTTGGCTGCCTCTGTAGACTAGAAACAACTGCAAAGCTACAGGAGGTAGACTTTCAGCATATAGCAAAAATGTATAAAAATCTCTAGGCCCTGAATGGTTAATATAGTTAGTTCAAAACTGCATATTATTTTTGGAATTTTGGTAGCACAATCACCAAAAATATGTGGCAAGTGGAATCTTTGAGTCCAAGGTGATACATTTCAGTGCTGGGCGATACTATCCGGCAGGGACCAGCCTAGGAGGAAATTTTAGGGAGACTCCATGTCTCCCTCCAGAAAAAATAGGGAGACTGCAGAGTCATGTAGGGAGACTTCATAGGCAAGTGGGGAAAATTAAGAATATTCATGTACCACCCCCGCCGCCCCTTCATATTTTCAATTTGTGGTCCTCCATTAATGTCCCAATAATCCAGGTCCAGTTGCCTATGAGGCATCTATGTCAGGTTAAAAAATCACAAAGTAATTATTGACTGAAAATCCCCCACTGCTACCCTCTCCTTCATGACCCCCTCCCCTCTTCTTCATGCCAATCCCCCAGCACCCTCCTGTGGTTGCCTTTCACCAAAGTCTACTAAGCAAATAATTTCCTAAGTCTGAAAGTGTGAACAGGACCATATGGAAGAAGGTTGCTTGGGAGGTACTTTGTTAGTAAAGAAACAAAATACATTCTGGGGTCGAGTATTTTGTAAAAGAAATGTCATTCCGCATCATTTTTATGGCATTCTGGTGTTATTCCACGTCATTTCGTGTCATTCCGTTGTTTAGGAGGACCCTTTTTCAAGATCGTCCACATGCACTCTTGTGTCCTGTACAAAGCTTTTCTTGTCATTACTAAAGCTTTTTTCATGTGTTTCAATTCCATTCGTGTTTTTGTGGGAATAGACGGCCCAACAGTTAACAGTCGTCAGCAAAACGAAATAAAAATACTGTGTTATAAAATACATTCGTTGTGTATACATTTTCGGCATCCTAAGCGACGTAACCTACTTTCAAACTGAGTTATTTTGTTGAGTCGCGTAAGTAACCTATTTTCGTTTCGACATTTGAAGCTCCGACTGAAACGCAACAAAATAGAAATAAAAAAATCCGCCAAAAGAGACAATGGACAATTGATTGTCGTGTGATTTCATTAAATGGACGTTTATTTGACGAATTAAAATGCCCATTTATCACACTCGAGCACATTCGATTTTTGAAAATAATCGTTTTCATGCAAAGCCCGCATCACTCAGTTCAGCCTTTCCTCATTTTGGCCTATTTTTAGAGGGCGACTTGTAATTGCCCCGACTATTTTTCTAGGCGACTTTGAGCTTAGAAGGGGGATATAATCGCTCTAGTCGCCCTCACGGCTGGTCCCTGCTATCCGGTGCCATCTAGCACAGGCACATCATGGATTATTCATTATTTATTTTTTGGTGTTTTAGGTCACTTACTTCTGTACAATGGCTAATCATGACCACAACATTGAGATAAAGTCAAGGTCAGTCAATCGTTTATACACCATACTGCCTATTTTAGAAGACTCGCACCGCAGGCATTAGTGACTGGGTCCTATTTTACCAGTGAAAAAGAGCTTAGTTACCATTGTAAACAAGCACTGCTTCACTTCCTGGGGTTCCTGCGGGGGCAACATCATGGATTAAGTTACCAATAAAGTCAACAGTTGTGCAGGCATCTCATTATGAAAATCACAAGAGGATATCTAATGCCCTCCTGGAATGAGGTTCATCAGAGCGCTTGCCCCCACACTTAAGCAGTCAATTTCACTATGATGGCAAACTTTGGCTATTGTCATCTGCTATTCCTGTTGGTAAAAGGTTGAGTGCTTATGATGCTAGTGCAATGTATACAAGTAGAAGTTGTTGAACTCTTTACCTAACGAATCGGACATCTGCCCAAGTAACTGAAAAATTGTGCAACTGAAAGAAAAAAAAGAATTCAACAAAACCATATCATATGACCACTTCAACCGAACGAGTTTTGTTGGAATGTTTTAAAAATTTGAAAATGAGTAATTCAAATAATATATTTTGATATCATGTGTGTTAGGTAAAGGGTTAACTCCTTGCATGCTGCTGGCAGATATTCCTACCCAGGACAGGATTTCTCTTGTCACTGAAATATGAATAATTTGGGCACATTTAATAAAGATTTTTTCCTCCTGTAAATTGAATGGAGTTTTCCACCAATGATTTCTTGAGTTATATTTAGATAAATTTTTCATAAAACCTTGTCATGGCTGCTTAGCACCAGCCATGACTAGATTTAATGAGGAATATCTTTAAAATATTCAGCGGGTAGAGAGTTAACCCTCTCTTGGAAACAATTTTCTTGAATAACTATATTTATTTATTTATTTATTTATTGGTGTTTAAGGTCACATATTTATGCACAATGGCTAATCATGACCGCGACAGTTTTACGGGTGGAGGAAGCCGGAGTACCCGGAGAGAACCACCGAGCAATGGCGAGCAACTGTCAGCTCCCCAACATACTAACTCCACGAAAGCGCAGGGTTAGCATTGGTTGAAGAAAAGTGCACCATCGATGTGTAGTACGTCTTAGTACACAACGCCACCGTGCCCCCACGCGGGCAATGGAGATGAAGTGTCTTGCCCAAGGACACAACGCGGTTGCCGCAGGTGGGATTCGAACCGAGGACCTCTCGGCTTGCAGCCTGTACCTCTACCTACTGAGCCACCGCGCTCCTCTTGAATAACTAAAAAAATTTCATTTTTGGTCTTAAAAACATCCCTCTTGTTGGACAGAGCTCAAAAAGCTTTTTCCAACAGGGAGTGGGTTGGGGTGGGGGTGGGGGTTTGGGGTGAGGGGTCATAAGCTATGTTGTTCAGGTAAAACACGCACACACCACACACCCCATCCTCCACCCCCACCCCCACCCCCACCCAAAAAAAAGAAGAAGAAGAAGAAAAAAAATTATATAATTTCGGTCAAATATGGCTATAACATTAGGTAAAGGCATTAAAATAAAGGGTATGTTATGTGTTCACTGCCTATATTCCAAAGACCTTCCAACTAGCTTCAAGAAATAATCTCCACATGTGACATGGGACAAAAAACTTGCTTCTTAGAAATATTTGTTACTGAAGATAGCAAGTATTTTCAAACTAATTATAACATGCAAGAGGTCACATGAGCCCCTTGTGGGCAATGTTAGTAAGTGGGTCAAATACCAGTAAAGATAAAGTAGGACCTTCAAGAATGTTTGCCAAGTCATTCGGTGAAATAATACAGTTGAAGTCAAAATGATCATAACATGACAAATCTCCAAGAATTCATACATCAGTTTTGATGCTGCAATGGATCGAGAATGAAGTGCAGGAGCCATGGTTCAAACCCACAAACAATAGCACACAAATCGACCACTTTATCATAAACCTAATACATCTGGACCATCCAGCCTGATTAGTAAACTGCCCTTATACCTTCTTGAACACAACACTGCTCTTCCATTTTTTTTGGTGATTCACCACCATCATACAACATTTGCTATACTCATGGTTCATGCAACAACTTGGTAAAAAAATTCAAGGATTTTTTAAGACCAAGACAATTTTTCCAGGGCTCAAATAACCATACTTTTTTGCCATTCTAAACTTGACCCAACCAAAAACTATTTGTTGACCCTTTTTTCAAACAAAAACAATCCATGGCCATCCAAAAGACGTAGTAAAATGAAAAAAAATGCTTTTAGTATTATATCTTAATACTGTAAAATTATTTTTGGCCACCAAAATTTGTTCACATGTTTTTGACTTGTTACAATTTATAGGAGAGTGCCTGTGGGCACTCTCCTATAAATTGTACCAAGGCAAATCTTAGCAGACTAAACAAGAGGGGCAATGCAAAGCGTGTGCCAATGCTCCTGACCCCCAAAACATTTCTAAGTCAAAAGAGTGGAAAAGGGCCATAACTCTGGCAAAAATGTGTGGGAGAAACTCATGCTACACAGGTATCATTCCCCCATGATGCTCTATCACAATACCAAATATAATTCAAATCGAAGTAGCAGTGGCCACGATAGAAGGGAAAATGTTGGTATGGACGAATGGATGGACGGACGAACAGGGGTATCTCAACTAGAGTATCCAGCACTTCCAGTAAAGAATTTCTCAATATTCTATTATGGGCTTCCAGCACTTCCAGTAAAGAATTTCTACATATTCAAGAGTTCTTAAAGAGCCAAATTCTATCTAATTCAAGGGTTTTTCAGGACAAATATCATTTTCATGCATTTTTCAACAGCAGTGCAAACCAAGACACTGCTCTCCCGTACCACAGGTGCTTCCTCAGATCAACTGAAACAAAGCATGCGCTGCCACCAACTGCTATTTATAATGCTCTCAGTCTTCACAACCTCTTAAATACCCCATCCCCACCCCCACCCCCCACAAAAAAAAAAATAGGATTGAGTCATCAATGGGAGATGAGATGTGGAAAAGCCTTTTTGAACAAGTGCATTTTTAAGGCAGATTTAAATTGTTTGTATCTCTGTGATTCTTGCACAACTTATTTCACAGAAAAGGTCGAGTGAAAGAGAAGGCCTGATTACCAACTGCACACCCTAGTGATATTAAGATGTCTTATACATCTGCATAATGCGGTGTCAGCTGCTAAATTCTCATCCAGGTGGATGGTGATATCACATTGTCATCGAACCGAGGGCAAATTTTGGGCAGTTTTGATACTTGATTGAGAAGTCCTAAGTATATAACTTCGGCTTTGAAATCACAATCCAAAAACATTTGTACAGACAGGCAGACAGATAGACAGGCAGATGGATGGACGGATGGATGGAGTTCTGTCTCCACTATATACTCCTGAATCCTCCTCCAGAGATCGTGGGCATAACAAGCTCTGTGTTTGTGTGTTCCTCTTTTTGCTGACTGTGCCACTTTTTGCTAACTGCCAGGTTTTTTCCTATAAATCTATTTTATTACCTCCTTTCGCGACTCAGCCAAACTGGCCCCCAGACTTGGGATATTGGGATTAATTTCGGGATCATCTTGTCCGTTAGATAAAAGTATAAAAAGTCCCATTCATTTGGATTGTCAGGAAAGTCAAGATTTATCTTCCCAGCTTCAGAACATGGGATATCTAGTGGAACAAAATCTGTGCATTTTTCCCATTGAAAAATTGAACCAATTCCACGACCATGCCAGCTCCCTCGTATTCTGCCATGTCCCTGACCAGTACTTCTTTTTCTGCCACATCCCCTCCCACTGGCCAGTCCTAATCCAGACGTTGAAGGACTCTCTCCGTCATCTGGATTATTACTGGCAACATTATCTGAATGTCCAGCACTCATAGTAGTGTCATGTGTGTCAGCTTGATTTGAGCCAGACTGGACCGCAGAATCCTGTTCCACGTTGCTACCATTAGTCATATTCGTCCATGGAATTACTGTGATTCTGGTGCAATATGCGCTAAAACTGTAGCCAATCAACAAAAGGGAAACAACTCTAAATTCATTCGGGCATGAAATTACTTCTGTGGACTGATAGAGATAGCACACGAGGACTGAGGTAAGAGTAGAAGCATTACTGTGCCATCGGCGTGCAGCACAATGACGGGTTTGTAGTGTCAGTTTACCACTGGCGCGGTGCGCGTCGCCGAGGCAAGAAAGTGTTAACCTGCTGAGTATTTTCAAAATATTTTATTTATTATTTATTTGTTGGAGTGGCTAATCATGACCATGGCAGTTTTACGGGTGGAGGAAGCTGGAGTACCCAGAGAGAACCACCGAGCAACGGCGAGCAACTTTCAGCTCCCCAACATACTACCTCCACACAAGCAGGATTAGCACTGGTTGAAGACAGGTGCACCATCGACGTGCAGTACGCCTTAGTGCACAGCGTCACCGTGCCCCCACATGGGCAATGGAGGTGAAGTGTCTTGCCCAAGGACACAACGCGGTTGCCGCAGGTGGGATTCGAACCGAGGACCTCTCGGCTTGCAGCCTGCACTTCTACCTACTGAGCCACCGTGCCCCCCCCCCCCCCCCCCCCCCCTTTCAAAATATTTTTCATCAAATCTAGTCATGGCTGCTGGGAGGCAGCCATGACTAGATTTGATGAAAAATTCATGTAAATTCAACTAAAGAAATCAATGGTTAAAAAGTCAATTCAATTTTAAGGACAGAAATAAAGTTAAATGTTCCCAAATCATACTTATTTCTGTGACAAGAGATTTTGTGTCCTGGACAGGAATATCCACCAGCAGCATGCAAAGAGTTAACAAGAGCCAGGATTACTCTCTACTAGGTTATCAAGTATTTTTATACAGGACATGGAAATCCCTCTTCGCAATTAAAGAGGTAATTAAGCCTTGTGTAACCGAACAAACATTACCAAATATATATTGATTGTTGAGGAAAATTCTACATCTTATAATAAACAAGAAAGATAAGTCAGTTTGTACAAGTTGATGCTTTTAATCTGAGTTCTTTTGACTAAATATTGGGATTACTTACTATGAGCGGAGTAAGAAAGGAGTCATGACTTTATAAATTTACACACAATTTCTATCAGTATTTTTTTTTAAAAGAGAATTCTTTTTGACAGTAAAAGAAATACTCCACTTAATTAATAATGAGGAAACAGTTCAGACTTGAGCTGGTTCCAATAAGAGGTCATAAGCTATGTTTTTGAAGGAATGAATAAAAATATTAAGTTATTCAAGAAAATTGTTTGCATCTGTCGTCTGGTATTCAGGTTGGGTAAAGGTTTAAACGAAGTTGTACCCTACTTAACCCTTTTCCCAACACAGACAATATCAAAATTTATTATTTTAAACATCATTTTTTCAAATTTTTCAAAAAATTTCAACAAAACCATATCATGTGACCCATCGTTGGAACAAGCTCAAGGAGCTTGTTCCAACGAGGGGTCACATGATATGGTTTTGTTGAAATTTTTTGAACCAATTTTTTTTCTTCAACCACTGAACTTGCATATTACGTGGGCGGATGTGGGTGATTCGTTGGGTAAAGGGTTAATGCTTTGAAACCGTAATACCATTTCTCCAGTCCAGAATCATGATACGTCATAATTTCATTAAGTAGGATGGCCACTTCGTGAATGTGTGGAGTAGACTAATCAATACTTTGAACATGCACCTCTAAGGTTGCAAGCTGAAAATAGTAATTGAAACACTCCAAATTAATGAATACTGACTCTTCCAATTGATATCATTGGACAGACACCAAAGACACCATCAGGGGGTTAATAATGAGAAAATACTTAAGATAGAAAATCATATCGTAAAAGCTTATGAAAATTAAGTATCTCAAGCACTGCTCTCCATATAGTTTGTTGCGCAAAGCAAATTTAAGCAGTATCCACTTTTGTCTAATTTTTTGTTACAAATTTTCAATATTTTGAAGAAAAACTTTCCTATTATCCTCAGCTATATATGGAGAAAAAATTCAAAGAAGATAGTACCCAACTCAATCTGGATGGGATGTCAGTCCATTGTAGGTTGTTCCCAGCCTAAGCAGATATTCCCTGCCCTCACCCTTAGATCAGAAGATATACAGAACAAGGCAGATATATCGTGGGACATAGGTACCCATTTGTACAGGTATAGTGGTCATCAAACTTGAGGCAGACTTGTTCCCAAAGAGATATACATCCCTCCAAAATTGATATTTTGTTACAAATGTTTAAGTTATTCCATAAACAAGCATTACACAATATTTTCTAACAAAGGGCAATAACTCCCATAATTTTCAACATTGTTGCTATAGAGACATATACCTAAAAGAACTGAAATCTGTTTTTTATTGCTAAAGTTATGCCATAAACCAGTATTACATATTTTTTTTAAACAAAGGGTGATAACTCCCATAAATTTATTTGGATATCGCTGGTTATCGAACTTGATGTAGACATTGTTGCTACAGACCGAGTTATGCCATAAACAAGCAGTATACAACATTTGTTATTAAACAAAGGGCAATAACTCCCATAATTTTCATCGAATATCACTGTCATAGAACTTGACATAGACATTGTTACTATAGAGACATATACCAAAGAGAATTGAAATCTGTTAACTATTGTTCAACTTATGCCAAAAACAAAGTTTGCAGAATATTTTTATAACAAAGGGCAATAACTCCCATAATTTTCAAGAGATATCGGCGGTCATCGAACTTGACAAAGACATTTTTCTATTGAGACATATACCAAAAAAAATTGAAATCTGTTAGCTATTGTTCAAGTTATGGCATAAACAAAGTTTGGATGGACAGACAGACATATGAACAGAAGGACGGAGGTCTTTGCTATATCCCTCCCTTGTGGGTGGATAATAAGAGCAGATGTGGTTAGGTATGTTAAGTGAGTGGTGTGGGTTGGGATCAAACTAACAGCCTGCCAATTGGAAGTTAACGAATGAATCACTTCACTTTTTGACATCACCTGTACAAGAAGATATTTTGAATACTCTTGTTGTCAACAAAGGTACTTGCATGTTTACTTATGTCAGCTTGACTATTTTATGACCAGATTATTAAGACCTCAGCCTACACAGGTCCTTTAAGATTAGATAATAAAATCACATAGGCTTTGACAAGAGATAAAATTCATAAATCTTCTAGTACAGTCCACAGGTCATTAAAGTTCTTACCAAGCCTGGAAACAAGCAGACTGTCATCTAAAAAATTAGGTCCCCAGAGGGTGAATTTGGTGATGCTACCCTGCACTGCAGGATAGAATCACTAAATTTACCCTCTGTGAACCTCAATCTGAATCAAGGTCTTAGGCCTAAACAGAAAGAGGTACCCAGAGGATAATTTGGCCTACAATATGAGGTAGCTTCTGCAAATTCACCCTCTGGGGACCTCATTCTGCAAATGACAGATTGCTTATTTCCAGGCTTGGTTCTTGCTCCTGGAGGATATGTGTAGCGCAGTAGGCTGTGATGTCACTGCAGAGTTTCATTAACTCACTGAGTGCCAAATTATATTTTTAAAGGGGAATTTATAATGTGAGTATTTTTTTTAAAAGATACCATGCAACTTGTTAGGGAAGCCTCAGTTTAGCAAGATTTTGTTAAAAAAATAATTGTTTCGTTAAAATTTATTGGCGAGTAACTTCAGGCATTCGCCAATAAATTTTAACAAAACAATTTTATGTGAACATAATTTTTCTACTGCTGAGCAAAGTATAAGCAAATACATACCAAAGGCCACTAAAGTGGCTTTTAACACTTTTCAGCAGAGCCATGATAGCGGCTTCTAGCACTCCACCAGTTAATGTCCCACCATCAGTAAACTTGTTAGGACATTTTTAAAAAAAATGGAGTGGGGGTGGGGGGATGGGGGCAATGTCACTTAGTATAGGTAAGGGTGCAGGCTGAAAGCTGAGAGGTCCTTGGTTTGAATGAATCCCATCTGCGGCAACCATGTTGTGTCCTTGGGCTAGACACTTCACCCCCATTGCCCATGTGGGGGGCATGGTGACACTGTGTTCTAAGGCATACTGCAAGTCAATGGTGCACCTGTCTTCAACCAATGCTAACCCTGCTTGTGTGGAGTTAGTATGTTGGCGAGCTGACAGTTGCTCGCCGTTGCTCAGTGGTTCTCTCCGGGTACTCTGGCTTCCTTGACCCGTAAAACTGTTATGGTCTTGATTAGCCACTGAAATAGTAGAAATATGTGACCTTAAACACCAATAAATAAATTATAAAAATGGGAGTTTTTCTAGCTTTCATTGAGTTCCTGAATGGATGTGCCAAACACCACTGGCTACAGGGAACAGGCTGACATGCTTTGAATTTGTAGGGAGATTCAGTGATAATTTAATCCAACAGCCCCGTTTTACTGACTCTCCTTAACCAATGGCTCAGGGAGTGCAGTGGCTCATTGGTTAGAACATTGGACTTGGAGTTGATAGGTCGATGTTGGTTATGTCCTTGGATAAGGCAACCCCACTGCCTATGTGGAAGCATTGTGGAGCTGTGTATTAAGGCATAGGACACAATGACAGTACACTTGCCTTTAACCAATGCTAACACTGCTCATGCCGGGATAGTAGGTTGGAGAGACTGAGAGTTACTTGCTGTTGCTCAGCAGTTCCCTCTAGGTACTTCCTCTCTGCGTAACACTGCACTAAATGATTTTTTAAATTTTTCAAGCTCATTCCAATGAGGACCCAAAAGCTATATTTTTTAGATAAAAAATGAAAAATAATAAAAATTGAATGGTATTTTTTGTGAATCTAGTACTGGCCGGTTGTTTCCATTACGTTAGGTAAAGGGTTAACAGATCACCAAAATTAGCTTTTGAATACAGCCCCTGTAAAAACGTAAAGTTAAGACACTCCACAAACGGTACTGGTGAGTTGACTTTCAAACTCCAACCACTGAACTTATTGTCACTTATTTACCATTATTAACTGTAAGTCTAGAGGTTGAGCAGTGATTTCTAGCACTCATGGCTATCTGAAGAGCCAACCAAGACAAGGTCTGAAGAAAGGATTTGAAAACTTTCCAACATGGTTGGGCAAGAGTTAAAATTTAATGTTCCAGATTGTTAACAGTAGGTACAAACTTTAAAACGTAACTCAATATACGTCTTTGAAACAATAATAAACGAAATAGGTCTGAAACATTGGTTTATTATTATTATTTTAAAGAATTGCTTTTGTTTAATGAACATAATTTTTTAAAATAATACAGTGGAACGCTGTTAATTGAAAAGCTACTTTGCCAATGAAAATTATTCAATTAACAGATTTCAATTAACAGGGGTAGTGTTACTTTCCTGTGTTCAAGAGATAAACTTAGCATTTATTCTATTATATCTTGTTTGACAGAGCTCAATGAGCTCTGTCAAACAAGATATGATAGATTAAATGCCTGTATTGGATGTACTGAGGCCAAATAGTTCTATAAACAATGAAAAACTGTGGAGAGTCAAGGTAATTTCTTGACAGGTTACAAGATTTTTTATTCATTTAACAGGAGTTTACTCTATAACCTATATTCCATTAATAGGTTGTGTGGGAAATTATATTCAATTAACGGGGTTATTCATGTAAGAGATATCCAATTAAATGGGCTCCACTGTAATAATACACAATAATTTTTTGTGTACATGGCTATTTATTTATTTATTTATTTGTTTATTTATTTATTTATTGGTGTTTAAGGTCACATATTTTTGCACAATGGCTAATCATGACCACAACAGTTTTATGGGTGGAGGAAGCCGGAGTACCCTGAGAGAACCACCGAGCAACGGCACGCATCTGCTAGCTCCCCAGCAAACCAACCCCACACAAGCCGGGTTAGCATTGGTTGAAGACAAGTGCACCATCGACGTGCAATAGGCCTTAGTGCACAACGCTGGCCTGTCCCCATGTGGGCAATGGGGGTGAAGTGTCTTCCCCAAGAACACAACGTGGTTGCTGCAGATGGGATTCGAACCGAGGACCTCTCGGCTTGCAGTCTGCACCTCTACCTTCTGAGCCACTGCACCCCCACATGGCTACTCGATTGTCATCTATATATAACAAGTGCTTTCATACAAAGGACATTTGAAACATGAGAGTATTTTTTTGGATAATGGAAAAATTGTGGTTTCATCAAACAGACAATTTTATATGCCAAATCCAAGATGGCTGCTGGCAGCCATATTTTTCAACAAAATTCAGAAAAATTGATAGCTCCCATCCAGATAGGACACCAAAGCTACATATGAATTTTGAAAAAGATCGGGTGAACAATGTGGCCTCTATGGTGAGCTAATGGAATTATTGACAATTTATGTGCCAAAACCAAGATAGCTGCTGGCGGCCATGTTTTTCAACGAGATTCAGAAAAATTTGTTAGCTCCAATCCAGACATCACACCAAAGTTACATATGAAATAATTTGAAAAAGATCGGGTGAGAGATGTGGCCTGCAGGCCATGTTTTTCAACAATATTTGGAAAAATTTGATAGCTCCCATCTGGACATTGCCCCAAAGCCACAAATGAAATTTGGAACAGATCGGGTGAGAGATGTGGCCTGTATGGTGTGCCAATGGAATTGTTGACAATTTATGTCCCAAAATCCAAGATGGCTGCTGGCGGCCATGTTTTTCAATGAGATTCAGAAAAATTTGATAGCCCCATCTAGACATCTCACCAAAGCTACATATGAAATTTGAAAAAGATCGGGTGAGAGATGTGGCCTACAGGATGTGCCAATGGAAATGTTGACAATTTATATGCCAAGTCTAAGATGGCAGCTTGGCAGCCATATTTTTCAACAAAATTCGTAAAATTTTGATAGCTCCCATTTAGACATTGGACCAGTGCCACATTTGAAATTTGGAACTAATCAGATGAGAGATGTGGCCTGTAGGGTGTGCCAATGGAATTGTTGACAATTTTTGTGAAAAAATCCAAGATGGCTACTGGCCTCCATGTTTTTCAATGAAATTCAGAAAAATTTGATAGCTCTCATCTAGAAATCACACCAAAGCTACATATGAAGCTTGAAACTCATCGGCTAAGAGATCCAGCCTGTGGGGTGTGCCAATGGAATTGTTGACAATTGAATTGTGGATGGACAGAGGAACGTATGGATGGATCATGGATGTATAGATGGGTGACGGATTACACTCCAACCCAAAAGCTCATATTTGACGTTGTCAAGTTGAACTAAAAATCAATGACTTTCAAGGCTAATACATAAGTTTAAAGCACTTTCAAGTTATTTGCCATAAAATTACACAGAATTATTTTTTCTACCAGATTCCCCCATTACCCCTCCACCCTCCCACCCACCCACCCAACCTTGCACTACCCAACCTCTGCACTGCATTAACTCTGATTTTCAAGTACTTCAAGGGTCTAGAATTTCAGTTCAACCACTGTCAAGGGCCTGTACGAATCCTGAAAATGGCTAGTCTGTTCACAGGATTTCACTGAATAGTAATGTTGTTCAACTGTAGTATATAAAACATTTGTTTTGAATTTATTTTTGACCTAATTCGTATCATTGTTAGTTTCCATAGTTAGAATTTAAAACAATGGTTTTGAAGGTGCCACCTTATGTTCTAGCTATGCTCTTCCTGTAACTACACAACAGATGTAAGTAATACATCATGGTTTTTGTAAAGAGAAAACCAAAATAAGATGGATATAAGTACCAAATGAATTAGTGGTTTCACCATATACAAGACTTGACTTATGTCTGACTCATCAACAGGAAGCAACAGAAACTTGAAGCAACCAAGACCAACAATATATTTCAGTTTTTTCACTTCAATGGTATATTTAAAGTAAGGGTCGATTCTCTCAAGTATTCTTACACTTGTATTTTTGTAATTAATTTTGTGCCTTCACCAGGCTGGTTTCCTGCCTAGTACTAACATACCCAATTATCTTGCAAAGGTAAAACTTATTGCATGCTGCTGACATATCTTCCGGTCATGGACAGCAAATTCCTTCCCTGTAGAATAAGTAAAATTGGGATGCAATTTCAAGAATTTTTTCCTCTGAAAACTGAAGCAAATTTTTTACCAGTGATTGTTGAGTAAAATATTGTAGTTTTTATCAAATCTACTCATGGCTGCTTCACAGCAGCCATGAATAGATTTGATAAAAATATTTTTAAAAGCACTCAGCAGGTGAAGAGTTTATCCTAACTCATGTTATTACGAATACATCTACAAATAATGGTGATCATTTTATTGACAAATATTTTGATGCCAGACTCTAATGAATTTATCATTCATCAAATCAAGTCGTGGCTGCTTAACGGTAATAATGAGTTTCATGTGAAATTTGAAAAAATACTTGACAAAAACCTTTACATAACAAATTGGCTGCATCTGCTGTGTAACATACAAAGTGAGCAGCTGAAAGAAAAAAAAAATCAAACAAGTGTGCCAAGGGTGGCTATGACACCACCCCCCCCCCCCCACCCTCCTTCATTGCCAATCATGAGTTTCTAGTCATTTATCTTTGATGATATTGAATTAATAAATATCTTATCTTATCTCCATTAAACCATAGCAGCAGACAAACAAATGTGTCCATGAGACACTAATACACCCCCTCATTGAGCTCTGTCAAACAAGAATTAATTGGTTAAATTTCTAGCCGCATTATGGGAATATTTTCTGACTGGAAACTTCCTTATTTAGGTAAAGTATTAACTGGCAGGCTGTTAGTTTACCCCAATTTCACACCTTTTACAGATGTGCCCATTTTGGAGAAGGCACTGAGGCATCAAGAAAAATATATAAATTCTCTGTGCCAATTCTGCATTTTAGAATAACGTCCATCATAATATGACCATAGAAGACAGGCATGAAAATAAAACATAACAGGATGAGACTGTTATTTCTTGTTTTAATGTGCCCAAGTTAGAGCAAAACAGTGTGCCCAAAATAAATGAATTTAAAGGCCTGTAACTGGACACCCTGATTTTTCTAAGTGGTCATAGCAACCACGAGGAAATCTTTGCAACAATTAACTTCTACTCATTGTGGCACTCTCTACCCTAGAAGACCTGATCTAGTAAATCTTCACAATGATTTTCAAATTTTTCTGGTTGTGGAAATCTGAACTCACAGATGAGTTGATCTCTTATGCAATAAATGGACAGAACGCAATGTGTGTTTGAATTGGTGGGTGTTTTACACAACGAGTTGGAATGGCTTTGCCATTCCAACGAGTTATGTAAAACACCCACTGATTCAAACTCACATCGCATTCTTTGTTTATTACACATCCCATGCATTAAAATCATTTAAATAAACAAATTTCAATTCTGATATTTAAACCCTAAGGTGAAGAGTCTGTTTGTTTGTTTTGTTTGAAGCTGTACTGATCAAATGGATTGATAAACAAGCTAAGACCAATACCGGGTCTGGACCTGCGTCGCTGCATGCAATTGAATCGGCAAACTGGAAGTGGTTGTACGGCAGATCTGAAAATTGATTACACGATACAACTGATCATCATCAGGCTCCAGATGAAATATAAAATCAATCCCTTGCATAGAAGCCAAGAAAAGTTTGACGAAAAGTTTCAATGTTCAGTGGGTACAGTAAAATTTCAAAGTATCGGCAAACAGGAAGTGGGTGCATGGCAGATCTGAAAATTGCTTACACGATTCAACTCATCATTATGAAGCAGCAGACCAAATATAAAATCATTCCATTTCAGTGAAGCCAAGAAAACCTTGATGGAAAAAATGTTTCGGATGGACGGACTGACAGACGGAGTCGAGCGGTTACTAGACCTGCTCTGCCGCTGGCGACGCAGGTAAAAATATAACTACAAATTTGGGCAGATTTGCAAAACAGCTGGGAGGAACTTTTTTAAAAGAAGTTCAAATCATGTCAAGATATCCGAAGATTTACCGAAATAAAGTTAACCAATTTAGATATAACAGGATCCGCAGAAGAGACAGCCATGGGACTGGGTTAATGTTGTGGTTGGAAATGATTGTTTTTTTTTAATATTATCTCATTTTTGGTTAACTAATTTTTTTTGTGAACTGACTTGATTTTGCTTTGGACGTTTCATTTTCACACTACGCGACAGACGATCGATAATTGTACAACAGAATTTGGAAGCTTTTCTAAGCATAACTAATGACTCGACGGGAAAGGAACTAGTATAAACGGTGCTGGGAAAAAAGTTCTGGCTTGTACATCACCAGTTGAATATAAAAACATGTATGTCATAGTGGTGATTCTGTTACATACAAGGAAGGGTTTAAAGTTTAATGGATGTGTAATAAAGAGGAAGTCTTCACATCAATTATCAAATTTTTCTGGCTGTGGATATCCACACCCTCGGAAGACTTGATCTACATTGCCTTTAAGAGTAAATCTTCACAACAATTGTCAATTATACTTCACAACAATTATCAATTATACTTCACAACAATTGTCAGAAGAAACTTCACAACAATTGTCAGATTATACTGCCTGAGGTACACTGTACCCTTAGTTGATCTGCTGTGCAATCAGGAGGAAGTCTTCAAAACATCTGTCATATACTTCTTGCTGTGGAACTCTACCCTCAGAAGAGTTGATCTACTGTACAACCACACTGGCTGTAGAACTCTCTACACTCAGAACAGGTGCACTTTTGTGCAATCATCGGATTTGTTTGCAATAGTTGGTAAATTATCATAGAAGTGGTCTATCGGTTAACCCTTTACCTAATGAATCGCCCACATCCGCCCGTGTAATATGCAAATTGAACAGTTGAAAAAATTATTTTTTTCAAAATATTTCAACAAAACCATATCATGTGACCCCTCATTGGAACGAGCTCATTGAGCTCATTCCAATGAGGGGTCACATGATATGGTTTTGTTGAAATGTTTTGAAAAATTTAAAAAAATGATATGTAAAATAATAAATTTTGATATCGTCTGCATTGGGTAAAGGGTTAAGGTCCTTGTTACCTACACAAAAAGCCAAGATTTGACTTGAAATCACTCCCAAGCATCACAACTTGCTGCATGTTGCGATGGAGCAGAAATTCCAGAAGCGGCCACATTCACTCTAGGGCCCTGCAAAGCACGTATTTTCAATTCGAATCGAATCCTATATCAAATTGAGACTATTATTCGAAACCGAATCAAACCTCTAATCAAGTACAGGCATCTTGAAGTCCCGACTGATAAAATATTCCAACTACATCATCAAGGTATGCCTTCGTCGAAGGCATGCCTTGATAGTATAGTTAGAATGTTACCCAGTAAGGATTTTTGTTCAAAAACAGAAATGGGTGTGAGAATTCTGTTCTGGGCACTGCATGGGGCTAGCCGCTAGCAACCGTGAGCTCATCATCGATATTGCTTGGGAACTTTAAACTGCTTTCAGCAGCACCATGGATGGTGGCATGGATACAGATGCTTTGTATTTTAATACAGCAGAAACAAGAGCTGGACTTTTTTGCATACACCCACGTGGTGTACCGCCGAGTGTGGGCATACCTATGACCAACAAATATTACTTATGAATATTCTCGTACGGACTGTCGGACGGATGCACAGATGGACGGACGCAATCCAGTATACCCGCCCCCCTTTCCATTTTCTTCGAAAGTTTTCAACAATTTCTAAGTCAAAAGGTACGGTAAATTGAGAATTGAGGCAGAAGACTTTGTCATAGGCAAACTGCATGCCATATTTCACTGAAATCCCATAACCCCAATCCAGTATGCCCCCCCCCCCCCCTCCCCTCCCATTTTCTTCAAAAGTTTTCAACAATTTCCAACAATTTCTAAGTCAAAAGGTATGGTAAATTGTTTAGTGTTTGGAAGTTTTATGCAATGAGGCAGAAGCCTTTGTCATAGGCAAACTGCATGCCATATTTCTCTGAAATCCAATAACCCATACCTGAGATACAGGCTGAACAGACAAATAATGTCTATTTCCTACAATTTCTAAGTCAAAAAAGGGGAATAACTCTAAAAAGGAGAATGTGAGAAATATCGTTGAATCCTTTTTGTAAAGCCTATACCATAAGCAGTGTTCATGGCAAATTTCATTGCAATAGAATATTCGATACCCGAGATACAGGCTGAACAGACAAAATTTTGCTCAGACAGACACAATGTCTGAGTGAACAAGTAATACAAAAAAAATAACTAGTGTGGGCATACCTATGACCAACAAATATTATAAAAAACAAGAGCTGGACTTTCGTCTCTGGTGCATACCCCCACATGGTGTACTGTCTAGTGTGGGCATACCTATGACCAACAAATATTATTTATGAATATTCTCGTATGGACTAACGGATGGATGCACAGATGGACGGATGCAATCCAGTATAACCCCCCCCCCCCTCCCTTCCATTTTCTTCCAAAGTTTTCAACAATTTCCAACAATTTCCAAGTCAAAAGGTACGGTAAATTGTTTGGTGTTTGGAAGTTTTAGGCAATGAGGCAGAAGCCTTTGTCATAGGCAAACTGCATTCCATATTTCACTGAAATCCGATAACCCCAATCCAGTATTCCCCGCCCCCACCCCTCCCCTCCCCCATTTTCTTCAAAAGTTTTTCAACAATTTCCAACAATTTCTAAGTCAAAAGGTATGGTAAATTGTTTGGAAGTTTTATGCAATGAGACAGAAGCCTTTGTCATCGGCAAACTGCATGCCATATTTCACTGAAATCCGATAACCCATACCTGAGATACAGGCTGAACAGACAAATAATGTCTATTTTATAAGTCGAAAGAGTGAAAAAGGGTCACAACACTAGGATAAATTACTGAACAGAACCCGTTCCTTGTGCATATCCATTCCCCATGCAGGTCTATCAGCACACCAAAGGAGATCCAAATCCTATTGGTGGCTTTGAAATTACAATGTAAAACGTTTGTACAGACAGACGGATGAAAGGCTTCAGCATATACTCCGGAATCCTCCTTCGGAGGTCAGGTGCATAAAAATATGTTGTATAGTGTTCTTTGGTGAAGGGTTAGTCATTCACAATTTGAACGTTCAGTGGCAATACCTTTGAAAGCTGCTTATTTACAAAATGTTATGTGAAAAATTTGACGTGTAATTAAAATCTGACAAACCAATGTATGGATCTGAAATTGAGCAGACAGAGTTTATTTGTCAACATAATGAATGACAAATATGCAGAGGTAACAGCTGCCAAATGTAAGTTTTGTCTTCTTTAAATGTTAGAGTTTAAAACAGATTTTTCTGGTGACCAAGTGACCCATAAAAGGTTTGAATTCTAAACGGCAACAAAAAAAATAATATGGAAATTATATTTCTGTATTTTTGGAATTGTTTGTTACAAGATTTAGAGTTTGAATCAATAAATTGTACAGAGTACAATATCTGAGTTCCATTTGATTGAAAATTTAATTTATTTTTATTGTGACAATCTGTTCCTGTAAATATGTTTCTAGTTGACTAGTCGCCAACCACAGTAGTGTGAATACAAAAGTGATCTTTTTCTTGATCAGATCGCAATCTGGTTGCAACACATTTACACCAGTCGAATATTACAAATGAAAGTGTCAATGACACTGCAGCTCAACCCCCAGGCCCCAGCTCTCTGGAAGTGCAACAGAATTTTCTTCAATCATTCTGTTTTTCTCTTGTGTAACTATTAATTCAACCAATTATATCTTGTTTGACAGAGCTCACTGAGCTCTGTCAAACAAGGTATATTTGGTTAAACATCAAATTGCATTATGGGAAATATTTGCTGCTGAAAACTTTGCCATGTTGACACCAGTGTACAGAGGGTTAACTGTGTGTAATGTTTGATAAAAAGGATAATGTTCAATATTTATGAAAGAATTAACAAATAAGACAATTGTGCTAATTGGGAATATGTTAAGTTCTGTACCCCACATACAATGTTTTCAACAAGAATAATTTGAGGTGTGGACTGTACTAAAGACTGAGGCCAGGATATGGTCCTCACAGTTAACGTATGTCAACCAAAGTTAACAAGACAGTAAAATTATTCCAAAACAAGTCATCTTTCCAAGTTACAATGAAATCCCGTCATAAATATGACTCATTTTCTTTGCTAAAGGAATCTAGGTCATGTGCCTATCTGATGGTCACAGTTGACCGATCGCGACCAAGACAGGATAGTCTCATCTGGATATCATACCGAGTCATCCTACCAAGTTACAATAAAATCTCTTCATAAAAACAACCTTAGACAGTGCTAAATGAATCCAGGTCACGTGCACAAGTGGCTATAACAGTTGACCGATTGTGACTAAAATAGGACAGTCTTATCTAGACACCATACCACATAATCATAGAAAGTTACAATGAAATCACTTCATAATTATGAACTGTAGATTGTGCTAAACAAATCTAGGTTACGTGACCATGTGGCCATCACGGCTGACCAATCACTACCAAAATATGACGTTCTCATCTAGACATTATACAGAGTCATCCTACCAATTTACAATGAAATCCTTTCATAAATGCAACCTGCAGACTGTGCTAAAGAAATCTAGGCAACATGCTCCTGTGGCCATCATGGTTGACCGAACCCGACCAAAATAGGACGTTCTCATCTAGGCATTATACGGAGTCATCCTACCATGTTACAATGAATTCCCTTCATAAATATGACCTGTAGCCTGTGCTAAAGGTTTTCGGGTTTCAGGCCCGCGCTGCCATCATGGTTGATCGATTGTGACCAAAATGGGACGTTCTCATCTAGAGTTGACCTCAAACCTGCACATGAAATTTAGTGATGATCGGAAAAGAATTACAGTGTGTTTAGCCTGTTCTAAAGAAAATGTGAACAAACTCAGACTCACAAACTCAAAGAATTCTGCATGCATGATGGCAATAGCTTATCTGGTCTTTATTATTAAGCTAAAAATCAAGACTGAGAAAGAAAAACAAACAAAAAATGCATCCAAGACTTTACATTTCTTTTTGGATAGGTAAAAATTCTCTGTTCATTTTTTTTATATTTATTTATTCACTGGTGTTTAAGGTCACATATTTCTGCACAATGGCTAATCGTGATCACAATCTGCAAAAAAAGTTAAGTCCAGCCAGTTGTTTTTACCTATGTTGCCCATTTAAGAGGACTTACACCCCAGGTCAATTAGACCTTCAGTTTTTAAAAAATCCAGCAGTACTATACATCGCACGCCCAAGATGACCCCTAGGCACACGCGGTTTCTTTGGTGATGCGCTGATTTGGGAAAATGTATCTTAGTGCATAAAAAAGGAAAAAGGAAACACAATTACGACCTTTTGTCAATTATGAAATAATAATAAAAAGCACTGAAATAAACGGCATATTGGTTTAATGATACAAATATGGAACACTACAATTTCTTATCACTAAATTTCTAACTTTTAAGCTTAATATACACTGGAATATTTAGCAAGGTACAAGTAAATGCAGTTCAAAATCCCGACAACACAAGTGAAAATCAAAGCACCATCCAGACTCTGAAGTTTTCATTTGGGTCATTTTGGGGATCTAGAAACTCTTGCTTGATGAAAATTGCCAGGAATATAGCATGCGGTGTTTATTCAAGCCACTCGGATCATCTAAAAACTAGGGTTTACTGGGAATTCCTCATTGATGTAATCAAAGTATGGAAATTCATTCAGTAATTTAGTGTCAATAATAGTGCTGAAACGAATATTCGAATTAGAATAGCAAACGACGCTTATTCGAATACAAATTCAGTATTCGAATATTCGTTTCAGCATTAGATGCTAAACTAAGCAATAAATTCTACGAAACTGGTTTTAACTGAATTCATTGGCTGGAGTGGCTTCCAACTTATGATACAATTAATGGGTCTAACTGCGTGACATAACGGAAGCCGATGTCTCCATGTGCTTACACCAAACAACCAGAGCCGCAAAAAATAAATTGGTCTAAAAATAAATCTTTGGTGTTCCAATATTCGGTTCTGTCAAATATTTTTAAGCAAAACTGAACTTTTCCCCCAAGATTCCCTTGTATATTGTGGTCTAATAAGACATTTCTGCACTTTGTTATTGTGCTAAAAAACTTTGAAAGCAAAAAACAGGTCACTGAAGAAGTGTACTCTGATCATGTGATTGTTCCATGACCTGCATAACTTAATCAACCCCCAATGAAAAGCTAGACAAACTATAAACAACAGCCTCATTGAATATTAAATACATCACATGACCAAACAGTGAGATTTGTTTGGTCAGTATGTGCACTACGTAATGGGAGTTGTAAAAACTTCATTCAATAGTAAATATCATTATGTGACGTTTTGTTTTCTGACCAATCCTATTACAGCAACATTTACCCAAAATAAGAATGTGTTGAAAAACATTTGTAGATGTACTTCCACTGTCACAGCCTGTTAGCATTAATTACAATGACACAACAGTTTGCAGGCATACTATTAACACCTCATTTGTGTGTTTTAATCAGTGTAATGGAATCACCAATCTTTGACCAGTAATTTAATCTATTTTCTTGAAAATTAAAGAAGCACGAAAAAGAGAGCTTCTTTTTTCCAATGCAGAAGCGCGAGTGTAATAGCACACCTCAAATCGAAAGCACTGAATTAATTTTAATAAAATTAAATTTCTTAAAGGAACACAAAGTGGAAACTTCAAGGCTTTCGAGAATACACTCAGACGACTAATCGACGAGTGATTCACTAATGGGTTAATAGATTTGTTTAGTACTAATCGCGTTGGCGTTGAAAAATCGCTTCAACACTGTACATAATGGTCATAATAGTTTGTGGCGTTATTTCATTGAATATTCGAATACGAATCAAATATAGTCCATGAATATTCGAATACAAAAATTTGGTATTCGTTTCAGCACTAGTCAATAAATTCTAATTCGATATTAAATTTATTGGATTTAAAAATTAAAATGGCAACAATTAACATGGATTATCAACAATTTGTTCACAATAGCTTGATCCAGAGCAGAGCTTAGGTATGACAACGCCAATTTCCAAATCAAAATTACTGCCTATTTTCGTGAAATAAACAATGAATACGAAGGATAGTAGGTACTGAGAAACATTACGAGCCACTCGCAGACCAGTAATAACATTCGGTGGTATGATGCATACGGCTAAAAAAATAGTCGACTATGAAAAATAATAGTCAACTATAACACCTTCTGATGGTTAGTTGATTAATTGAATAGTCGTGGCAGCCTTAGTGTTTACAGACTCACTGAAACTCTGACATCATTGACATAAACCTAAAAAGTAAGCGCTTTTATTTTTTCCACGTACGTGATTGATCGTTCGCCAAAAATTGTAATTACGTGAGCAAAGGTGCGTGAGAGTGATTGCTCGCCATTAAAATGAAGGTCTGGGCACTGGTGATCGGGTCCTATTTTACCAGTAAAATAGAGCTTGTTTACTACAGTAAACAAGCACTGCTTCACTTCCCGCTGTTCCCACGGGAGTCCATTTTTGATGAGGGATATGATTTATGCAAAAATAATGATAATTTCTTGACCTATAAGATTTTTTTTTCAATTAAGAGGAGTTTACTCCATAATGTATATACAATTAACAGGCCAAATTTATACTGAAGGTGTGTTGTATGATTTTGTGTTTCAAAATTACATCCAATTAACATTTATTCAATTAATTAATTAAGAGGTATCCAATTAAGTGGGATCCACTGTATTTGGCAAAATAATCCAACAAAATAAGATTTTATAAGCAGTTCCAGGAGTGGTTTTATGAATATTATACTCAGCCAACAGGATTACCAGTATTCAAGTAACCTTTAAGAGCCTAGAGATTTTTACATATTTTTGCTACACTTTGACAGTCAATATCCTGTGACTTTACTGCTGTTTTTTGGCAAGTCTTGGCTGCCTATATAGGCAGCCAAGATTTTCCTAAAAACTACCAAGGTGCTTAGAATGTAATTTGTGAGTTAACCCAGACTGCAAGTAGGGGCACCTGTTCTGTTGCAAAAAATGTTATCAAAGTCGGAATTAGGCCCTCAAGGGTTAAGAGGTATCCTACAGAGTGAGCTCCACACTGTTGCTTTCTGTGAATGATATAACAGGAATGATGTGTGTGTGTGTGTGTGACATACTAGTACTGACACACAAATTTATGAATGGATGCATTCAATTCCTTTGCCAATGCACAGAAGAAAACACAAAAAATATGTTGCACTCAATGTACTGATCTTAACTCTTAGAAGCCGCGTGTCAAGTTTTCTTGCCTGTGATGTAATATGGCAGGTAATCTCGCTGTGACGGTTCGGCTATCTTTGGGCTGGGGGAGAATTAAACACTGAGCAGGTGCTTCTAGTCAAGTGTCGTCTGCCTAAATAGGCAGACGACACTTGACTGCAAGCATCTGCTTTACTGTAAGTTTTTTGCGGTATGTCATTTTCAATAAATTCATTCTGATTTTTTGGCTTCTAAGAGTTAATATAGTGAAATCCAGTTAACACATTACCAAACAAAATGGCTACATCCGCCTGTCCAAATTGAGCAGTCGAATAAAAATGTCTTTTTTCAAAAGGTCAACAAAACTATATAATGTTACCCCTCATTGGAATGAGCTTGTTCCCATGAGGGGTCCCATAATATGGTTTTGTTAAAAATTTGAAAAAAATAATATTTGTAATAATTTGTTTTATTAGTGTTTAAGGTCACATATTTCTACACAATGGTTAGTCGTGACCATGATAAAGTCAAGTTCAGTGAAACGTTTATACCCATGTTGCCCATTTTAGAGGCCTTCCACCCCAAGCTTTGGTGACTGGGTCTTATTTAACCAGTAAAACACAGCTTGTTTACCACAGTAAACAAGCACTGTTTCATTTCCCAGGGTTCCCACGAGGGATTTGAAATAATAAATAGTGACATTGTGTGTAAGGGTTATCTGAATGACCACTTTGCCAGTGAAAATTATTCAATTAACAGGAATATTCAATTAACAGAGATCTGGCCACTCCCCTGTATTCTAGAGTTGAACTGAGCATTTATTCTCTATTATATCTTGTTTGACAGAGTTCAGAGTTTTGTCAAGCAATTTAAGATAGTATACATTAAATGCATGTATTGAATGTACTGAGGCCAAGTAGGGGTAAAAGCAAGGGGAATTTAATGATTGTCAAGAGTAAATTCTCATCATATTACAAGATTTTTTATTCAATTAACAGGAGTTTACTCTATAACCTATATGCAATTAACAGGCAGGCCTTTAAATTCTTCCCAACTAACGACGGTAAACGTTATGCCCAAATGAAATAAATGCACCCAAATTATGCAGAGTTTGAAACTTTTTCCAAAGTTTTGCAGTGTTTCGGCAATATATAGTTTGGCCAGGTTTCCCCGATGCTTGCAATGTAGCTTAGTGCTTACCGTTGAATCAAACAATGCAACAGATAAATAATTTTTAAAAAAAAACCCACAGAGTTTGCCATAGAAAAGCAATCGGCTTTGACAATGTCGTACAACAGTGTCATACGACACTGTCAATGGCGATTGCTTTTCTGTGGCGAATTCTATATGATCAAGCACTTAAAGCTTGAGATCTATTATATTGATGTTTGTAGCATTTCTCGGTAAACACCATGCGTAATTTATATTCAAATAGGACTTTGGCTCAACGCTGGGAAACTAAAAAGCCTTCTCGAGTTAGTCGAGTAAACTTACGTCAAAGGGTGGTGGGAACTAGTGAAAATGGTGAAGACCTATAACAAGGGGGTTGTAAACTATCATTTTAAGACGGGGGACCTAAAACCCAAAACGGATGCTAAGAAGAAGAAAATACTGGTGCTTTTTCTCCAACCATGCAGGCAACATCCATATTTGCCATTATGCCCAAATTAGTCTGATCTAAAGGTCTGTTAATAGGTCAAATTTGTACTGGAGGTATGGTAAATAATTTTGTGTTTCAAAATTATATGCACATTAACATTTATTCAATTAATTAATTAAGAGGTAATCAATTAAGTGGGATCCACTGTATTTGGCAAAATAATCCAACAAAATAAGATTTTATAAGCAGTTCCAGGAGTAGTGACCTGTGGGGCAATCCTCAATGAGAATACACAAATTGTATTTTTATTACACGGAACAGAAAATTACATGTAATTAAGTGTTAAGCCCGACATGCAGTAGGCACTCAAGCATGTACATCAGTAATTGACTACATTATGCATTACAACAGAATCCGACCAGACATTACAGACTTCTAAAGAGGTTCCATCAGGTCGACATATATCAGACAGAGTGTTAAAACTTTCATGGCGAACATTAGGTCAACATGGTTTCCACAAATATTTTGCAATATTCATACCGAAATCAGCAAAAAAATATGTGCCAGCCAAATTTCCAAATCTGCTTTACTCCCAGGTTGTCATTTGTAGTACTAGGCAGGGCTACCCGGCACTGTCCAGCATGGGTACATCCCTGTACAACACCCCCTCATCCACACCTATCATTTTTCCTTCCTCAAGTTTAGTTAGCAGGAATATAACATGTTAGTTACTCAGAGAAAATTTTTTGTCTAAATTTTCTTACTGGCACTGTCCAAAAATTGTTGAAAAAGACTTTTTTTTAACTAAAACTTCGGTTGTTGAACATCCAAATACCACAGCTGTTCCCTTTTTATTGATATTTAATGTCATCTTCAGCATCTCTGGCTATAATGCAATCATACCACAAGCATAAAGGCCAGTTTAGCCATTGTTCAAACTCACATCCTTGGAATTGGTAACCACCTCCTATTACATTAGAAAAGAAGAAATTGTCTTCTTCACTATACAAGCACTGTTCCACTTACTGGAGTTTTCACAGGGGACCAAAGTCACCCCTCCCCAAACTCTAAGGCATTTTTGTGGCTTTCAACACTATTTATTGAAGACCTGATAGCTCTCAACACTGAAAAAGTTTGTTTACTCTTGATATCATTCTCTTTAACCCTCTGAGACTTTAATTATCAATAATTTGTAATAAAACAAATTTATATAAAACAAAATATTATTTGTGTCTGACTGAATATGAAATATAAGAAATGAAAGTGTTGGCTTTTGCTCTGGTATCTTCATTTTTTGAAAGACCTGATAGTGGCTTCTAGCAATCAACCAATTAAGAAGTCTAGACAGCAGGATTATATTAGTATTTTAAGCTGTGGTACATTTGGCTCAATGGTTGTCACTGGGCACTATTCAGGAGAAAATAGGAATTGAGTTAAAACTTTAAAAAATTCAAAAATAATAACAAAACAAATGACCATAAAGTATTGACATGCTGTTTATTTATTTATTGATGTTTAAGGTCACCTACTTATGCACAATGGCTAATCGTGACCATGACAGTTTTATGGGTGGAGGAAGCCGGAGTACCCGGAGAGAACCACCGAGCATCGACGAGCATCTGTCAGCTCCTCAACATTCTAACTCTGTTCAAGCTCCGCTCATGCAGGGTTACAGTGGTTGAAGACATGTGCACAGTTGACATGCAGTACGCTTTTTGTACACAGCGTCATCATGCCCCCATGTAGGCAACTGGGATAAAGTGCCTTGCCCAAGGACACAATGCGGGTCATCCGAGATGGGGATCATACTCAGGACCTCTAGCATAGAAGTCCAACAATCTACCACTGAGTCATCGCACTCCCAACATGCTGTTTGATTTTGTATGTCATAACACATACAAAAATATCAAAGAGTTAACCCCTAAGTCCTCAAATTAATTTTACATTAATAACTACCGTATACACATGTACACTGCTACTGCTGTGTAGGTATTGTAACTCAAAGGCTTCAAAGTCTGTGGATGTCCTTCATATTATCTTTAAAGATAAATTATTTAGTGTGTAGGGAATTTTCTTGTAATAATTTATGGGAGAGTCACTCTCCCATAAATTGTTACAAGGCAAAGACTTGTGAACAAATTTTGATGACTAGAAATAATTCCATACCCTAGCAGTTAAACATCATTGTTGTTTTCCTGTGCAGGCAGCCAACAATTATGTAAAAGCAATGTCAAAATAAATGCTTCCTATCTGCAATGATTTAACCCTTTACCCAACGCAGAAGACATCAAAATTTATTATTTTAAATATAATTTTTTAATTTTTTTCAAAAAATTCCAACAAAACCATATCATGTGACCCCTCGTTGGAACGAGCTCAATGAGCTCGTTCCAATGAGGGGTCACATGATATGGTTTTGTTGAAATTTTTTGAAAAATAATATTTTTTTCAACTGCTGAATTTGCATATCACGCGGGCGGATGTGGGCGATTCGTTGGGTAAAGGGTTAAAGAAGAATACACTTTGAAGGGCTTTTTCAGAGCAATTTAAAAAGGGCAGTCTGTGGCTGAACAACGACTTGAGGGTTAAATGAATGATTAGATCATCCAAATCCTTCCTTTGAAGTTGGATATCAAAACCTCATGTGGAACTTGTTAGGAAATCTGTTTATTATAGCTAAATTATGTGCTAATTTTCCAACCAGAAAATCCAGAAAGCTGGAATTGAATATTAAAAACCAAAAAAAAATGAAGGAAATAGGTTTAAAAACTAGAGGATGGCCACCAAAGGGTGGCTGATTCCCCCGAAAAAAGCCTTGATAGCCATTCCAACCTTATTCGCGACACACCCTCTGGTTGTGGGCAATGATAATACCAAGTATCATTAATATCCTTGAAGGCTGTAAGAAGTTATGGAGCGGACACGAATTCCGTCTACGCCTGGATGGACAGATGGACAGACGGACAGACAGACGACGTCACGGCTAGATTCCCCCAAATTTTTTTCGGGGGAATAATAATAAAAATCACGCATGTTAATTAACCCTCGGCACACTGATATCGAAATATCAAAATTTCAAGCTGCAAATTTTTCCTACAATGCAACTGAGAATTTAACTAATTCAGTGGGAGAGCAGTGAATAGAGCATTGGACTTTAAACTGAAAGATCGCTGGTTTGATCCTAAACAGCAGTAACTGTATTTTCTCCATGGGTAAGAATTAATTCAGATTGACCAGGGTAGGGGGCACGGTGGCGCTGTGTACTGAGGACTACTGAACTTTGATGATGCATTTGCCTTCAACTGCTGCTAATTCTGCTTGTACTGTAGAATCCTCTTAATTGAACATCCATTTTGCCAGTGAAAATTATTCAATTAACAGGAGTATACAATTAACAGGCTCTGGTCAGTTTCCTGTGTTCTGGAGATAAACTGAGCATTTATTCTATTATATCTTGTTTGACAGAGCTCATAGAGCTCTGTCAAACAAGATATAATAGAACGAATGCCTGTATTGGATGTAGTGAGGCCAAAAAGGTTGATAAATAAGGGGAATTTGGTGCATGTCACAGTGATTTTTTTGACATATTACAAAAATTTATATACAATTAACAGGAGCTTACTCTACAACCCATATGCAATTAACAGATCAAATTTGGACTGAAGGTATGGTAAATGGTTTTGTGTTTGAAAATTATATTCAATTAACAGGGATATACAATTAAGAGATATCCAATTAAGTGGGCTCCACTGTACAGAGTTAGTAAGTTGGGGAATCTTGACAGTAGCTCGCTGCTGATTGGTGCTTCTCTTTGGGGACTCCAGCTTTGACCACCCATAAATCTGTCCGACATGATATAACCCTGGCTGTTGAAAGGATCATTATACCCCAAATAAATTAACAAATTTACAACAAGGGCAATGCAAAGCATTGGCCACTGCTCCCGACCCGGAATGCAAGTTCAAAGTATCCTTGAAGGTATTGTGGGACAGAGAAGTTTTCTAAGTGGAAAGAGTGAAAACAGACAAAATCGGAAAAGGGCCATAACTCTGGGAAAAATGATTTGACAGAACCCATTCCTTGTGCATATCCGTTCCCCCATGTATGTCTATCAGTATAACAAAAGGATCAAATCCGAGTGATGGTTTGAAATTACAATGCAAAATGTTTGTATGGACAGATGGATGGCCAGACAGTAAGACAGAAGATGGATGGACAGATGAACGGACAGATGGACAGATGGAGGGAAAGCTTCACTAGATACCCCCAAATCCTCCTTTGGAGGTCGGGGCATAATAAACAAATCAATTCAGTCTTGTTTGACAGAGCTCAAGGAGCTCTGTCAAACAACATTGAATTTGCTAAAATTCTAATTGCATTATGGGAAAATTTGCTTCTTCAAATTTGGATTTTTCAACTTCAGTGTGCAGAGGGTTAATCTATTTATTTATTGGGATTTAATGATACTTTCAACAACCAGGGTCACCACATGTCAGAAGAGGGTTGATCAAAATTCAAGTGGGGCATGGTGGCTCAGTAGGTCGAGGTGCAGGCTGCAAGCCAAGAGTCCTTGGTCAAATCCCACCTGTGGCAACTGCATTGTGCCATTTGGCAACTTGCCATATCTTTTGAAATGCTAATGATTCATTTCCGTCATTTATGTTCTTTTGTGTGGCTCAGTATGTAGAGATGCAGGCTGCAAGCTGAGAGATCCTCAGTTTGAATCCTACCTGCAGCAACCACGTTGTGTCTTTGGGCAAGGCACTTAATCCCAATTGCCCATGTGGGCATTGTGTACTAAGGCATACTGCATGCAGGGACCGACCCGGGCATGCGCCAGTGCGTATTTGGTTCTGAAACATCAGGACCTGGCTCTTAAATCTCAGAAATAGGCTTCTCAGTTGGCGCGTAACTTCTCAGATCATATTTTGATATTCTTTCGATGGATAATCGAGAGAGACACTCTTACATGTATTATATATATGATTATCATTTATCATTGTTGTAGAGTGCTTAAGTTAATACTTCAAGTCTTAATTACCAAGCATTAATCTTCACTGTGGTTTCTGATCAAGTCTTGGCTGCCTAAATAGGCAGCCAAGACTTGATCAGAAACCACAGTGAAGATTAATGTTTGCTATAGTGTACTAAATGAAAATGATGAGAGCTATTACATACTTGCAGTGTGTGTTACAAACAGCAGTGTGACTCCGTAAATTGAAATCTGGCGCATGAATTGAAAAAATAGGCTCCGAGGCTAAAGCGTATTTTAAATAGTCCTGATCGGTCCCTGTGCATGTCAATGGTGCACTTGTCTTCAACCAATGCTAATCCTGCTTGTGTGGAGTTAGTACATTGGGGAGTCTAACAGTTGCTTGCCATTGCTCAGTGGTTCTCTCCAGGTACTTTGGCTTCCTCCACTCATAGAACTGTCTGACACAAGGTGACTCTTGCTGTCGAAAGTGGAATTAAATCGCAATAGATAAAGAAAGAAAGAAATATATTCACTTGCAGAAATACAATTTGGAAAAATACAATTGTAAAAGTTTTATAGTGTTGGACCCAGACTGAATAAGTATAAAAAAAATCCTTCTTTTGGATATCCAACAATGCATATCAAACTATACAATTGTCAACAGGTAAGAATCTCAAAACTAGAGGCTCTAAAGAGCCTGTAATCGCTCACCTGGAACTACATATAAAAATGTGATTTCCCATAGGCTTTCCGTGGTAACTATGAGCTGCAATTGTGGCCATGTTTGCAACATTACATCAACATTACATGAGGATCATTGGTAGGATATGTCCCAGTCCTCAATCATGTTAAGTTTCAAAACATTTGACTTTCTAGTTTCAGAGGCGAAGATTTTTGCAAAATCCATCAATCAGAATCAAAGAATGTCTCTGGTGGCCATATTTTCCAACCAACAAGAATATAAAGAGGATCGTTTGTAGAGGGCCTCCTTTAAACCATTCCTGTGAAGTTTTACGTCGGCTCAGTAGTTCCAGAGAAGATGAAAATGTGATTTCCATTGGGTTTCTATAGTAACTATAAGCTGCAATTGTGGCCATGTTTGCAACACAATCATCATTAAATGAAGAACGTTGGTAGAGGGTGTCCCAGTCATCAACCATGCAAAGTTTCAAAACATTTGGCCATGTGGTTTCAGAGGAGAACATTTTTCAAAATCCACCAATCAGAATCAAAAAATGCTTCTGCAGCCATGTTTTTCAATAAATGGTAACAAAATGAGGAGCGTTTGTAGAGGACCTGCCATAGTCTATCCCTGCCAGGTTTGGTTCACATCAGCTCAGTAGTTCCTGAGAAGAAGATGAAAATGTGATTTCCCATAACGTTTCTATAGTAACTATAAGCCGCAATTTCAGCCATGTTTGCAACCCAATCAACATTAAATGATGATCGTTGGTAGAGGGTGTCTCAGTCATCAACCATGCAAAGTTTCAAAACATTTTGCCCTGTGGTTTCAGAGGAGAAGATTTTTCAAAATCCACCAATCAGAATAAAAAAATGCTTCTGGCAGCCATGTTATTCAATGCACAGTAACAATGAAAGTGTCAATGACACTGTAGCTCAACTTGTTTAAGACATGTACATGTATAGTATGTGACACAGCAATGACAAACATCTAGGTAATGCCCTGATAACAAAGATACATGTAAAGTACTGTAACAGTCTGTACACAAATGCTGACCGTAGCCTGTAACAAATATATAGGTAAAGTATTGTAAAAGTGGGGTGACAGTTAGATGCTAAACTAGAAAAGAAATCTTTGAGTCCCAGAGTGGGTCTGCCTGAACCCCAAAATATTTGTTCTCATAGCACAGTGATAACAAAGGCACCCCAAAACACTCGTTCCTGTCACACAGTGATAACAAAGGTACCCCAAGAAGTTTCGTGAAAATAAGTTCATAAATACAGACTCTAGCCTGAGCTGTATTGACATGTGCACTTACTGTGTATAAGTAGCACTGAACAAATCAAAGTTCATCTAATTTGCATAATTTCTGCACGAGAAAAAAACCTGTATTATATGTGATGTATTCCATGTTACTAAACATTTCTACAAACATTTATTCAAATCAGAACTTTCATACAGAAGTTCTGTACAGAAAACTAATTGCACTCATTTTGGTACAAAAAGGCTGCTGGTGGCCATCTTGAATTTTGGACCTCACCCCAAAACACTCTTTCTCGTCCCACGGTGATAACAAAGGTACCCAAGAAGTTTCGTAAAGATCGGTTCATAAATACAGCCTCTAGCCCGAGCTGTAATGGCATTTGCAGTTACAGTCCTGAAAGTAACATTAAATAGATCAAAGTTAGTTTAATTGGCATAATTTATGCACGAGATAAAAATCTGTATTATATGTGATGCATCCCATGGTACTAAACATTCACACAAAAAATTATTCAAATCAGCGCTTTCATATGGAATTCTGCGCAAAAATCTGATTGCACCTAATTTTATACAAAATGGCTGCCAGCGGCTGTCTTGAATTTCGGACCAGACCCAGAAACACTTGTTCTCGTCTCACAGTGATAACAAAGGTACCCAAGAAGTTTCGTAAAGATTGGTTCATAAATACGTCCTCTAGCCCAAGCTGTGTGTATGGTTCGACAGATGGACAGGCAGACGACAGACCATGGCAATACCTCAAATTTGGCTTTGCTAAAGTTGAGCTAAAAATGAGAAGCATTTGTAGAAAACCTCCCATAGACTATCCCTGCCAGGTTTGGTTCACGTCGGCCCAGTAGTTCCAGAGAAGATGAAAATGTGATTTCCCATAGGGTGTCTATAGTAACTATAAGCCACAATTGTGGCCATGTTTACAACCCGATCAACATTAAATGGGGATCGTTGGTAGAGGGGGTAGAGATGGGCGGTATTTGAATTTTGAGTTCGGTATCGGTTTCGGTATTTTTGTGTGGGCATACCGCGGTATCGGTTCGGTATTCGGTTTGTGACTTCAGATTCACTGATAGTACCAAAGGGGAATCCATGTCAGAAAAAATACAGAATAAGTTGTTCTTGTATCATTCTATCACAGTGCTACACATGCCATTGTTGATGGGCTCAACATTGTCAATCTTTTCTAAAACACAGATCATATCTACAGTAATTTGGTGACTTGTTCTAAATACGCCTTAACTTTTCAAGCTCACTTAAGGCGTCTGTAATCATAGAATGTGTGTCCTGAAGATGTCATCTTTAGGTGGGCCTGATGACAGTAGTAAAATTATCTGGTCAGTGATTTCTAGCCAAGTCTTGGCTGCCTGTTAAGGCAGCCAAGACTTGGCTAGGCTAGAAATCACTGCTAAGCAACTGGACATGTACAGGTCGTAGACTATTGATAATTTAGTACAACTGCCCTGGTCCTTAAGGCTTAACAAAACTGAAAAATAAAATCAGTCACTTCTTTCATGAAAATTAACACTTCATCTGCTATCAGTCCTCATCAAGGCCTTATAAATAGCGAATGCACAGGGAAAATTGAAAATACCGTTGGTTTCGGTATTCAAAGATTGGGTCGGTTCGGTTTTTCGGTGTCCCCATGATATCGGTATCGGTTCGGTTTTTCGGTATATTGCCCATCTCTAAGAGGGGGTCCCAGTCCCCATTTTTGTAAAGTATCAAAACATTTGGCCCGGCAGTTTCGGAGGTGAAGATTTTTGAAAATCCACCAACCAGAATCAAAGAAAGCCTCTGGTGGCCATGTTTTTCAACCCATGGGAACAAAATGAGGATCATTTGAAGAGGACCTCCCATAGACCATTGCTGCCAAGTTTGGTTTATGTTGGCTCAGTAGATCCTGAGAAGAAGATGAAAATTTCACATAGGGTTTCTATAGTAACTATAAGCTGCAATTGAAGCCATGTTTGCAACCCGATCAACATTAAATGAGGATCGTTGGTAGAGGGATCCCAATTATCAACCATGCAAAGTTTCAAAACATTTGGCCTGGCGGCTTCAGGGGAGAAGATTTTTGAAAATCCACCAACCAGAATCAAAGAATGCCTCTGGAAGCCATGTTTTTCATCCGACAGGAACAAAAGAGGAGCATTTGTAGAAAACCTCCCCTAGACTATCCCTGCCAGGTTTGGTTCACGTCGGCTCAGTAGTTCCAGAGAAGAAGATGAAAATGTGATTTCCCATAGGGTTTCTATAGTAACTATAAGCCACAATTGTGGCCTCATTTATGTGAAGTATCAAAACATTTGGCCTGGCAGTTTCAGAGGAAAAGATTTTTCAAAATCCACCAATCGGAATCAAAGAATGCCTCTGGTGGCCATGTTTTCAAACCCATGGGAACAAAATGAGGATCATTTGTAGAGGACCTCCCATAGACTATTCCTGCCAGGTTTGGTTCATGTCGGCTCAGTAGTTCCAGAGAAGAAGATGAAAATGTGATTTCTCACAGTGTTTCTATAGTGACGGTAAGCTGCAACTACGGCCCTGTTTGTAACCCGATGAACATTAAATGAGGATCATTGGTAGAGGGGGTCCCAGTCATCATTTATGTGAAGTTTCAAAACATTTGGCCTGGCGGTTTCAGAGAAGAAGATTTTTGAAAATCCACCAACAAGAATCAAAGAATGCCTCTGGAAGCCAAGTTTTTCATCTGACGGGAACAAAATGAGGATCATTTGTAGAAGACCTCCCAGAGACCATTCCGGACAAGTTTGGTTCACCAGCTCAGTGGTTACAGAGAAGAAGATGAAAATGTGAAAAGTTTATTTATTGGGGTTTAATGCCACTTTTGACAGTCAGAGTCATCTCGTATCAGATAGTTTTACATGTGGAGAAAGCTGGAAAGAACCACTGATCAGTGGTGAGCTACTGTCAGACTCCCCAACATCCTAACTAGGTGCAAGCAAGGTTTACATTGGTTGAAGGCAAGTGCACCATTGACAAGCAGAATGCTTTACAACACACTGCAACTGTGCCCCCTCCTCCCTCCCCCCACGTGTGTAATCAGGACTAAGGGCCTTGCCTAACGAAACAATGCAGTTACCACTCTTCAAGGTCAAGCCCTGGACCTTTCGGTTTGAAGTTCAATGCTCTAGCCACTGAGTCACCAAGTTCCCTATTTTTGTATAAGAACAGTCTGTGCTTATAGAAACAAGTGAATGTTAATTGTACTAATCTGCATGTTGACCCTTTACTCTATGCACACTCTATTAAAATGTCATTTTAATATTTTTTTTTCAAATTTATCAAAAAATGTCAACAATACCCTACCATGTGACCACTCCGCCCTCAAAGATCTCATTCTAATGAGGGTGTCTCATGATGATATGGTTTTGGTGAACAATTTTTTCTTCAACTGCTCAATTTTGGAACTAAATGGGCGGATGAACCATGTTTTGGTATGTAAAGGGTTAATCGAATGTGGAGATATGATCAAAATCTTGGCATATTATCATTTACTGGAAAGCTCTCTATTAACCCTTTACCTAACGAATCGCCCGCATCCGCCTGTGTAATATGCAAATTGAGCAGTTGAAAAAATTAAATTTTTCAAAATATTTCAACAAAACCATATCATGTGACCCCTCACTGGAACGAGCTCAATGAGCTCGTTCCAATGAGGGGTCACATGATATGGTTTTGTTGAAATTTTTTGAAAAATTTAAAAAAATAATATTTAAAATAATACATTTTGATATCGTCTGTAAAGGAGATTTCCCAGTAATGATTGAGTCAAGATTTTCAGAAAGCCTACTAAAATTATATAGACAATGAGATTCAATACATTGTACTGGTCATTATGACAGACAGACAGGGCAGAAGTGAATTGTTGCCTGTCAAACACACAAATTTGTGCCTGTCATTGACCGTGACAAGCTGTTTATTTGCAGGCTTGGTTAACCCTTTACCTAATGCATTGGATGCAAATGCCCACCTAATTTAGAAATTAAGCAGTTGATAAAAATATATTTTTCAAAAAACTTCAACAAAACCATATCAGATGATCCCTCATCTTAACGAGCTTGAAATGCTCGTTCCAATGAGGGGGTAATATGATTTATTTATTTATTTACTGGGGTTTAACAACACTTTCGACAGCCAGGGTCACCTCACGTTGGTCAGTTTCATGGGTGGAGGAAAGGAAACCAGAGTACCTAGAGAGAACCACTGAGCAACGGTTAGCAAAGGAAAGGAAACCGGAGTACCTAGAGAGAACCACTGAGCAACGGTGAGCAACTATCAAGACCCCCAATGTACTAACTCCACACAAGCAGTGTTACCATTGGTTGAAGACAAGTGTACCATCGACGTACAGTCCGCCTTAGTACACATCGCCTCATTTTCTGACTTCTTTGGCCTCATGTGCATGTGGGCAATCAGGATGAGGTGTGCCTTGCCCAAGGACACAACGCAGTAACCCCTGGTGGGGATCAAACCATGGACCTTTTCGTTTGAAGTTCAATGCCATAACCACTGAGCCACCATTATACAGGGTTACATGATTTAATTGTATTGAAATTTTTTTTAAAAATTAAAACAATAAAATCTTGATTTCATCTAGGTTGGGTAAACAATTTACTGGTTATCCAAATCCATCCAGAACAAAACACAAGACCTGTCATTCAAATTTTGCGTTCAAAACATACATTATAACACAGTGGAATGAGCTCATCAACCTCATTCTAGTGATGAGTTGCAAGTTATGTTTTGGAAGGAAAAATTTTTTTTTTCTAATTATTTAGAAAATAAATGTGGTAAATGTCATCATCAGATTATGAGGGGTAAAAAGGTTTAAAAAAAATAAATAAACAAAAATTTAACTACCTACCTGTACACAGTAGTAGTTAAGAGGAATGTATGTTGGAAGCACTAACGACGCCAGCCTGAACTGCTAAATTCCACAGAAAAAATAACTGGGGAAAAAAATTCTCAGAAGATTTGGTCAGTGGTGTAAAGAAAGTAGTCTGATAAACTAAGTGGCTGTGATGACACAGTGTGAGAGTATTAAATTAAATCCAACAGCTAAGTGAAGTCTTGTGTCGGCTCTCATAAATAAACACTACACAGATAGGCAGGTCAGCTATGTTCACTGAGCCCTGGCATTCCTGAAAAGTCGGCAATGAAAGCTACATTCTACACACACACACCACATGTTATTAGCATTTTCAGAGGAACAGTCCATTTTAAAATCACCAGGTCATTCCAGGATAATACTTATCATCAACAGTGTGGGAGGTAGAATTGGTATTACAAATGCATCACATAAGAATTCATCAATATCCCCTCCACAAGGAGGATTTCATGATCTTACTAATTCAATGCACATTTTCCTTCCCAGGACGTTTATTTTTTAGCGCAACCAATATCTAATTTTCTTGCAGCATAGGTTTTATTGGATCATGAATAAATTGGTCTCCATAAGCTCTTTAGGCTTCTTCCACTATTTTCCCAATATTATGAAATATTTTTTTTATCTCAGTTCATCCAAAAACTAATTTGATGCATGCTCAATGTTAACACTTCATCTAACAGATTATCACAATTCATAACAGACCAAGTCATTTGTTAACCCTTTGCCCAACTCAGACAATAATAAAATTTATTACAGTGGAACCCTATTAATTGTATAGCCACTTTGCCCATGAAAAGTATTCAATTAACAGGAGTATTCAATTAACAGGGATTGTGTCACTTTCCTGTATTCTAGCGATAAACTTAGCATTTATTCTATTATATCTTCTTTGACAGAGCTCCATGAGCTCTGTCAAACAAGATATAATATAGATTAAATGCCTGTATTGGATGTACTGAGGCCAAATAGGTCTATAAACAAAGGAAAACTCGGGAGTGTCAGGGTAATTTCTCGACAGGTTACAGTTAATAGGAGTTTTCTCTATAACCTATATTCAATTAACAGGTCAAATTTGTACTGGAGGTATGGTAAATGGTTTTGTGTTGGGAAATTTTATTCAATTAACAGGGTTATTCAGTTAAGAGATATACAATTAAGTGGGTTCCACTGTATTGTAAATATTATTTTTTCAAATTTCTCAAATTTTTTAAACAAAACCATATCAATGAGCTCGGTCCAATGAGGGGTCACAGGATATGTTTTTGTTAAATTTTTATTTTAATAATTTTTTTTCAACTGCTGAATTTGTATATTAACTTGGGCGGATGTGTTCGATTCGTTATGTAAAGGGTCAACCGTTTAAAGTAAGGGTCACAATTGGCCAACACTTTTCGCAAAAAATGCCATCCCAATTTATTTATTTCATCATTTTTGTTTTAGAAGTATAACCCCTTCTCATTGGAAGGAGCTCATAATCTATGTTTTTGAGGCAAAAAATGAAATTACTTTTGCAAGTGTCGACATATAATCATGTTATGTGAAAAGTCAAGAGTTGAAAAATAAGTGTGAAAAAGCATTGAGCTATGACAAGTTTACAATATTTTATTCCTGAAATATCAACCCACGAGTGTAAACGTGTGTCGTGATCCAATCACGATCTGATAAAAAAAAATTCCAATTTTGTGGCAACAGTACTGTATGTACATTCACTTAACTGGTAAAGTGCAAGATACTACTATCAGGGCTCCATTGAAAAGATCTGAGAGCCACTTTAGTGAATTTACACTGTATGCATTAGCTTATTGTTTTCTAGCAGTACAAAAATCTTGTTTAGACAGAATTGCCTTGTTACAATTTATTGGAGAGTGCCAACTGGCACTCTCCAATAAACTGTAACAAGACAATTATTCTGAACAAACTCTTGCTAAACAATGGCTTGCATTTCTGGTAGCATGGTATCTTTGAGAAACAAGAGGCCCCATGGAGCCTTAATCTCTCACCGGCCAAAGTGGTTCAAAGAAGTATTTGTGGTCACATTCAGTTAGACATGGTTCATCAACACTACAAAGGAATGAAGTCATAAGAGACAAATTTTATGGAAGTAGGGACATGGCTTAAACAAACTTGAATCTTACCCCCCCCCCCCCCCCCCCCCCCCAAGGATTCTGCATACCAAATATCAAAAGCATTCATCTGCTGCATCTGAAGAAGAAGATTTTTAAAGAAAATTCCCCATTTTGAACTAAGTTATCATTCAGGCTCCCACAGTGATCCCAAATAGGAACCTAGGAACTTGGCTTTAACAAACTTGAATCTCACCCACCTAAGGATGCTACACTCCACATATCAAAACATTCCGACTGCTGGATCTGAAGAAGAAGATTTTTTAAGACAATTCCTCATTTCGAACTAAGTTACAAATCAAGCTTCCACAGTGAGCCTAAATATGGACCTAGGGACATGGCTCGAACAAACTTGAATCTCACCCCCCAAAGGATGCTGCATACCAAATATCAAAACATTCCGACTGCTGGACCTGAAGAAGAAGATTTTTTAAGAAAATTCCTCATTTTGAACTAAGTTATCATTCGGGCTACCACAGTGAGCCCAAGGGACTTTTCTTTAACAAACTTGAATCTCACCTCCCTAAGCATGCTGCATACCCAATATCAAAAGATTCTGCCTGCTGGATCTTGAGAAGATTTTTAAAGTAATTTGCCTGAAATGCACTAAGTTCAAATTTGAGCTCCTATACAGAGCCCAAATATGAACCCGGGGGGCCGATTTGAACTTGAATCAGATTCACCCCACAATGTTGCATACCAAATATCAAAAGATTCTGCCTGCTAGATCTGGAGAAGAAGATTTTTTTTTAAGAAATTTGCCCGAAATGCACAGAGTTTGAATTTGGGCTTCTATACTGAGCCCAAATATGAACCCAGGGGGCCGATTTGTACAAACTTGAATCAGATCCATCCCACAATGTTGCATACCAAATATTAAAAGATTCTGCCAGCTGGATCTGGAGAAGAAGATTTTTCAAGAAATTTGCCTGAAATGCACCAAGTTCAAATTCGGGCTTCTATAGTGAGCCCAAATATGAACCCAGGGAGCCAATTTGAACAAATTTGAATCTGACCCCCCTAGAGATGATGTATACCAAATAGGAAAGAATTCTGCCTGGTGGATCTGAAGAAGAAGATTTTTTTAATTTTGGAAAGAAATTCATGGGTGCTATCAGAGTTATGTCCCTTGTAGTGCCCCCTGTGGGTGCGGCAAGTTTATTTGTACAAGTTTGAAATGACATATGATAGGGAACATGCACACCAAATTTGGTTCAGTTTGATCCAGTAGTTTGGGAGGAGTAGTAATTAATGTAAAGTTAACGACGGACGGCAAGTGATAAGTTAAGCTCCCTTTGGTGAGCTAAAAATACTCACGTTTCAAATCACCTTTGAATGAAAAATAACTTAACATTCTACCAGTTAAGTATTGTTGGGCAAATTCAAGTCACAGAGGAGCAAATAAGGGTTATCCACACCACCACCCCCTCTTCCCCCAACACTCACTCTGCCAATATCTGAAGAGAGTCTTGGGCCTGATACAGTGGAGTTCACCCCACCCCCACACAAACTCACTCTGTCCAATATCTAAAGGAAATCATAGGCCTGATACAGTGGAGCCCCCCCCCCCCCCCTCCCCCACACACACACTCACTCTGCCCAATATCTGAAGAGAGTCTTGGGCCTGGTATAGTGGAGTTCACCCCACTCCAACACACACTCACTCTGTCCAATATCTAAAGGAAATCATGGGCTTGATACAGTGGAGTGGAGTTCCCCCCCCCCCCCCCCCCACACACTCACTCTGCCCAATATCTGAAGAGAGTCTTGGGCCTGATACAGTGGAGTTCACCCCACTCCCACTGTCCAATATCTAACGGAAAACATGGGCCTGATACAGTGGAGTGGAGCTCATGTCCACCCCCCCCCCCCCCCCACACACACACTCACTCTGCCCAATATCTGAAGAGAGTGTTGGGCCTGATTCAGTGGAGCTCACTTAACCCTTTACCCAATGCAAATGAAATCAAGATTTATTATTTTATATTTTCACATTTTTCAAAAATGTTCAACAAAAGCATATCATGTGACCCTTCATTGGAACAAGCTGACAAGCTAATTTTGTTGAAATTTTTTGAATAATAATTCTTTTTTACCTGCTGAATTTGTATATTACGTGGGAATTTGGAGACGATTCATAAGGTAAAGGATTAATTGGATATCTCTAAACTGGTAGAGTGCATTTAAGTTATGGTACCTGCACTAAAGAATAAAGCCCAAATAGGGGCTTCCAATACTCAACCAGTTAACTGAAAACCCATGTTAACTGAATATAACTTCCAAAAATAACTGAAAAACCATGTTAACTGAATATAACTTCCAAAAGCAAAACCATTTATCATACTGTCAACACAAGTTTAACCTGTTAATTGCATATATGTTATAGAGTAAGTATCTCTTAACCATTTACCCAATGTAACGGCCAAAACCGGCCAGCGCTATTCTCAAAAATAAATTTTCATTATTTTTTTCATTTTTTGTCTCAAAAACATAGCTTACGACCCCTCACTGGAATAAGCGCATCGACCTCGTTCCAATGAGAGGTCATAACCTATGTTTTTGAGACAAAAAAGGAAAAAAAATTAGTTATTCAAGAATTTTTTTGCAAGTGTCGTCTGCTTTTCTTGTTCGGTAAAGGGTTAATTATTTCCCTACAAAAATTTATGATATGTTAAGAAATTACCCTGACAATCACCAAATTCCCCTCGTTTTCTGACCTATTTGGCCTCATGTACATCCAATTCTGGCAATTAATCTCTCATATCTGTCCAACAAGATATAATAAAATAAATGCTCAGATTATCTGGAATTCAGGAAAGTACCTATATCTCTGTTAATTGAGCTCCCCTGTTAACTGAATAATTCTCAAATTCTGAGTGGATTTTCAATTAACAGGGGTTTCATTCAAGCCTGAAAATAAAGACTGTCATCTGCAGAATGCGGACTCCAGAGCGTGAATTTACTGATGCTACCCAGCAAAGCAGGGTAGCATCACAAAATTTACCCTCTTTGAACCTTATTGTGAATCAAGGTCTCAAGCCTAAACAGCAAGAGGTACCCAGAGGATAAATTGGCACACTGTGTGGGGTGGCATCAGCAAATTCACCCTCAGGGAACCTCATTTTGCAAATGACAGATAGCTTATTTTCAGGCTTGGTTTCACTGTACCTTCAAAAAGAACCATAGATCAAGCACCATGAATTCAACTTGGTTTGCGAGTTCGAACCCCAGCCGGGGAAACGTAACATAATGCAATACCGGTGTGGATTCAAAACCACACTGCTCCTCCATAGTGCCATGTTCGGGGATGGTGCTATGCTCATCCTATCGGGTGAGGACGTAAATGGCTGTCCTGTGTGCAGTAATTACTGTGCACGTTAAAGTACCCTACTGTGGCAAAAGAGCTGCAGCTCGGCAAAATTCCCCCGATTCCCCCTTGTATATAGTGTAGTTCATTACCTGTATAAAGAACCCCTGCAATGAATCAATCAGGGTCCTCCGAAAAATCAACGGAGGAGTGACTGTACAAGCGCATTGATAGCCGGAATAAAACGCAAACTGCAGCTTCAGCCCAAATGAAATACCTGAGATGATTCTGATGATGTGGGGTTCTCACAGGGTGCTCCAAAAAATTAACGGTGGAATTTCCAAAATAACATAACATAACTTGGTAAAATATCCCATACTGAAGAATAATTTAACTTCAAATTGATTTGTTTGAAAATTTATTTTTACTATATTTTTCTGCAGAGTTCCAACTGGCTTTGTACAAATAAAGATGAATCTGAAATTTGGTCATGATCAGGAAAGACCTGCAGGCTACTGCACGTGCTAAAGAAATTGTGGATGGTGTTTCGAGGAAATCCAAGATGGCTGTAACGGTGGCATTATGGGGCGGCCAACCATTACCAAAATAGGATGTTCTCATCTACTGATCATTCTAAGTCAACCTACAAAATGTTAAGAACATTGATCCATAAATGCGGCTTGTTGACTGTACTGAATAAATCGAAGATGGTTAGTGTGGTTGCCGGCCATTGTGGTAAGCCGATCATGACCATAATATGACATACTCATCTGGGTATGAACCTGAACATGCTCACAAAATATGATGATGATCGGAGAAGAAATGCAGACTGAAGCCAATGTTGAACAAATTGTGGAAGTGTTCTGAAGAGATTCAAAATGGCTTCCACCGCGGCCATTATAGGCAGCCATCCATTACTAAAATAGGATGTTCTTATCTCCTCATCACACTTAGTCACAGTACCAAATTAAAAAAAATTTGATACATAAATGTGGCCTGTGCTGAAGAAATTGAAGATCACTGCGATTACAGCCATTTTGGATGGCTGCCTATGACCATAATACACATGCAAATGGAGTTTGGCAATGATCGAAAAAGAACTACTGGCTGTAGCCCGAGTTAAACAAATTGTGAATAGATTCACAGACTAACAAAACATTCAGAAAAACGGACTTCCCTAAGCGTCATGACAGTAGCTTACCTTCATTAATCGTTACAACTTATATCCAATCAGATAAATAGGAAACATGGGCTTATAAAAGGCAACAACAAGGAATCAGTTAACAGATGATTATGCAGAGTGATTCATCTGTTCTATTTATTTATTCCAGATATTAATTTCATCCATTTCCCCATCACCAAGTGTGGTTCATAACAACATTAATTAACACACTTTAATCATGGAAAGATCTGTGAGACAGGTGTTCAAAACAAAGTTAACTCTGTCTTTTCAAAATCTATAAATCTACAAACATGTGCAATTCAATCACTTTGGGCTCTCGTGGGTGTTTTTTTATGAAACACATGTTATTAAAATAAAAAATTTTCAAAACTAGTTGACCTAATAAAATAGGCTGCCATGTAAAAAGGCTGCCTGTTGAAAAATATTGATTGGTCTACCTTACGAACTCGCTGTGCAGCCAATTAATTTAATGCTAACATGACCCAAGACAAGAAAAGTAGTTATCTGGGTTCAGACTGTTGAAAAGGAGGTACCCGATTACCATTCAAAATAAATTTTGCAATGTAACCTCATCTGGTTGAGGGTCACAATGATGAAAATCTGACATAGCAATCTTTTTGCACATCTACCACTCATGCAATTTTAATCTTTTTATCATGAACAGTTTCAGTCAATTTGGACACCACAAATATCTCAGACACTGACAGCTCCCTTTGTAAAGAGTATAAAACAGAAGTGGCATTAATCCTGCCTTTGATCTTGAACCCTCAAAAAAAAAGGAAATTTACAAGGCATGTTCAGTCCAGGGCATGTCATGCAGTTAACCATTCCTGTTGGGCCATCAAAAAAACTGCAGTGCCCTCCAAAATTATATTATCAATTGTTATATTATCTGTAGCGATTCCCATTGCCCACATGGGGCACGGTGACGCTGTGTACTAAGGCATACTGCACGTCGATGGTGCACCTGTCTTCAACCAATGCTAACCCTGCTTGTGTGGAGTTGGTATGTTGGGGAGCTGACAGTTGCTCGCCGTTGCTCGGTGGTTCTCTCTGGGTACTCCGGCTTCCTCCACCCGTAAAATTGTCACGATCATGATTAGCCGTTGTGCAGAAATATGTGACTTTAACCACCAATAAATAAATAAATAAATAAATAAATAAATAAATAAATAAATAAATAAATAAATATCTGTAGCGATTGAAATATAAAGGCCATTTACCAACCAGCCCGGTTGGTCCGGATCTCTGCGTCTCATGGCAGATCAGTCGCTTTATGTGCTAGAGATCGACGGTTCGAACCTCAGCTCCTGCACTTCTCTGTTACATTGGTGCCATTGACCACTCCTCAGCAGCTGATGGAATTGTGAGTGTTGTGATGAAACCCTGTGGATGTTTTGATAGCTCTGAGGTTGAACCTGGGGTGCAATACACCTGGGTTGAATCGCAAAAAGAACGGGAGAGTAGTGTAGCGGTTAAGGTATAAAGGCCATTTTCCAACCAACCTGCTTGGTCCGGATCTCTTATAGTATTGTGGTAAATTTTATCTAACATTCAGTCAACAAAACCCATAGCCATAACTTCTTGACAAATAGACATTAACCCTTTACCTAACATGAAAAGCAGATGACACTTGCAAATAAAATTCTTGAATAACTACTTTTTTTCATTTTTGTCTCAAGAACATAGGTTATGCCCCCTCATTGGAACGAGCTGGATGAGCTCGTTCCAATGAGGGGTCATAACCTATGTTTTTGAGACAAAAAAATGAAAAAATAATGAAAATTAATTGGCGATTTTTGAGAATAGCACTGGCCGGTTTTGGCCGTTACGTTGGTAAAGAGTTAACAAACAAAAAGAAAACTCAGCTATCAAAATCATAGGATTCTGTTTTCAATTCTCTCTTATCCAATGGCACGTGAGAAAATTCTTTAAACTTGAATGAAATCGTACATATTGATAAAAAATAACTGACCTCCACACAGGTTATGTTTTTTACATCAGGCAATGATATTTCAAACCAACGTGAATTCAGACCACAAGGACACCCATGGGAAAGGTTGGTCATTTGTGAAAATATATGTACCATAACTGAGGAATTATATTTTTGTTGTCCGCAGGGATCTCATTAAATACATGATGTCACTTCATTCACATAAGCTTTAGAAGCATGCAAATCACAATGAGATCGATGCTACATTTCAAACTTTTCAACCTAACACCTTTTTTATTCTGATTTGCCTTTAATTTTTACTGTTTTATAGAGCTGAAACAGTTAACCGATTAATCGTTTAACCAATGATCAATGTCTTGATCGATCAAAAAAAGTAATTGATCGATTAACCGTTACTTTTGAACAACTGTATTTTCTGGGTAAACAAAGGAACAAACTTGCTCCAAAACAGGCAAACATTGTCACACTGACTCACAGCAAGTATATGAGACAGAGTAAAGCATGCAAGTTAGGTGATGACATACTTGTTTACTTGCATGATCATTATACTGTATCAGTAGCTGGAACTGGCCATTCTTAAGTTAACCTTTACCCAATGCAGGTAGCAGACGACACTTGCAAAATAGATTCTTGAATTACTAAAAATTTTAAATTTTTGTCTCAAAAACATAGCTTATGATCCCTCAATGGAACGAGCTCAACAAGCTTGTTCCAATGAGGGATCATAAGCTATGTTTTTGAGACAAAAATTGAAAAAATAATAAAATCTGACTGGAGATTTTTGTATGTAGAGCTTGCCAATTTTGTCCTTTACATTGGGTAACGGGTTAATGCTATAAATCATCAATGGTTCCACAATTATTCAGCTACCTTTTAGGGTAAGTAATCGGTTAACCAAGGTTTATCCATGTGATTAATCGATCGAGAAAACTCTTTAACCAGTTCAGCTCTACTGTTTTGGCATTTTACATTGTGAAATGTTTAAGTACTGGATCATGCAATTCCCTGCAATATGGAATGCATGGTGAGGGAAACTAAACACCTCGTTCTTTGTAGCATTAACAGTTTTTGAACGGAACGACTTTCTTATTACCAGTACCCCTCAAATACTCTGTCATGTGCGCATGCATTCATTTCTTGTGACATCATGTGACTTTTGTTACTGCAATAATGATACAAGATATTTTATTGCCAAATTATTACCGCTACTGATATTTCCATTTAAAATTCTGTGTTTAGGTAAATGGTAGATAAAGTAAGGTTTCAGCAGTGTGTATCTGTATTGCTCACTTCAACAAACTGGATGAATGGCTATACCATCTGCCTACTGTTCACCTCAAAACAAATAGAACAAGACATTTTTCTTTCACTTAGAATACTAGACCACAGATAAGCAGAAAGAAACATTTACTGAAATTGCCCATAGTAATCATCTGTTAACCCTTTTACCAACATGACGGCCAAAACCGGCCAGTGCTATTTACAAAAATCACCATTCAATTTTCATTATTTTTTTAATTTCTTGTCTCAAAAACATAGCTCATAAACCCTCATTGGAACGAGCTCGATGAGCTCGTTCCAATGACTGGTCATAAGCTATGTTTTTGAGACAAAAAATGAAAATATTTAGTTATTCAAGAATTTTGTTTGCTTTTCATGTTAGGTAAAGGGTTAACTGTTCCAGAGGTATAATTAACTCTGCAGGGTGTACAGAGGCTAAGTGGTAGACCAATCACATTTTCTGAAATGTTGACAACTAGTTATGGGATGGAATGGCAAGACTGATTTTGTCACATCATCAGGAAGGGAATTAATTGTACATGTCATTAAATGGTATATAACATAGGGAGTTTCACTGTTCTAGACATAATCCAGATGGACTTATAAGGAATCTTAGGAAAATGAGATAACAAGAGCAGGACATCAGTGTTTCTTGACATCACAACAACACAATCAGCTGCTACAAGAGATGCATGCAGGACCATTAGTGTGTCTGCCTCTTCGTGAGAGGACTCCTGATCATCTAGTTGAAAAGCTTGCGAGTTCGATGAGACCTTGGTTCCATCTGCAAATCCACCTGTAACAACTTTGGTTTTGCCACTTTGTGTGAAGGAGAGCAAGATCTTTTTGGAAAGGATATGGACAAGATCAGGTTTATTCTCTGAAAGCGATATAAAGTTGACCCATGAGTTTGGGTGAGGAACTTCCCTATTTTCGATCAAACTTCTCATCGGTAAGGATATCTTTTTTGAAGTATGTCAAACTCGTTTTCCGTATTTAATGTAATTGTCGCGATACCGACTGAACGCAAGGTCAACATGATCAAACCCTGTACCAAGACGATTGACATTCTGAGCAAAGGAAACCGCCAAGTCCCCGAACGTTTTTGCTCTCTGTGGTTTACCTGGCGCAACAACCAGTGCTTACCCATCGATAATGATGCAGAGCATTCTGGATACAGTGAATTTGTTGCTTACTTGTACTTCTGCAGTTAAGAGGTAGCTTGAAACCATTTTGTTGCCCTTACACAAATTGCCATTAAGCTCAGCGAGTCCAACCGATACTGGCATCAATTCTTGGCTCAAAATCTTTGGTAGATCAACCGAACGACCAGTTTCATAAGAAGTTATTATCCTCTGTTGGACAGTTTTGTCAATACGAATGATGGACTTCTCCAGCTGGTCATCCTCACTGAAGAGATCAGCAAAAGCGGAAGCCTTAGCCTTGGTAACAGGATCATGAATTGAAACTTCCGGCTCAAGTGATCCATCGGGAATCAACAACCTTTGTCGCACGAAATCTTGCAGAAGAATTATCCCCTTCTGATTTTCGGTTGCGATGGATTCCATGATTTTCTTAGTTACAAGATCCTTGGTTGCTATGTTTTTGAGTTCATTGCAGTTTGAATCAGGTATGAGTACCCCGAATCTGTTGTACATTTAGAAGAGTTTATCCTCATGTGACTGATCATGAAATTTTTGTGATGGGGCACTATCGGTACATTGTGATAGTCCCTGGTGGTCCTCTCTCAAGTTCCTCGTGGTCTCCTCTCAGTAATTCATAAGACGCGTTTGAAATCGCTGTCCACAACCGGTATGTTAGAGCCCACCTATGTACAGCTGATATAGTTTTAGTGATTCCAACTGTGCCACCATGCACATTCCCACTCTCATTCACCCACTCCTTGATCTGGATCAACGTGTTTGAATTTCTGGCTTCTTCAGCTACAAAATCACCAGAAATGAATGCATTCAGAATGTCTTGTGGGAGTTGGTGCATCTCAGCAACATAGACTGGGCTCCAGCGAGCATCTCAGTTGAGGCATCTCAGCTACATAGACTGGGCCCCAGTGAGCAAGTGATCATGTATAAAAAACCATGGCAACATTTCAGAGAAAGTGCTCAAGTGCAGATCCAAATTAGCTCAAGAGCAGATCCCAATGAATGCATTCAGAATGTCTTGTGGAAGTTGGTGCATCTCAGCATCATAGACCGGGCACCAATGAGCATCTTATTTGGTGCATCTCAGCAACACAGACTGAGCACCAATGAGCATCTTATTTGATGCATCTCAGCAACATAGACCAGGTCCCAGCGAACAAGTGATCATATATGAAAAGCCACGGCAACATTTCAGTGAAAGAGCTCAGGTGTAGATCCCAATTACCTTCTTGTTGTGCTTGGATGAACTTGCGGAGTATGGCTATCATAAGCATATAGCCCCACCAGAAACCGAAGGTAACATCATCTGACTTCTGTTTATAAAAATGGGAGTTTGTGTCCCACCAGCTGCTGTTTTCACAGCAATATGAAGCCCACCTATGAGCAAGATCAATATATCTTGGTAGGATTCTGTCGACCATTTCAATTATATTACAGTGGAACCCTGTTAATTGAATAGCCACTTTGCCAATGAAAAATATTCAATTAACAGGAGTATTCAATTAACAGGGATTGTTTCACTTTCCTGTATTCTAGAGAGAAACTTAGCATTTATTCTATTATATCTTGTTTGACAGAGCTCCATGAGCTCTGTCAAACAAGATATAATAGATTAAATGCCTGTATTGGATGTACTGAAGCCAAATAGGTCTAAACATAGAAAAACTGGGGAGAGTCAGGGTAATTTCTCGACAGGTTACAAGAATTTTTATTCAATTAACAGGAGTTTTCTCTATAACCTGCATTCAATTAAAAGGTCAAATTTGTACTGGAGGTATGGTAAATGGTTTTGTGTTGGGAAATTATATTCAATTAACAGGGATATACAATTAAGAGATATCCAATTAAGTGGGCTCCACTGTAATCTGAAAAAAGAGCTTTTCGGTCGTCAGAACATGGGACTGGCCAAAATGTTTCGCAGTAACTACACATCTCCCAACTACTCTATTCAAGGTATCATACCCATGCGCCGGAGAAGGTATTAAGGGCTAATATTCAAGAGATGTATGCATAAAATCCTGCAGACAATTTCTCTGAGTGAACAGGCTCCAACTCTCTCGTGATTCTGACTGCTGTCGGCTAAGATAAAATGCATAGTCAGCATTATCGCTTTGGAATCTGTCTTGACATATACCATGATTCGCACATAGGTTTTTTTTAAAATGGGGAGACATTTGCTCGGTTGGATAATACACTTTTGATCTTGTCTATAATGTCCAGCATTTTCAAAGTTTTATTAGACGACAGTTGCAAATTAGCCACAGGAACACCAACGCCATGCCCCCTCTGCCATACTGCCATTTGTGTTGTGTGGAAAGTTTTCTTACAGTCAAATGTCTCATCCAATATCAGTATAACGATTCTATGACACATGAAATGTAAAAGGTACCCTGTTTGTTGTTATCTGGGAAAATGGCACCTGAATTAGAGTCTATGGTCTCAAGTACTTTATTTGCAAGCACCTTGTCCATTTTTAGCAACTGGCCGGAACCTATGCATTGATTGCCTTTGTTGAAAAGGTTGACAAGTTTCTTTGATCTTGTTGCTTGATGGAGGACTAATGCAAGGACTATGTGTGTTGGTGTGAATGCCTTCCCTATACTGACACCCTAGACAATATCTTGGACTATACTTGAAATTTTATTCTGGGCAACAGAATCACCATAACCATCTTGACTCACTTTAGCCGACTGGCCTCCTAACAATAATGCCAAGAACATACGTGGGGCATTCGTCTCATATGGTAGAATATTTTCTCTGAACAAAGTAACTGATAACGTTCCCAAACATCACACAGTTCAAGTACATAACCTCTCTGTGCAGCAGCTTTCAATTTCCTACAGAGCAAGGTGAAAGCCAACTCGTTCCTTTCAGATTCTTTTTCTGTTTTTGTACTGTTCCTGTAGATCTTTTTCAAGCCAGTAGGGTGATATTGCTTCTGCTACAATAAGATCAACCACTCCAGCCAAGCAAATTCTCAATTTATAATTCTGAGCTGCAGAAATGCTACATTTGCTGACTTTTTTCACACAAACTTCATACAGCTTGATACCACCATCTGACTGACAGAACATGCAAAGGCTCCATTTCACTCTGGGTCTACATCCTTGCGCAATATGTAAAGGCATGCACCGACGAACAACAGTCAGTTGAAGGGGGCATACTCTATGATTGGACATTAGTCTGTTGTAAGCTGCTCCTAAACGCTCAATTTTGCTTTGTGAAGTGAAAATGCTGTAGCAGCAAATCAGAAAATAAGCAGACTGTCATCTGCAAAATGAGGTCTCCAAAGGGTGAATTTAGTGATGCTACCCTGCATAGCAGGGTAGCATCACTAAATTTACCCTCTGTGAACCTCAATCTGAATCAGGGTCTCAAAACTAAACAGAAAGAGGTACCCAGAGGATAAATTGGCCCGCTGTATGGGATAACATCATCAAATTCACCCTCTGGGTATTTCATTCTGCAAATGTCAGACTGCTTATTTTCAGGCCTGTATAGCAGTGATGACTTTTCTATGCCCCAGTTCCATGGAAGATCTAACATTCTTCCTCTTTATTTTGGTTTCGCAGAACACACATAGATTAATGTCATCCAACAGCAATTTCTTCAAACTGAATGTAGGTTCCATCGCATCTGTAAGCAAAATGTGACAGTTCATAAGGAGTTTGTCATTAAAGACTTGGATGACACATTTCTAAAACCTACAGTAGCATGCACAGACCTTTAGATCAGACTATATTGGGCACAACAGCAAATATGGATGTGGCCTGCATGTTTGGAGAAAATGCACCGGTATTTTCTTCTTCTTGGCGTCTGTTTGGTTTTAGGTCCCCCGTCTTAAAATGCTAGTTTACAGCCCCTTGTTATAGGTCTCCTTCACCATTATCACTTGTTTCCTCCCACCACCCTTTGACGTAAGTTTACTCGACTAACTCGAGAAGGCTTCTTAGTTTCCCAGTGTTGAGCCAAAGGTCTATTTGAATGTAAATTATGCACAGTGTTTACTGAGAAATGCCACAAATGCTGACTATAATAGATCATAATAGACTATAATAATTCACCACAGAAAAGCAATCACTGCCAACAGTGTCGTATACGACACTGTTGATGCCGATTGCTTTTCTATGGTGACCTCTGTAAGTGTACTCGACTAACTCGAGAAGGCTTCTTAGTTTCCCAGTATTGAGCCAAAGGTCTATTGAATGTAAATTACACATAGCGTTTACTGAGAAATGCCACAAATGCTGACTATAATAGATCATAATAGACTATAATAATTCACCACAGAAAAGCAATCACTGCCAACAGTGTCGTATACGACACTGTTGATGCCAATTGCTTTTCTATGGTGACCTCTGTGGGTTTTTAAAAAAATTAATTATCTGTTGCATTGTTTGATTCGAAGGTAAGCTCTAAGCTATATTGCAAGCATCAGGGAAACCTGGCCAAACTATATATTGCTGAAACACTGCAAAACTTTGGAAAAAGTTGCAAACTCGACATAATTGGCTGCAATTATCTTATTTGGGCACAGCGTTTACCGTCGTTAGTTGGGAAGAATTTAAAGGCCTGAGCATACACAAACAATGCATATAGAAAGCCTTCCAAGATTGAAAAGGGCAGATAGGGGCATGTCTGTCTGGGCATAACCTGATGTCTTGTCTGTGTTACTTTATTCTGTCAACCAAGCAGCTTCCAGTGTCTGAGTCCTGGAAAAAAGACTGGTGCGAGCGCAATTGCTCCCATCAGCACCCGTGATTTCTATTTTATGGGAGCAAAAAAATGCACTCGTTGAAAAATATTGTGGAGCACTAATATACTGTGAGGGCATATAAATGTTTGTTGTTTTGAGAAAGCAGTACTCTGTGGCCAGTGGCAAGTTACTGTCATAATTCAGCAATTCCTTATACATTTAACCCTTTAAAAACTAGTGGTATCTGCCATGCTAGTTCAATGGCATCAATTAGAAGAATCCATATTCATTATTTGGGGTAGACCAATCAACATTTTCAATGTGCAGCCTTGGGGCTGCACGTTGAAAATACTGATTGGTCTACCCCACACATTTACTGAACAGCCATCCTATTTAATGATGTTATGACGTATCATGTTCCTGGCTGGAAAAGAAGCCGCTCAGGTTCAAAGGGATAAGGTTTCTGGTGTTTGGTGACAGTATTCCCTTGAAAATTCATATACTAACAGTTTATAGATGCAATTTACACTCATCTCTGATTTCGCGGGAGCTTAAAACTGCACCCGTCTATTTTGTTCATTTCCATCACTGCAGTGTCACTTACATAAACAGCCATATCACAGTTATGGACACATGATACAACATATACAATATTTTGCATGTTACAATTTTCATTCTATTCACACCTGAAAGTAGCCACCTGATACACATGGTGGTTTATGTGGGTGACATTGGAAGGCATTTGGATGATAGGATAAAGGAACACAGGAGAGAAATCAGGTTACATCCAGACATGCCCATATTCACCCATTTCAGCTCGCCAAAGTACAGTGGTTTGTTGGGACATGAAAGTTGCTGTAATAGAAGTGTTGAGCAGACATAGGAAGAGGCGACGTATATGGGGGATATACGGATAAAGAGGTTGGGTTCTCAGCACAGTAAAGGTTCTAACACTAGGATAGGTAATAAAATATTGAAATGACCCTTTTTACTATTGGAATGTTGTCCCAAGCGACGGCATGATATGACGTGATCTACCCAATGGTATTTCAAACATTTTAAAGTAACACTGAATGTATTAGTCATTCAGTCTTGTTTTGTGTCCCTTATCATCTTGAGAAAGAAAGGCTTAGTACTGAAGGAAAGCTTGAAATGTTACAAGAGAGATTATGCTGCGTCTATAATATCCTTATGGCGTCTCTATTTTTTTGAGCACTGATAATTTCTGCTACTGTAATCTATCATATCTTGTTTGGCAGAGCCAAATAGGATATAACAGATTAAATCTTCAGCTTTTGTCAAGAATGCAGGAAAGTGACCAAATTGCTGTTTCTGCTTTTCTCTAGAATACAGGAAATCAAATCACTGTTAATTGAATAGTCCTGTTAATTGAATAATTTTCATTGGCATGGAGGCTATTCAATTAACAAGGCTCCTCTGTATTTTGCTCTTTCAGGACAAAATTTTAACAAGTCATATTGTTTGACAGAGCTCTCTGCAGTTGGTTAACCCTTTACCTAACATGAAAAGCAGACGACACTTGCAAAAATAATTCTTGAATAACTAATTTTTTTCATTTTTTGTCTCAAAAACATAGGTTATGACCCCCTCATTGGAACGAGCTCAACAAGCTTGTTCCAATGAGGGGTCACAACTTATGGTTTTGAGACGAAAAATGAAAAAATAATGAAAATTAATTGGCGATTTTTGAGAATAGCGCTGGCCGGTTTTGGCCGTTTTGTTGGGTAAAGGGTTAAATTTTCAGCTACATAGAAAAGTTTTGTTGGTGAAATTGTCCTTTTACACAGTGCAGAGTTAATTTCTGAAACAATACTATTTTTCAAACTGTTTTATGGAATAAAAATACTCCCTTCGTCAGAAAAAAAAAATTGAGGCAAAATTGTGTAAGAAACAAAATATTTTTTTGTAGGCCTGATCAAGCAATGTTCTATCACCTGCTGCTCCATGAAACTGAACGTGTTAAGCATCTGAATCAGATATAAAGCAAATCATTAGAGCGGTCCCTTTCAAACCAAGGCATCATTATAGCAATTGCAAACAATTTTCCATCGCAACTAGAGCAATGGTTAAAAATATCACACACCAGTAATTAATTATCAATTCCCTCCACAAGTGTGAATTGAAAATAGTCCTAATTAAATACACTCTGTTAATTGTTTGATTAAGTGACTATTTCAACAAAAATTCTCTTCACTAGCTGGAACAGGTTTACTTTAGAGCAACCACCGATTTATTGTGACAACACACATCTTCAAGTGGAAGAGTTTCTGCTCTTCATAACCTGAAATACTCTCCTTTCAAACATTTTTGTTTGCAGAATGCCAGTGTCTTCAGGAAAAAATAATTCATTCAATTCAGTGTAAATTTTAGCTACATTATGTTAACCCTTTCCTTAACATGACACAATATATACACAGACCGACACACATGCACGTTGTTCTGTGTTTATTACATGCCTTCCCATCTGCAAAAACAATTATTAGAAGGAGACTCAGCAATTCATTTGACAACTATCAACAAAAAGAACAAACTTAATCACCAGCCAAATTTGTAGGGGAACCTGTGTTACTATTTCATTCCCTGGGTTCCAATGTGTTCTATGTGCCCACTGGCACATAGAACACATTGGAACTCAGGGGACGGTTTTTAGCTATCGCTGGCGATTCAAATTGTAATTGCGGTGCACGATTTGTAGAAAATTCCAATGAAAGTTTGTTTCTATTTAAAAATAGTCTGGCAACGATTTCCATTCTGCAACATACGTGCGGAATGGATTTTCATTTTCCACATGGTTTAGTGTTGCTGTAGATGAGTATTTCAAAGAACAGGCATGTAATACATTTTATTTTTATGGAACGTGGTGGCAGACTGTACTACTACATGACAATGGGACACTCACCTTCAACCAATGTTAATCCTTAAGGTACAGGGTTAGTAAGTTGGAGAGTACATCTGACACATTACTTGCTGTTGCTTAGTGTTTCTCTTTGGGTACTCTGGGTGACTTCTTCCATGCATAAAAATGTCCAGACACAATATGACCCTGGCTGATGAAGGAGTCATTGAACCACAATAAACAAACATACATTTCAGTGCCCAAATTCCATTCAGTTTTGTGAGAATTCAAATGAAAATCCTGCTGTACATCCAGTGGCAGTTTGTCCTGTGGGCCAGGATGGCCAAAAATCCCAGGGGTGGGGGGGGGGGGGGGTGGGGGGGGTGGGGGGGGTGGGGGGTGGGGGGAATGGGAATGAGGCCCCATTGACTCAATAGGGCCCTATCTATGTGTCTGTCTGTCTGTCTGTCTGTCTGTCTGTCTGTCTGTCTGTCTGTCTGTCTGTCTGTCTGTCTGTCAATAAATAATAAGGAATCTGCCAATTAGCTGCCCATTTGCCAGTAAATATATAACTTATGCAATGCCAATTACCGAAAGGAAAATATGTGGTATTCTATTCAGTAATATACACCTCTTGTTGGTACCACTGAACTAAATATTTGCAACAGAGCTACCCGCCTTAAAATGTTGAACTCGGAAATGATGCAATCACTAAAAACAAGCAGCCTTGGGAAAATATATTGGTTCAATTAACGTTTAAAACATTCTATTGTCTTGACATCTTGCATTTTGTTGAATATTCCAGATAAAAAAGAGGGTGATTTGATGACTTTTGGACCTAAAAAATACAATTTACTTTTGGTGTGTTTTTGTTGGAAATTCCCTGAAAAATATGTGCATGTGACCGGTATTTCCCTTCTTGTCAGTTTTTCTCTCTTATTTGTTGCATGACCCCCTGTTTGGGGGTCAGAAAAAGTTGCCGAAGGGCTATACTTGACAAAGATATTCGAATGCCAAGATTAAAGTGATGCAATCATACTTTTTATAATGGTCGCCTTTGGTAAAATATTTAGTTCTGTGATACCTGTTAGACTCCTAAAGTGAAGGATACTGTTTCTTTTAGCAGCAATTTTAAAAATTTTCTCCCAACAAGGCGAACAATGGTGCGTTAAGTCTATCACAGCCCCATGCAAGTTCTGGACAGGACCCCCAGAACAAACAAATATAAGTAAGTAATCTATTATATCTTGTTTGCCAGAGCTCAAATGATCAATTTTTGACAAGCCTAAGAGATCTGGATCAACAACGCTGGTTGGTAAATAGCCTTTATACCTTGACTACTACACACACATCAAAGACTCACAAATACCCTTGACTTGCAAACCACTTCATTTTCATAGATTTTTCACATGTGCAGCAGACGATGTTTCGAATAACGCGTTCTTTAACCCTTTACCCAACGTAACGGCCAAATCCGGCCAGCGCTATTCACAAAAATTCCAATTAATTTTCATTTTTTGTTTAAAAAATACAGGTTATGACCCCACTTTGGAGCGAGCTCTTCAAGCTCATTCCAATGAGGGGTCATTACCTATGCTTTTGAGACAAAAAATAAAAAAATTAGTTATTCAAGAATTTTTTTTGCAAGTGTCGGCTGCTTTTCATGTTAGGTAAAGGGTTAAATTACAAATCAGTTTATGATCTGAACTAAGATAGAGTGACTTCAACCTTTATTATTTAATGATTATTTGTCCAGTGACAGTGTAGGGATGCATAAAGAGATTTATTTACAGTAAAACCTGTCTTGAGAGACCACTGTCGTGAGAGACCGCCTGTCTTGAGAGACCACCGTGGCCATGTACTGATTAGTTTCACTCTATAATGGACCTGTCATGAGAGACCACAAAACTGTGGCAAAAACTCAGTTTTTCACCTGTTTCGAGAGATCGGAAAATCAATTTTTGGCAATTTCAGAGTATTAAAATCAATAAACAGGTTGAGTGTTAGATTTCTTTTGGTGGTCTGAATTTGTCATTCAAAATTTGTTTTATTAAAAATTATTGGTGAGTGCCTGTTGGCACTCCAATAATTTGTAATAAAACAAATTTATACAAACAAAAATATAAGTGTTTGACTGAAGAGGAAACATGAGCAAGGAAAAAGATGGCTTTTGTTTTGGTACCCTCATTGTTACTCAGCCAGTTAAGATCAATGCAGTGTGCACAGAAATCAATAGTTTAAAAATGTGACCAGAACGTCGGCCCAACAGTGAAGTTTTTCAGTTTATGTACTTTTATCTACAGTTTATTAAACAATGCCTTTGTACTTGTATTAAAACTGAATTAAAACAAGAGGTCCCACGGGGCCTGAAGCGCTCATCTTGTACAAAACACAATTTAAACAGAGTCCAAGAATGAGTCTACATTAAGCAAGCCGTCTCCATAGGCTACAATGTCAATCCTTGAGTCCCTCAGGAGTGACAAAAATAATCTGGGCATCATGCCTTTTCTTCAGTTGATCATAAGTAAAATGTAGAGCTCCCCTATGAAGCTCCTTGATACAACCTATGTGGATTAATCTTAGTACCTCCAGAGGGTACTGAATACAAAATTTTTAATTCTTCAGCAAAATGGCCAATTCCGGCTCCCATAGAGAGCCCAAATATTAACCCAGGCTCTTGATTTGAACACAGTTAAATCTGACTTCCCTAGAGATGTTGTGTACCGAATATGAAAGCATTCTGACTGTTAGATCTGAAGAAGAGAAATTGTAAAGAAATTTCTTTGAATTGCACTAAGTTCAAATTTGGGCTACCATAGCGAGCCCAAATATTAACCTATGGATCCGATTTGAACAAACTTGAATCTGACCCACCTAGAGATGTTGTATACCAAATGTGAAAGCATTCTGACAAGTGAATCTGAAGAAGAAGATTTTTGAAGAAATTCCCTCATATTGTACTAAGTTAAATTTCATGTTCCCATATGGAGCCCAAATATTAACCTAGGCACTCGAATTGAACAACCTGGAATCTGCCCCCACCCCACCCCCCCCCCCCTCCCTAGAGATGTTGTATACCAAATATAAAAGCATTCCGACTGGTGGATCTGAAGAAGAAGATTTTTAAAGAAATTTCCTCATATCGCACTAAGTAAAAATTTGGGCTACCATAGTGAGCCCAAATATATACCTAGGGATCTGATTTGAACAAACTTGAATCTGACCCCCATAGAGATGTTGCATACCAAATATCAAAGCATTCTGACTGATGGATCTGAAGAAGAAGATTTTTTTAAATTACCCTCCATATTGAACAAAGATAAAATTTGGGCTTCCGTAGGAAGCCCAAATATTAACCTAGGGACTTGGTTTGAACAATCTAGAATCTGACCCTCATAACAATGATGTATACCAAATATTAAAAGATTCTGACTGGTGGTTCTGAAGAAGAAGATTTTTAAAGAATATTCCCCATATTACCCAATGTTAAAATTTCGGGCTCCTGTAGAGAGCCCAAATATGAACCAATGAGCTTTATTTCAACAAACTTTTATCAGGCCCCCCTAGGAATGCTGTATACCAAATATCAAAAGATTCTGATGATTGGTTCTGGAGAAAAGATTTTTTAAAATTTTTGCAAATATGCTGACTCAGCATTTTTTCGATGCCCATTACAGAACACCCTAACATAACCAATGGCAATTTTTTTTTACCATTCAATTCTACTGGTCATAAGGATACTTCATACCAATTAAAAGCTCTCTGTTCCGTGGGGTTTGGGAAATATGGGCGTTTGAAAATATTTCTATTTTTAGCTCCCAGGGTTCCCATGGGGATGCGGGAATTTTTTTTTTTGCATGGATCAAGTACTTATGACCCAATACTACCACAAACCAAATTTGGTTCATACCGGACCATCGGTTCAGAAAATAGAAATTTTGGGCGGGGACAAAAATCTTACCCCTCCTATTACAAAGCCAAATATTACTTCACGAACTTCGTTTGAACAAACTAGATTCTACACCTCATATAGAAGCTCCATAGCAAATATCAAGTCATTGTACACACTGGTTCTTGAGAAGAAGATTTTAAAAATATTTTGGAGCATTTTCCCCCACTCCCTCCCTATGGGGCTGGGCATGCTGAGTTGAACAAAAATGAAATGCCCCTTTGGGATCCATCACTCACACAAACTTTCACTTGAATTGGCCCAGTGGCTTTGGAGGAGAAGACCAAAACATGGTGTTGATGGACGACGGACGACGGACGGAGAGCGATGAGATTAGCTCAGCTTGACTTTGTCAAGATGAGCTAATAAAACAATAATAAAAACAAGTGCACCGCCAGGCGGTGGATCAATATACAGCCACCTATGAAGAAATTGAGCTTGTGAAGAAATTTTTAGTTGAACAAAAGGTCAATAATTCCTGCAAAAATAATTGTACTTTCCTGGCTTACAACCCATTAAAATTGAATATATTGTTTTCAAGTTATTGGGTGGAGAATCAAAAAGCACCAAAACTCCCAGATGGTTACCATGGCGGCCATATTGTACATGCCAGAATGCTGGTTATCAAAAGGAACCATCCTCTAGTCATGACTAATCAACCATAAAAAACAGTATCTGTTGGATGTATTGTTTTAAAGTTATAGCATGGACAAATAAAAGTTAACGGATGGATGGACGGACGGACAGACGTACAGACAGATGGACATTGATACTGGTTATTGAAACCATCCTCTGACTAATCAACCATAAAAAAACAGTATCTGTTGGATGTGATGTTTTCAAGTTATCACGTGGGCAAACAAAAGTTAACGGATGGATGGATGGCAAGACAGACAAATGGATGGACAATGATGCTGGTTATCGACAGGAACCATCCTCCAGTCATGACTAATCAACCATAAAAAACAGTATCTGTTGGATTATCAAATGGACAAACAAAAGTCCCTGATATGCGCTGAATGCTGGTTATCGAAAGGAATCATCCTCTAGTCATGATTAATCAACCATAAAAAAGCAGCATCTGTTGGATCAAAAGTTTTCAAGTTATCGCATGGACAATCCAAAGTCCCTGAAAATCCAAGATGGCTGCCATGGTGGCCATATTGTATATGCCAGAATGCTGGTTATCGAAAGGAATCCTCCTCTAGTCATGACTAATCAACCATAAAAAAATAGTATCTGTTGGATGTATTGTTTTCAAGTTATCGCATGGACAAACAAAAGCTAACGGGCGGATGGACGGACAGACGGACATCGCCATACCATAATACAGCCCGAAAAATCAGCTCTTCTCCATTCTGCAACAAATATTCTTTGGTTGATCATTCACTGACTAGCAAAAATGTCAAATCTGTAATGAGAGACCACCTGTCTTGAGAGACTTTTGCTCGGCAAATCTGGTGGTCTCTCAAGACAGGTTCTACTGTACTAAACTTGTTATAGTTAAAAATTACCCTGTTTATTTTACGATGTGCTTTTGGGCTGTGGGTCAAGTTTTATTGGAACATATATGTTATTGTGATGAATCGACGGCAACATGGTTTGAGGTTTGCAGCTTGGAGCTTATGTTCAAGCACGGCATTCCGCCTCTCAGTCGATAAATAAGCCACAAACCTCAGACCATGTTACCATTAGTTCATCACAATAACTAATAATGCACTGATGTGCACTCAATGGGTGGTGGCCAGGTACAAATCAAACAGTGTATACTGTATAGTTGAGATGGTCTGACCTTTTCTTGGAAAATGGGGTTTAACTTCAAATGCTTTGAGAACAGTTTTTCACACCATCAGTAATGAATCAATTTAGTCAACAATAATGTTTCCTATGAAATCTTAACCCTTTTCCCAATGCAATGACCATATTCAGCGGGTGGTGCTATATAAAACTCTTATTCAAATTTTATTACACCATGATTGTGTGTATTTAATGTAACGCAATACAATACAGTAAAACCTGTCTTGAGAGACCACTGCCTTGAGAGACCACCTGTCTTGAGAGACCACATCTGCCAGGCACCGATTGGTTTTACTCTATAATGGACCAGCTATGGGAGACCACCTGTCTTGAGAGACCACTGTGACCTGGTACCAACATGTATTTTTATTCCATATGGACCTGTCTTTGAAAGAAATGATTTTGCGCGCCGAAGGCGTGCAGGGACGGTATGGGGGACAAGCCCCTTTCGACCCTCGGTAACAGTATGTTAGATTTTTTTGTATGTTTGAGCGTGGCAAGGGAGGAGAGGGTTCAGGTACTCAGTTGCGCCTGTGCCATTTCTGTTTCTTTTTCTTAGCTGGTGGTGGCTGTGTAGGCGTTGCAGTTGTTGATTTAGCTGATCTTGCTGTCTTTAGTCGCAGCCATTTGTGGAAGTATGGATTGCGCACCTTGGCTGCTTCCAAGTGCTCAGGTTTGTTTATGAGAAAGTCATAAGCTCCATCCGCCCATCCTTCCTGAGTTCTTAGGTATTCCCAGAAGTCATCTGTGGTGCCGTCAAAATCCAACTTGAGCTCGCCGAAGCGCTCAATGGCTCGTTCATCCAGGCTTTCAATATACATCCCTATGGACATGTCTGCTGCCTTCACAGTTTCGTACTCGGAGTCCGAGGTCGAACTGCAATTGTGGTCTGGTTGGATAGGGTTGGTTGGAGATCCAGGTACAGTTTGGATAACTTCCATCACCTCCTCCTCCATCTCCTGCTTCTCCTCTCCCTCCGACCTCTTTGGTGTAGAGGTACGGTTTGGGATTGGTGATGCAGGTTTAGGAGGTGAGTCGACAGTCATTACCCTCTCCGTCTCCTGTTCCTCGGTAGCAACCTTTTTCCGCCCGATTCATGCCTCCATTCGTCTGGCATTCCGACGTTTGGTGGCTGGTGACTTCTTCTTCGTCTTTGGCTTCTTTGCTTCCACGGGTGTCGAGGTGGTTGTCTCCTTTCCCTTCCTCTGAGGTGGACCAGTGCGGGTTGGCCCGCGAAAGGTGCTACCACTCCCCGAGGTGGGCTTTGTCTCGTACTTAATGGTACTCAACTTGGACATTCCAGTTGAGAAGTGAGCTGGCATCCAGCACCAGCAAGGTGTTTTTGATTTTTTCAGGCAGGAAATCCATGTCTAATTGGTAGTTCTCACTCTGAAGTCAGAGGTGTGAATGGCCGAATGACGAATGAAATGAATGAACCTGTCTTGAGAGACCGCCCCTCTGAAGACTAAAACCATGACAAAAACTTTTTACCAGTTCTGGAATTGGAAAATCCATTGTGGTTATACTAACATAATTAAAAGTATTAAAAGCTCTTAATTGGGTTTCAATTGCTATTCAGTTACATAACTCATTAAATACTGAGACGTTTTTATAAGACCCCTGTGAAAAGATTAGGATTATTGTTGAATAAACAATTCCACACATACCTGAAATGTGAGATAGGAATAAAAATAAATTTGTGTTGAAAATCTTTTTGTAACAAATTGAAATGGACTGTTATAAAAATTATAAAAATAAATTAGAGTTGAAAATCTTCAATGAAGATTTTCAACACTAATCTATTTTTATAATTTTTATAACAGTCCATTTCAATTTGTTACAAAAACTTCATAAAAAAGAACAACTACAAAGTAATTACAAAAATTCATTCTTCTCCATTTCTGAATGTTGTGGTTGGTTATTCACTGACTTGAGAAAACCTGAAACCTGTTATGAGAGACCACCTGTCTTGAGAGACCACTTTTGTGTGGCCCAAAGGGCGGTCTCTCAAGACAGGTTCTATTGTACAGACATTAGAAATGTGCAAGATACACACTACACAAGAAATCCGGCCTACATGTAAGAATGATATGTTAGAATGCATCTCCTTGGTCCTTTTGTTTCAGATTGATTTTATGATATAAGTGAAATGCTTCAAACAAAATAGTCTCATGCAAGAAAGTAAATAGACCTGGACCTGAAGGTAATATTTTTTTGTAAGCCTTCCCTTTACCCAACGCAGACGATATCAAAATTTATTATTTTAAATATAATTTTTTTAAATTTAAAAAAAAATTTCAACAAAACCCTATCATGTGATCCCCTCATTGGAATGAGCTCAAAGAGCTCATTCCAATGAGGGGGTCACATGATATGGTTCTGTTGAAATATTTTGAAAAATTGAATTTTTTCAACTGTTCAATTTGCATATTATGCGGGCGGATGCGGGCGATTCGTTAGGTAAAGGGTTAAGGGCCTGGACAATTGTGCTGATCTCCAAACAGACTACAGTCTGCACATGACCAGTGGTTTAGTTATTTCTGTTCAGGCAGCAAATACTTGACTAGTAGCCACTGCCTAGGTAATTTGTCTATTGTCAGCAGGACCTCGACATTACTGCATGTTAAGGGCACCTGTTCTGAGGTTGTGAAAGTCAAAAATAGGCCCTTAAGTTATAAATTTCAAGCTTCATTCACTCAATTCAAGTTTAATCATGGTATAAATACCGAACACAACTCGCTTATGTGGGTCAGGAATCAACAAAGATTAATGGAGTTTCTCTTATATTTCACTCATGCCTATTGCACTCATCAACTATATTGTGTCCTTGAGCAAGACACTTAATCCTGATTGCCCACGTGGGAGGGGGGGACGGGGGGCGTTGTTGTTATTTGAGGAGTCTGAAGTTGCTTGCCACTGTTTGGTGGCTCTGTGGGTCCTCCGGCTTCTTCCACCCATAAAACTGTCCAACACAAGGTGACCCTGGCTGTTGAAAGTGTCATTGGAACTCCAATAAATAAATAAATAAATAAATAAATAAATAAATAAATAAATAAATAAATAAGGACACATGAAACAGCTGAAAACGTCCAACTCAGGCCCTTGTACTCTTGTACTCCACCATCACTTTCTTGTGTCTCATTATTTTTTTCAATTCTTGCCACCAAAAAACAGCTAAGCTTGTTCCAGTGATAGATCAGAAAATGTGTTTTTAAGGACATAAATGAAAAACAGTTCATCCCCTGAGTTCCAGTGTGTTCTATGTGCCTACTGGCACATAAAACACATTGGAACTCAGGGGACGAGTTGGATAGGTGGAGAAAGCCGGAGTACTAGGAGAGAACCACCGAGCAATGGCGAGCAACTGTCAGCTCCCCAACATACTAACTCTACACAAGCAAGGTTAGCATTGGTTGAAGAGAAGTGCACAATTGATGTGCAGTACACCTTAGTACATAACGCCACTGTGCTCCCACATGGGCAATGGGGGTGAAGTGTCTTGCCCAAAGAGACAACATGGTTGCCGCAGGTGGGATTCGAACCAAGGACCTCTCGGCTTGCAGCCTGCACCTCTACCTACTGAGCCACCGTGCCCCCACTTTCCAACTTAAGAACTTTGCACAAGCAGACTTAGCCGCAATTGAAGGCAGGTGCACCATCAAAGTGCAGAACACCTTAAACACAGTACAGTGGAATCCACATAACTGGATATCTCTTAACTGAATAACCCTATTAACTGAATATAATTTCCCAACACAAAACCATTATTTACCATACCTCCAGTACAAATTTGACCTGTTAACCCTTTACCCAATGAATCGGTCACATCCGCCCAGACAATATGTAAATTCAGCAGCTGAAAAAATACTATTTTTCAAAAAATTTCAACAAAACCATATCCTGTGACCCCTCTTTGGAACGTGCTTGTCCAGCTCTTTCCAATGAGAGGTCAAATGATATGGTTTTGTTGAAATGTTTTGAAATATTTTAAAAATGATATTTAAAATAATAAATTTTGATATCGTGTGTTGGGTAAAGGGTTAATTGAATATTTGTTAGTAGACTAAACTCCTGTTTATTGAATCAAAAATCTTGTAACCTGTTGAGAAATTACCCCGGCTCTCCCCAGTTTTTCTTTGTTTACTGGCCTATTTGTTCTCAGTACATCCAACACAGGCATTTAATCTACGATATCTTGTTTGACAAAGCTCATGGAGCTAAGTTTATCTCTAGAATTCAGGAAAGTGACACAACCCCTGTTAACTGAATACTCCTGTTAATTGAATAATTTCCATTGGCAAAGTGGCTATTCATTTAAAAGGGTTCCACTGTACTCTCGTGCCCCCACGTGCAGGTCTGGCATTTTCAGGAAAGCGATTTATTCGTTCGCCAACTGCACACCTTAAAAAAAATGAGGCGGGCAAAAACTAGCCCTCCTGGCTTCAGAAAATAATGATTACCATAACCGCCTATTCCAAAAACCCACATCTTTTCAGATCTCTGCTATGTTGTTAGTGGTCTCAGTAAGATGGCCACACTACCCCTCCCACACCTCCGGGCCTTGCCGAGGCGTGGCAGGGGCAGTGTAGCTGTCTCACAGAGACTACCTTGTTCACAGCACCAAATAAAATGTATAAAGCCCATAAGGCACAATTCATCAATAGTAAAAATTCATTTTGCCATGTTTAGCCTTTGTAAGCTTGAGGAGAGCTATAATCCCTTGCCTAGGCCATGCGAGGGGATCGATTTTTAAAACCTCTTGCTATTTTAACCCTTTGAACTCTAGTGGTATCTTCCATGCCAGTTCAAAGGAAGCACTTGGAAGAGTCCATATTCATTATTTGGGGTAGACCAATCAATATTTTCAACATGCAGCCTCAGGGCTGCACGTTAAAAATATTGATTGGTTTACCCACACATTTACTGAGCAGCCATCCTATTTAATGACGTTATGACGTATCATGTTCCTGGATGGAAAAGCGGTTCAAAGGGTTAAGAATGTCAGGCCTGCACATGGGCAATTAGGATCAAGTGTCTTGCCTAAGGGCACAATGCAGTTACCACCGGTCAGGATCAAATCATGGACCTATTGGTTTAAAGTTCAATGCTCTAACCACTGAGCCACTGCGCACCCTTTGCAAATGTTATCTACTTGTGATGATAGTGGTAGGTAAAGGGTGATATGTTCAGATGATTATACACTTCTGTTGAAATATTTCAAGAAGCCAGTGAGTTATAGGGCAACTCATAATAGAACTCAGCATGCAAAATATAACAAAGCTCAACATGAAAAAAGCATCACTCCACACTGCTCTTGTTGTTGTGATAGTATAATCAAGGAGATGGCTCAGTTAACTGTTGCTATATATAACAACACTATACAGTATAATATTATTTACCTTCAAGTGTATGGGTGCTGTCAACACTGAGTTTGGAATTAGGTCAGGCTTGGCCAGTGCAAAGTTTCTTCTGTCCCGATAAACAGCCATCCTAACACTGTCACTGTACATCATGTGTCTCCTGCTTCTTTCTTTCTGTCATGTATAGATGCAGATATTTGCACAACTTGTCCTCAACTCAAAATTACATCCACAAGATCTCAGTCTACCCGTTACTGTTCTGTTGTGTTGTGCTGTTGGTGAATGTGTTACACCACACTTGGAGTCAAAACAAACTGTAGATTAAAATTTGGAAAAAAAATATCCTGCTAGCATATAAGATCAGCAGAGCTGCATCATAACTCCCCTAAAAGGGTGTGAAACAAGTTCTTCAACTATCAACTTCAACTATCAAGATAGTTTGACTGTTTAATGAAAATTGGGTCAGGCTTTAACTTGTTCAATGCTGGAGCCTCTATCTGGATACTGCTGGAAAGAGCTAGAATCTAAAATCGAGGCTTCTGTGGATAGACTGAGGGATGCTATATACTGAACATGAGCTGAGCACTACATGCGATACTATGAAGTGAAAATTTACTTCAGTTTAGGTTGCAATCCTTTACATTTAGGTTTTGCTTTAACCCTTTACCCAACGTAACGGCCAAAACCGGCCAGCGCTATTCTCAAAAAATCGCCAATTAATTTTCAAAATATTTTCATTTTTTGTCTCAAAAACATAGGTTATGACCCCTCGTTGGAACGAGCTCGTCGAGCTCGTTCCAACGAGGGGTCATAACCTATGTTTCTGAGACAAAAAATGAAAAAAATTAGTTATTCAAGAATTTTTTTTGCAAGTGTCGTCTGCTTTTCATGTTAGGTAAAGGGTTAACCCTTTACCTAACATGAAAAAAGATGACATTTGCCAAAAAAATGTTTGAATAACCAAAAAGTTTCATTTTTGTTTCAAAACATAGCTTATGACCCCTCAATGGAATGAGCTCAATGAGCATGTTCCAATGAGGGTTCATAAGCTGTATATCTGAAGCCAAAAAAATTAAGAAGCAATAAAGTTTGAATTTATTTATTTATTGATAGTTTAGGTCACATATTTCTGCATAATGGCTAATCATGACCACGGCTGTTTTACGGTGGAGGCCAGAGTACTTGGAGAGAACCAATGAGCAATGAAGAGCAACTGCCAACAAGCAGGATTAGCATTGTTGAAGACAAGTGCACCATCGGCGTGCAGTATGCCTTAGTACACAGTGTCACCGTGCCCCCACGTGGGCAATGGGGGTGAAGTGTTTTGCCGAAGGACACAATGCAGTTGTCACAGGTCGGAATCGAACCGAGAACCTCGCGGCTTGCAGCCTGCACCTCCACCTCCACAATAAAGTTTGAATGACAGTTTTTGCAAATAGAGCTGGCCAGTTTTTGCCATTACTTTTTTATTGGGGTTTAATCATACTTTGGGCAGCCAGGATCACCTCTTGTCAGGCAGTTTTACGGGAGGAAGCCGGGTTGAGGACGCCAGAGTACCCGGAGAGAACCACTGAGTAGTGGCTAGAACTGTTGGTCTCCCCAATGTACTAACTTCATACAAGCAGGGTTATGGTTGAAGGCAAGTGCACCATTGATGTACAGTATGCCTTAGTATACAGTGTCACCTTACCCCAACGTTTTTGCCATTACATTGATATTTATATTTATTGGTGTTTAAGGTCACATATTTCTGCACAATGGGTAATCATGACCACAACACTTTTATGGGTGGAGGAAGCCGGAGTACCCAGAGAGAACCACCGAGCAATGGCGAGCAACTGTCAGCTGCCCAACATACTAACTCCACACAAGCAGGGTTAGCATTGGTTGAAGACTCGTGCACCATCTATGTGCAGTACGCCTTAGTACACAGCGCCACCGTGCCCCCACGTGGGCAATGGGGGTGAAGTGTCTTGCCCAAGGACACAACGCAGTTGCCGCAGGTGGGATTCAAACCATTACCTCTCGGTTTTCAGCCTGCACCTCTACCAACTGAGCCACCACGCCCCCTGCCATTAAATTAGGAATAGGGTTAAAATAAACTCTAAATGAGACTGCACTGAGACTAATGTACAAAATAAAACATAAAATCACAAATTATAATCTTTACACATCAAATCAGTGGACGTATATTCTGTGCATGTCTGCTTCCTTTTGGACAATGGACTCCGCTTAATATCCAGCTGCTTTTACTGGACAGGAAGAATGGAATTAAATGGGGCTGAAACAGCAGGATAACCATTTCATATATGGTTACTGACCTTACCCATGTGGAAGCATTGTGGGGCTGTGTACTTAGGCACAGGGAACAACGATGGTACACCTGCCTTCAATGAGTCACCACAAATTCTCTTGGGAATTTGTGGTGGCTCATTGGTTACATTACGTTGAAAGATCACAGGTTCAATCCTGACTTGCCTTATCTGCATTTAACTCTTAAGCCACTGAGTATTTTCAAAGATATTTTTCATCAAATCTAGTCATGGCTGCTGTGCAGCAGCCATGACTAGAGTTGATGAAAAATTAATCCAAATGTAAAATAAGAAATCATTGGGGGGAAAAATCCATTCAATTCACAGGGTGAAAATTTTATCATTTGTGTCCAAATTATACTTATTTCGGTGACAAGAGAAGCCCTGTGCTGGGCAGGAATATCTCCCTGCAGCATGCAAAGAGTTAAGCCTTGGGTAAGATACTTTATCTCAAACTGCCCAAGTGAGAGTACAGTGTGCTTTGGTGTACTGCATGCCGGTGGTAGAGTGGAACCCACTTAATTGGATATCTCTTAATGGAATATTCATGTTACCTGAATATAACTTCCAAACACAAAGCCATTTCCCATACCATCAGTACAAACTTGACCTGTTAATTGCATATTGTTTATAGAGTAAACTCATATTAATTGAATAAAAAAATCTTGCTGTGTGTCGTGAAATTATCGTGACAATCACCAAATTCCCTTCATCTAAAGACCTATTTGGCCTTTGTAATTCAATATATGCATTTTAATCTATTATATCTTGTTTGACACAGCTCCATAAGCTCTGTAAAACAAGATATAATACAACAAGAGGGGCAAGCAAAGCATGTGCTAATGCTCCCGACCCGCCAAAAATTTCCTAAGTTGAAACAATGAAAAAGGGCCATATCTCTGGGAAAAATGTGTGGAAAAAACTCGTACTACACAAGTATCGTTCCCCATGATGTTCTATCACAACACCATATATCATTCAAATTGGAGTAGCAGTCGCTGAGATACAAGGGAAAATGTTGGTACAGACAAATGGCTGGATGGCCGAACAGACAGATGGATGAATGTACACCTAGATGAACAGATGGACAGAGGCCTCCACTAGATACCCCTTTGACTTTTCAAGTCGAGGGCATAATAAATGCTCAGTTTGTCCCTATAATACAGGAAAGTGCCCAAATTCCTGTTAATTAAAAACTACTGTTAATTGAATAATTTCCACTGACAAAGTGGATATTTAATTAGGAGGGTTCCATTGTATATAATTTATTTATTTAACCTATAAACTTGTTCAAAGATTATAGCAGAAACACCGGCCGCTAGCTCTATTAGTGACATCAGCCCAAGTACCAGCACTAGCGCTGACATGGTCATCCTCACATCAGACACCGAAGAACGGCACCCAAAAAGACAGTACCAAGAGACAGAGCAGGTTACACTTACCCCAATCCGAGAGGAATTCAAACCTGCAAACCGTAGCATATGGAATCTTTGCATTAAACAGCTTAAATTATGTATGGAAAATAGCCTAAGCATAAACAGGACACGCCTCTCCCCATACATTCCAACCAAAATGATCACATACTGTCTGATGTGCGCTACCGCATCATACAGGTATTATCCCCTGACCCCGAGGGACCAAATGCGACAGAATAGCGCCAAACTTGTGAAATACATTGGATTTTCACTTTAAGAACGCTACAACCACTCGGCCTGAACAGAGACTTTTAATAAGTTTTTATAATTTATACTTTCAACCAATGCTAATCCAGCTTGAGCTCTTTTAGTATGACAGTTCCTCCCCACTACTCAGTGGTTCTCTATGGGTACTTCGACTTCCTCCATCCATAAAACTGTGTGTGATATGACCCTGAGTGCTGAAAGTGTTGTTTAACTCTTAACCCACTGAGTAATTTTAAAATATTTTTCATTAAATCTAGTAATGGCTGCTTCACAGCAGCCATGATTAGATCTGATCAAAAATTAATGTTTGATTTGAGAAATCATTAGTCAAAAAATGTTTACAATTTATGGGGCAAAATTTGGTTAAATATCCTCAAATTTGACTTATTTTAATTTTATTTATTTATTGGTGTTTAAGGTCACATACTTCTGCACAATCGCTAATCATGACCGCAATATGGAGGTAAAGTCAAGTCTAGCCAATCATTTATATCCATGTTGCTCATTTTATAGGACTGCACCCCAGGCATTGGTGACCAGGTCCAATTTTACCAGTTTTACCAGTAAAACAGAGCTTGCTTACCACAGTAAACAAGCACTGCTTCACATCCCAGGATTCCCATGGGGACTTATTTTAATAACAAGAGATTTTCTGCAGCAGCATGCAAGGAGTTAATCCCATATAAGTAGATAATTAAGTCTCTTATCTGTAATAATGTGTCAATATAATGTACAATCTAATGAATATTCTGAATCAACTTAGCACCAACACTGTTAATTGGCTGAGTTCGGATATCAATTTCATCAGTGAACAAACATATTTGAAAAGTGAGAAGTATAAACAATATACACACCCACATTTAAGCAAAATAAGGTGGAATCAAATGTAATACCACTTAAATTCAAAGGATGTAATGAACTAACCCTTCATTGAAACACTGCCAGATTTTGTAGCCAACAAAATAACTTTGAGAAACAAGTGTTTGACCACCGAGGTGGTATTAGTCCCCTACGGCGCTTTTGTGACATAAGGTGTTTTTGTCACAGAAGACGCTGGAGGATATAAGCATCTTGGATTTTTAAAAAAAAATATTGAGCGTGCATAATCCCCTCACAACCCTTTATCCATGTACCATATATGAAAGGCGTAGCTTGAACCATGTTGGAGGGAGGGGTGGTAACATGAAAATAGAGAAAAAAAGCTTAAAAAACACAACAAAAATGGCCACCATTCCGCCATCTTGGATTTTGAAAAAAAAAATTTGAGCGTGCATCATCCCCTCAGAACCATTTATCCATGTACCAAATATGAAAGGTGTAGCTTGAACCATGTTGGTGGGAGGGGTGGTAACATGAAAATAGAGAAAAAAAGCTTAAAAAACACAACAAAAATGGCCGCCATTCCGCCATCTTGGATTTTGAAAAAAAAATTTGAGCGTGCATCATCCCCTCAGAACCATTTATCCATGTACCAAATATGAAAGGTGTAGCTTGAACCATGTTGGTGGGAGGGGTGGTAACATGAAAATAGAGAAAAAAAGCTTAAAAAACACAACAAAAATGGCCGCCATTCTGCCATCTTGGATTTTGAAAAAAAAATTTTGAGCGTGCATCATCCGCACAGAACCATTTATCCATGTACCAAATATGAAAGGTGTAGCTTGAACCATGTTGGTGGGAGGGGTGGTAACATCAAAATAGAGAAAAAAAGTTTAAAAAACACAACAAAAATGGCCGCCATTCCGCCATTTTGGATTTTGAAAAAAAAAATTTGATCGTGCATCATCCCCTCAGAACCATTTATCCATGTACCATATATGAAAGGCGTAGCTTGAACCATGTTGGTGGGAGGGGTGGTAACATGAAAATAGAGAAAAAAAGCTTAAAAAACACAACAAAAATGGCCGCCATTCTGCCATCTTGGATTTGGAAAAAAACATTTTGAGCGTGCATCATCCCCTCAGAACCATTTATCCATGTACCAAATATGAAAGGTGTAGCTTGAACCATGTTGGAGGGAGAGGTGGTAACATAAAAAACAGACAGATGGACGGATGGACGGACGGATGGACGGACGGACGGACGGACGGACAGACGGATGGATGTACGGACAGACAGAGAGGCAGACGGAGTGCAATCCTGTAGTCCCCTTACGGTTCCCATAGGGGACTAATAATGAAATACAAAATTGCAAAAAGGCATGTCTCAGATTCATAAATGAACAAGAGCACCGCTGGGCATTGCATCATACGCCCGTGAACTGTTCAAATTGTACCATTTTAACACATTTTAACACACAATTTTTTTAGAGTGCGAGAAATTTATGCTGGCATATATATATATGTTACGGTCAGACTTTGAAATCAGTGATTTTGTGAAATGACTAAATTTTTCAGTCATTTGAGAAAAAGACTAACAAGTTTGAAGCCAATCGAAAAACAAATGCTAAAGTTATCATCCGGAAACCAAATATTTGACGAAGAATTCTAAGTCCAACAGGGGCCATAATTCAGGCAAAAATTGTTCAGACCGACCCCATATTCGAACTTGACCTGTATTTTGTTGTGATTAAACCACATACCAAGTTTGGAACCGATCGGAAAACAAATACCAAAGTTATCATCCGGAAACCAAATATTTGATGAATTCTAAGTCCAACAGGGGCCATAATTCAGGCAAAAATTGTTCAGACTGACCCCATATTCGAACTTGACCTGTATTTTGTTGTGATTAAACCACATACCAAATTTGGAGCCGATCGGAAAACAAATACTAAAGTTATCATCCGGAAACCAAATATTTGACGAATTCTAAGTCCAACAGGGGCCATAATTCAGGCGGAAAATGTTCAGACCGACCCCATATTCGAACTTGATCTGTATTTTGTTGTGATTAAACCACATACCAAATTTGGAGCTGATCGGAAAACAAATACTAAAGTTATCATCCGGAAACCAAATATTTGACGAATTCTAAGTCCAACTGGGGCCATAATTCAGGCGAAAAATGTTCGGACCGACCCCATATTCGAACTTGACCTGTATTTTGTTGTGATTAAACCTACCACATTTGGAGCTGATCGGAAAACAAATACTAAAGTTATCATCCGCAAACCAAATATTTGACGAATTCTAAGTCCAACTGGGGCCATAATTCAGGCGAAAAATGTTCGGACCGACCCCATATTCGAACTTGACCTGTATTTTGTTGTGATTAAACCACATACCACATTTGGAGCCGATCGGAAAACAAATACTAAAGTTATTGTTCGGAAACCAAACGGATGGACGGACGGATGGACGGATGGACAGACGGATGGACAGCGCCATACTATAATACATCCCGTTTTTCAAACGGGTGTATAAAAACAAGTTCAAACAATTCACACCCATAATTATATGGAAAAAAAAAAGTTGGAATCACATTTAATGCCATTATAACTAAAAGGACTGTTGCTAGCCTGTGTCACACATTCATGCAGCTGCCAAAAGGAAAGTAAACCAAGTAATCATGAGAGCTTCATCTAACAAGAGGTCCCAAGGGGCTTTATTCCCTCACCTGATAAAGTGGTTCAAAGAAGTATTTTGGGTCATATTCAGTTTGTCATGGCTTATACACACTACAGAGGAATGAAGTCGTGAAATTATTCATAACTCTAGTGTCCATGTCAGATGATTATTATCATGGGTCTGCTTCCAATTCTATTTGCTGTAGACAACCACTGCCCAACTTTCAAGGGTTGTTATGTCACTACAGTTTGAAAGGCAAATTTTATGGAAAAATGCTAAGGAATGGATGTAAACAACCTTGAACCTAGTTGGCCCCCACCCCCTAGAGAGCCTAAATATTAAGCCAGGTAGCTCGGATTGAGCCATATAACTAACCTGGGACTTGATTCGAACAAACCTGTATCTGACCCCAGGCCTGCCCACCACCCCCTAGAGAGCCTAAATATTAAGCCAGGGGGATCGGATTGAGCAAACTTGAACCTGCCCAAGATGTAGCATATCAAAAATGATAGGATTCTGACTGGTGGATCTGAAGAAGATTTTTAAAGAAATTTCCTCAAATTGCTCTAGGTTAAACTTTGGACTCCAGTACGGAGCCCAAAATATTAACCAAGGGACCCGATTTTAAACAAATTTGAATCTGACCCCCTGAGATGTTGTATACCAAATATGAAAGTATTCTGACTGGTGGATCTGAATAAGAAGATTTTTGAACAAATTTCCTCATATTGCATTAAATTAAAATTCAGGCTCCCTAGGAATCCCAAATATAAACCCGGGACTTGATTCGAGCAAACTTGTATCTGACCCCTCTAAGGATGCATACCGAGTACAAAATATTCTGACTGGTCATTCTGGAAGAAATTTTGAGGGTATTAACAGATTTAATTTAAGCCCCTAGTGCCGCCCCCTGTGGGTGTGGCCAATTCCATTTAAACAAACTTGAATTGACATGATATGGAACATCCATACCAAATTTGGTTCAAATTAGTCTGGTAGAGCTTGAAGAGATAATGTGAAGTTCACAACAGAGGATGATGGCCGACGAACAGAAAATGATCAGTAAAGCTCCACTTGAGCTTCGCTCAGTTGAGCTAAATATAATTAGCACTAGGTTGCCGAAAGTCAAATTCATGTATATTGTCTCTTAAATGAGCTTACTGTCAAATTCAATACAAAATAAGAATGAGAATTCATCCAAATAATGTATGGAACAAAGGGTTACTTTGAATACAGATTTTATTGGTTCTGCGAAATTAATAACAATTTGTTTTTTAAATTTGCAGAATACTTAACTTTTAACAAATTTTTCTTTTCATAGGGAGCCCAAATATTAACTCAGGGACTTGATTTGGATAGGAATTTGTAAATGAAAAACAGCCAACAAGCCTAGATTAGCAGTAGGGTTGCAACGATTAATCGTGAAACAAATGTATCGGGATTCATTCTGTGACGATATGTATCACAATTTGCTTGCACTGTATCACGATACACATGCCACTTCAAAAATGGCCTCATTGTTGACTATTCACATCCATTATAGGAAGTTTTCCTTTGAAATCAGGATTGTAGAAGACTGAATTTACATTGCCCTTGGGTATTTGTTAGCACTGAATGGCACAAATCATTAATCTCACGCTTGAACCTTAGAATATTATGATCCAACAAATCACAAATTCCAAGGAAACAGAAGAGTGTGTCACAATGTTTTGTTTTCAAGAAATTTGAGAAATCAAATTTCATTGAAATATAAATTTTATAGTAAATTTCCTTTCTTATCATACCTCCCACAATTGTTTACTACAGGCTTGCACTACAGTGGAAGACCCTAACTCGGATAAAATACTCTCTATTTTAATCTTTCCCAAGAGGTGTAAAAAAAAACACCACGAAAAAATAAGCCAAAAATGGGTCGAGTGCCATCGGCGCACATCCAGTAGGGGACACTCTTCTCTTAGTACGATTTTACGACTTCCGTTAACCAGAGTTCAAGACCGTCATCAAGCCATTCTTTTGAGTCCGCCAACATAGGAGTTATGTGATCAGCGGGGAGGAAGGATTCTTACCCGAATAAGAAGACGGGAGGGCCTCCGTGTAAATAATTGTGGTGGTATAATAAGAAAGGAAATTTACTATAAAATTTATATTTGTTATCAACATACCTTACAACTGTTTACTAAAGGCTGAATAGACAATAAATAGGATGGAGGGAATCACATAACCAACCCACACATAACTCAATTGCACTGGAACTGTGGCAGAGAAAGAGGTCCCTAGGCCTATCAAACCATAGTATCACAAACATTAGTAAAAGACAATGAGAGATGAGGCATATGGTGATGTGCGACATACAGACAGAAAAGGCAGTAACAGCACAGAGCTGGAACTGACCTTGTAATAAGCTGAATGGCTGGGACAGACAACAGCCTGAGCAGAAGAAAAAGGGCCCATAGAACAAAGGTCCTCTGCCTGCTCCTGCAACTGTCGCAGATAAGTGGAGAAAGTAGGATTCCTCCAGTAGGCTGACAGCATAACATCCGACAACATGACAAAGTTAGTATAAGCCCTGAGAGGTAGACAATGCATGCACCTCGTGGCAGAAAAACGATTGGTAATTCAATCGCCAGTTGCGAGATGAGCGGAAGCTGCACGAATAGCAAGACAGATCCATCGAGAAATGGATTCAGGAGAGATCTTCTGTCGACCAGAAACAAGAGACAGAAAATCAATCCTACCCTTCCAAATGAACAGGGCAAAGGGTGTTAACCCTCAACAGCAGGAAGAGTCCCAATACAGATAGAAGGCGGAGTAGTTTCCAGTACCTGATTCTTGACCAGAAAGGAGCATTCACTGGGAAAGAACACTCGTGGGAGAGCTCCAGAAAAAGGCCAGGTCAACCGAGAGGGAGTGAAGCTCACTAACCCGTCTGATTGAGGCAAAAGCCATCAGAAAAACTGTCTTGCATGTGAGAAAATGCATATCCACCTGGGATAAAGGCGTGAATGCCCCCTCCCCCCAAGCAGAGCAGCACCCAAGAAAGAGTCCATCTTGCAGTAAGCTGCAAAGTCCTAAGCCTTTTCAAGGAAAAATGCAGAACAAGCTTGAAGAGGCAAGGATGAGTGCCGATATGGCACTGTCCCACATACGAAAAAGGTCTCCGAAGCATGGACCTGAACCCATTGCTGGAGACCCCCAGAATCAAACATATACCACAAACTCCGCAATCTGTGTGATCGAAGGAGTGACAGAAGCAACAGAGCGATCCGCACACCATCGACAGAAGACCTTCCACTTCACCGCATAGGCTAAACCAGTGGAGTGAGTGCCTCCTTGAAGAAGAAAAGCAACTCCACTGCTCGAAAAAACCACTATGGAGGAGACAGGATCTGGCAAAAGACATACGCGAAGGCACAAAAAAGTCGAATCGACGTGAAACCTCCTCAGGCGACCTTGGCAAAGAAAGTTGTGACGTGGAGGGAGACGTGCCGGAACCGCTGCTAACAGGGAGTGGAGCAGATTGATCCACACCCACTGAGGCGACAGGGGTGCGATCAAAAGGATTCGACAACTGCAGGTTAGTATCTGGGCTAGAACCTGAGGCAGAATCGGGACCGGCAGGAAGGCGTAGCCGACAAGACCATTCCAAAGGAGGGACAGAGCGTCCACGGCGAAAGCCAGAGCATTTGGACACGGAGACACAAAAGTGTCCAACTGATGGTTGCAACGATTCGAAAAGAGATCGATGTGGGAATGACCCCAGAGATTGCAAAGAGAATGGAACACTGCCATGTGGAGCATCCACTCGGTGGAAAAGAACCTGCCCCGTCGGGACAGGGAGTCTGCTAGGATGTTCAGATGACTGGGAAAGTGACGAACCACCACTCTGGCGTTGACATCCTGAGCGAGAAGTAGACAATCCTGAACCAATTCATAGATGGGAACACAGTGCGTGCCGCCCTGGTTCTGAATGTAAACAACCACTGTCGAATTGTCGGACAACAGAAGGACCCGACAATTCGAAAGGCAGGGGATCCACTGCCGGAAACTCAGAAGAGCAAGAAGCTCCTTCTGGTTGACGTGAAGAGCTGCTAGATCCTGGTCCCATGACCTGTGAAGGAAAAGACCTAGAGGATCCAACGTCACACCCCATCCGAGATCGCTGGCGACTGCCGTCGGAACACGATCGGACATGGGGAAGTCCAATGGAACTTCCTGCAGAATCCACTGAACATCGGTCAGGGAGAAGGTAACTGAAGCAGCAGAACCAGAGGATCGACATTCGGCCTCCAACGACTGAGCAGAAAGTGTTGGAGAGGTCTGACATGCAGCAGACCTAGAGGAATGAGATCCGTCACCGAACCGCAGAGACCGAGCAGCCGGGGAAGCCTCCGAGCTGTTGCGGACGTGGACTGGGACAGAGTCAGGGCATAAGGCTGAGAAAACCACAGTCCTTGCCTGGGAAACCGCCACCATATCCAGCTGAGTATGGAAGTCCATCCCAGATGACAAAACGACGGAGAAGGGACCAGGTCCGACTTCCCCCCGTTGAATCTGAACCCGAGTGCCGTGAGTAGGCTCAACAGTGTAATGACATCAGACTCCAGAAAGGCAGCATCGGAATGCCTCTGGAGGATATCAACTAGATAAGCCGAAGAAGACACCATGGACTGTGTGCGATGTAAGACTAACACATGCGACTTCAGACAGGTGAAGGCCCAAGGATCCAGGTCGAGGCCAAAGGGCATGGCCTTGAACTGGAAAACATCCTGGGGAATGGAGCGGCGAACCGACCTGAAAGCCTCCATGCTGAACTGAGGAGCAATGATAGACTGCATCAGGATACTCAGATCGATAACCTGTCTGAGCCGGCCGTCCAATGAGGGGTAATAATAACCTAGGTTTTTGAGACAAAAAATAAAAAATTAGTTATTCAAGAATGATTTTTGCAAGTGTCATCTGTTTTTCATGTTAGGCAAAGGGTAAAACTACCTGTAAAGCTAAGCTCATTGGATATTATTTCCATTTATATTTTGCTGAGTGCTTTATTAGAATTTATTAGACACTGCTGGATTTTTGGAGTGAACTTTTCTGACTGAACATTTCATTATAATTTACTGAATACTCTTTCTGCAGACCATTCTATGACATTACAATGCCAGCTGGAAAGTTTCTTCATCATATCTTTACTGGATTCTATTGAACTGTATTTTGGACTAACTGATAAGTATTTCTATTTTATTTTTCTATAAACCAAATACTGGAAAAGATTTTGTATCATCTTCTTTTCAAATTATTTTTTTTTATTAAATTTCAGAATAGTTAAATTTGAGTTTTTGTTGTTGATTCTCAGATTTCTTTCTGTTACCATTATCGTTATTGCACTCCGTAACACAGTTCACCACAACAATGGATTGATCATTTTCAAAAACTCATGCATGTTAAAGTGCAGCAGAGTAATTGTATGGACACTGACCCAGGGAGAACAGTCCGTGACTTCCAAATTACAATACAGAAATTTCAGCAGGTCAATTCCTCTTTGAAAAACAAAAGTCCAGTGGTACAGACTTGGTTGATAATGAAATGATTAACCCTTTACCTAACCTGAAAAGCAGACGACACTTGCAAAAATAATTCTTGAATAACTAATTTTTTGTCTCAAAAACATAGGTTATGACCCCTCGCTGGAACGAGCTTGACAAGCTCGTTCCAACGAGGGGTCATAAACTATGTTTTTGAGACAAAAAATGAAAAAAATAATGAAAATTAATTTGCAATTTTTGAGAATAGCGCTGACCGGTTTGGGCCGTTACATCAGGTAAAGGGTTAAATGCTAAATTTCGTACATGTCCCTGTGCGACTTTTCAATTCCATCAATTCAAGTGGTCAATATCCAAAACTTTGGCACAGCAATTTAATTAAACCTCTTCACCAAAGTGCCCCATCCACTGATGTGTCAAATTACAGGGGTGTAGCAATATCTGTTAGGGCAAAGCCAGTTTAAAAGAGGGGAGGCCCTCTACCCCCCTCCAACTTACAAGTAAAGATAAATATACAGGACTCGTCAAAATTAACACAAAGTATTGTGCCAAAATTAACTCAAATTTTTTTGTAATTTTCTAAACAGAAAAACTCATATGAACATATATGTAATGTCATAGATTGTAAAACATATACAAATTTCATGGGGTATGCCGGCTGATCAAACTATCCTGCTCCTTGCTTCCCATGTTCCTAAGGACATTACTAATCTTTCATTTCAAGTTTCAGAATGCCTAAAGCAAGAAAAAAGATAAAGAGAATTTCCCCACCAGTAGATGACGCCAGGCGTGACGTGGTTCCTGGTTTGACTGATGGACTGTCCCATTTATTTACACTGCCCTCTGGTAGTCAGCCTAGTGATGCACAGCAGGTACAGTAACCTACCCAGGGCACTTCAACCCATGCATCACGACATCCGCAAGGACCACCACAAGCTGTTTTACCACATATGCCAATTATCACAGGACCAGCTCTTTCACAAGCACTATCTACTATGCCCGAGATATCAGTTTTATTAATGAGCATACAGCCTTCATTTCATCAGCCTGAGACTGTCATAGGTGCTTTTCCACATCTGGCTGCTGTCTCCACATGTATACTACAAGCTCCAATCGAGCATTGATTAACCAACTGCAGCAGACCATTGATCGTCTTCGGTCGCAGGAAGCAAGCCAAGTGGCCCATACTCAGAATCCTCTGACTGTGAACAATGTGTTGGGTGAGATTAATTATTGTTGATAGGCCTCATGCTGTTCCTTCAGCCATATCAGTGTTAGGTTTGGACAGGTTGTCAACTCCCAATCTCGCACCTGGGCTGGCCGTTCCGCTGACGTGCTAAGCTGGCGCATCATCTATGCTGGCATGGTGGTAGTTACACCCACCGTGAAGTGTGCATTTCACATTTTTTATACCTCTGTTGAAGTTCTGTTAATTTATGACTTTCGAAACCATGAGATATATTTATAATTATGAGGCAATGTGCTATCATCATTGCACAATTTTTAACAAATAAGATTAAATGGTAACACCACATGATGTTGTCGGATCGGACTTGCCACCACAATCATTTCTGTTTTACCATTCTCTATATTAAGGACGAGCGTGCATAAAAACTTAATACAGATAAGGATAAGACAAAAGTTACGTTTTTTAATAAAGTAGGTGGAAAAGTGGAGATGGCATTCAATTATATATAGAATAAACATATAGTATTTTCTAAACAATTTATTCTATGAGTAGGATTAAGAATGAAATCGAGGAGCCTTTGGCGAGTCGGTTTCATTCTTAATCCTGTGAGTAGAATAAATTTTTTACTTGAAAACACTACAGGTTTATTTTGTTTAGCTCATAAATCATTTACAGGGTAGTCACAGCAAAATCGCCCTGTTACTCGCTGCAAACCACTGCGAGAATTGAGGAGCACATTGGTCCAATTCGATCGACAAGCAAAACTGCCAAAAATAAACAAGGCGCAGTGATACATTGCTGTCTAAAAATAATTCCCCTAGAAACTTGAGCTAAAGTTGCAAAAATACTTTATTAAATGAACAATGTTTATCTTTCTTATTTTCGTTGTTTATCTTTGTTTTTTTTCGTTGTCGATTCAACTTGAGTTTTATAAACAAAGCAGACGACATGTGCATTTGTTTATTTACACTTTCCTAATTTGGAAAATGAAACATCACTCATCATGTCCCCGCCTTTCACAATCAAACTTGTATGCTTTTCAACACTTGGTTTCGATTGATTTACTTTGTGTTTTCTTTGTTAATTGTTGTTTGTTTTATTGTTAGAGAGAGTTGAATTGTGTCATATGTTCTAAAACTAAAAATTTCAGCGACGGTCAACATTTGATAAACGTTGGTTCATTATGTCTCCCACAAACGTAAAACAGGTCATGACAACACAAATGCAGTGGAGGTCAGAGGTCAACAAGTCTGTCTCTACTATAGGAATAAATTCTTTCAGTGCTAAAACTATGGGGAAAATTTATCACCCTACTAGCAGCTGCTACTTGGTGAATAAAGCAAAAATTTATCCCAGACTTTTATTGTCCGAATAATCGTCTATTTGTGGGATAAAAAAACGATACCATAAGCATATGCAATGAATAGAAAGACCCTGGCATACACTTAACGCTGTCAGGTAAAACTGACCTGAATCAACTGGCAAATAAGAGCTTAAAAGCCATTTATTTGCTAAGGCAGAAATTGCCTGCAGGTGAAAATAATGTTTACACAGTCACATGAATAAGAAGCTTTTCGATACCTTAATGCAGCCCATCCTCATCTATGAGTGAGAAGTGTAGAGTTGATTAGCTTAACCCTCTGCATTCTGATGTCAAGATGGCAAAGTTTTCAGCAGCAAATATTTCCCACAATGTAGTTTGATATTTAACCAAATATACCTTGTTTGACAGAGCTCAGCGAGCTTTGTCAAACAAGATATAATTGATGTAATTCATAGTTAAAAAACAGAAAAACCTGAGTTATTGAAAGAAATTCTGTTGCAAAATCAGAGTAACAGGGGTTAATCTATCTCAGACTCAGCTGGACATCACTGTGGAATTAGGCATGAAGTTTGACAAACAAAAATATGACATTATCAAATCCAAATTCTGTAAGCAGGTAATTCGTGTCACAAAATACACAAGTATTTTAGCCATTAGAGGAGAAATGGGTGCATATCCTTTGAATCTGTTCCTTGTCACACAGATTATATGATACTGGTCTCATCTGGAGAACATGGATAACAATTCTCTTATATGTCAATGTTTATGAGATGCAAACCAAATGGAATTCTCTCTCTGGCTACAGCCTGTATGGAATATCCTTAATAATCTAAATTTTGATCATTTTTGTATTCACAAGGGTACTTTCAATTACAAAACACTTATACGATGGAACCCTGATAATTGAATAGCCACTTTGCCAATGAAAATTATTCAATTAACAGGAGTATTTAATTTAATTAACAGGGATTGTGTCAATTCCTGTATTCTAGAGATTTATTTATTTATTTATTGGGGTTTAAGGTCACATATTTCTGCACAATGGCTAACCATGACCGTGACAGTTTTATGGGTGGAGGAAGCCGGAGTGCCCAGAGAGAACCACTGAGCAATGGCAAGCAACTGTCAGCTCCTCAACATACTAACTCCACACAAGCAGGGTTAGCATTGGTTGAAGACAAGTGCACCATCGACGTGCAGTACGCCTTAGTACACGATGTCACCGTGCCCCCACATGGGCAATGGGGGGTGAAGTGTCTTGCCCAAGGACACAACGCGGTTGCCGCAGATGGGATTCACCGAGGACCTCTCGGCTTGCAGCCTGCACCACTACCTACTGAGCTGTATTCTAGAGATAAACTTATCATTTATTCTATTATATCTTGTTTGACAGAGCTTCATGAGCTCTGTCAAACAAGATATAACAGATTAAATGCCTGTATTGGATGTACTGAGGCAAAATAGGTCTATAAACAAAGGAAAACTGGGGAGAGTCAGGGTAATTTATCGACAGGTTCCAAAATTTGTTATTCAATTAACAGGAGTTTCCTCTATAACCTATATTCAATTAAAGGGTCAAATTTGTACTGGCCATATGGTAAATGGTTTTGTGTTGGGAAATTATATTCAATTAACAGTGTTATTCAGTTAAGAGATATCCAATTCAGTGGGTTCCACTGTATTCTCCTTATTGAAAAAACTTGGAAGAAACATACAGAAATTGCTGACTCTTAAACATGGACAAAAATTAAAAAGTTTTAAAGAAATTTGAAAGAGGATTTCAATGTGGAAAGGTAACTCTTACTTAGAGTGGTCAGTGCTACCAGACATGTGTTCACCAATATCAGAACAAATGCACATAGACTAGCAATTGAAACTTGGAGACACAGGCCACCTATTCCGAGAGGGCAAAGAATGTGCCCGGATTGCAAAGACAGTGTTGAAAATGAAATACACTTTCTACTTGAATGTCTACTATATTGCAGTGAATGGTCCAATCTCCTCAGTGATCTTCACTCCATCATTCCGTGCATTTATCAAATCAACAATCAGGAATTAGCAGAGATACTGATAGGTTCATTCGATTTAATGTAACCCCAAGAGTTATGCACTACATAAAAGATGCTTACTCAAACTGCCACTCCCACGTTGTGGCCTTGGGCAAGGCACTTCACCCCGATTGTCCACATGACGCCGTGCACTAAGGCGTACTGCACGTCGATGGTGCGCATGTCTTCAACCAATCTAACCCTGCCTGTGCTGCAGTGCAGAGTTCCCTTGTTGGGGAGCTGGTAGCTGCTCATCGCTGCTCGGTTGTTCTCTTCGGGTCCTGCGGCTTCCTCCACCCGTAAAACTGTCACCGACACGATATGACCTTGGCTGTTAATGTGTCATTAATCCCTAATAAATATATAAATAACTTAAACTGCCATCAATTATACTGGTAAACTAAAGCTTAATTGTCATATGTATCCATTGTTCTATTATCCGCACATTTTTTTTTAAAAAGTGGGGATATTGTGGAATCTCTGTCCGTCCCGTCTGTACTTCTTATCACCAAGAGTATGCAATTCGAAACATTCAAACTATGCAAGGTGTTCAGGTAGCATCTGTAGATGTGTATAAAGGTTTCAGAATTTTGATTAAGCCCCGAGGGGCACCCATAGCACCACTTTTGTTGTTATTGTTAGAAAATCAGGTTACAGTGGAAGGCTCCAAGGGGTTTTAATTCGAAACGTTCCAAGTGTGTTGATAGGTTCAAGTAGGGTCTCTGGATGTGTATCAAGGGTTTGGGTTTTTGATTCGGCCCTGTGGGGAACCCATAGCATCACTTTTGTTGTTAGAGAATCGGTTTGTGGTGACAGGCTCCTAGGGGTTTTAATTCGAAATGCTGAAAATGTTTTAATATGTTCCAGTAGGGACTGTAGATGTGCATAAAAGTTTAGGATTTTATAATTGGCCCAGTGGAGCACCATTTGGAGACACTTTTGTTGTTAGAGAATCGGTTTGTGGCAAAAGGCTCCTAGGGGTTTTAATTCAAAATGTTGAAAGTGTATTAATATCTTCCAGCGGGGTCTCTAGATGTGCATAAAGGTTTTGGATTTTTTAATCGGCCCCATGGGGCACCGTAGCGCCACTTTTGTCATTAGAGTATTGGTTTGTGGCAAAAGGCTTCTAGGGGTTTTAATTCGAAATGTTGAAAGTGTGTTCATATGTTCCAGTAGGGTCTCTAGATGTGCATAAAGGTATTGGATTTTTGAATTGGTGTTGTGTGGCACCCGTAGCACCACTTATGTCATTAGAGAATCAGTTTCTGGTGGAAGACTCCTTGGGGTTTCAATTTGAAACGTTGAAAGTGTGTTAATATGTTCTAGTAGAGAGTTTATATGTGCATAAAAATTTTGGATTCTTAATTTGGACCCAATTAAAGTGGTGACTGTAGTGCCACTTTTGTCCTTAGAGAATCGGTTTCTGGCAGAAGCTCCCAGGTGTTTTAATTCGAAGCGTCGAAACTATGATCATATGTTCCAGTAGAGTCTCTAGATGTGCATAAAGGTTTCGGAATTTAGATTTGGCCTCATGTGGCACTCGTAGCGCAACTTTTGTTGATAGAGAATTGATTTCCAGCAAAAATCTCCTACTGGTTTTAATTCAAATTCATATGTCCAGGTAGGGTCTCTAAATGTGCATAAATGTTTCAGATTTTTGATTCAGCCCTATGTGGCGCCCATAGCGCCACTTTTGTCATTAGAGAATCAGGTTTCTGGTGAAAGGCTTCTATGGGTTTTAATTTGAAATGTTGAAAGTGTGTTCATATGTTCCAGTAGAGTCTCCAGATGTGCATAAAGGTTTCAGATATTTGATTTGCCCCCGTGGGGCACCCATAGCGCCACATTTGTCATTAGAGAACCGGTTTGTGGCAAAAGAGTCCTAGTGGTTTTAATTCGAAATGTTGAAAGTGTGTTGTTATATTCCAGCGGATGTCTAGATGAACATAAAGGTTATTGATTTTTAATTCAGCCCCTTGTGGTGCTCGTAGATCCACTTTTCTCATTAGAGATTCTGTTTCCAGTGAAAGCTTCCAGGGGTTTTAATTGGAAAGTTGAAATGTTATACATATGTTCCGGTAGGCTGTCTAGATGTGCATAAAGGTTTCAGATTTTATATTCGGCCCCATGTGGCACCCGTAGCACCACTTTTGTTGCTAAAGGAGAATCAGTTTCCGGCAAAAGGCTCCTAGGGGTTTTAAATCGAAACGCTTAAAGTGTGTTCATATGTTCAGGTAGGGTCTCTAAGATGTCAATAAAAGTTTTGAATTTTTTATCGAATCGGTTTGTTGCAAAAGACTACTAGGGGTTTTAATTTAAAATGATGAAGGTGTGTTCATATGTTCAGGCAGGGTCTCTAGATGTGCATAAAGGTTTCAGATTTTTGATTCAGCACCATGTGGCACCCATAGTAACACCTTTGTCATTAGAGAATCAGTTTCCTGCTAAAGGCTCGTAGGGAGGGGGGGGGGGGGGAGGGTGTAATTCAAAACATTGAAAGTGTGTTCATATGTTCAGGTAGGGTCTGTAGTTGTGCATAAAAGTTTCAAATTTTATATAATACCTTTTCATATCTGTCTGTGTCAAGCATTAACCAATAATCAAGAATGCAAATGCAGGGATATACTATAGTGTGCTTTGCACACAAATGACACCATCTAGTTATTTTTGTTTTGTACCCTTGATTTGGGAACAAATGGCAGTAGGTAAATAAAAACAACAACTATCACTGAAGGTGATTAATTCTCCCACTTCCGGCTAACTTGAATGTACCTCTGAATGTTGAGGTTGAAAAACCAATAATAAATCCAAGTTCAGGGGAAACAACTTGGTTAAAATTGTCGCAGTTCAAAACTACTTGTTAGTCACAATGTTTGAGAAGTTTGATTAAAATTGGTTCATTAAATCTTCTAAGTTGAAGATGAGATAACCTCATAAATATCACCACAGATGGAACATTTGGAAATATGTACTTTAGGGCTGTCACGATTTTTAATTTAGGAATCGATTAATTGTCGCAAATAATCAACGATTAATCGTACCTAAATGCCCCCCCCCTCCTCTCCCTCTCTTTGAAGTCGATAAAAATGAAGTTCAAGTCAGTTGACCTACCTCAAGGAAACAACGAAGACGATCCTTTTTAGGTGCATTCAAAGCTTTGATGTTCTGAACTTTTGAACCGTCAGTGTAATAATCAAGACCGGTCGGCAGTTGCGAACTTCTATTACTTCCAACAGCGTCTTGGGGTTTAACATCGATGTTCTTAACTCTTTACCTTTAGAAACAATAGTTTTTTCATCAAATTTTCTTTTAATTATTAAACGTCTAAAACGGGATACAATTTACCGATTATTCGACAACGAAAAATACTAATCGATTTCGCCGTGACCGATCAATAATCGATTAATCGTGACAGCCCTAATGTACATGTTCACTCATTAGTCACTGTGTTTAAGAAGTTTCATCGAAATCAGTTCAAAAATGTAGGAAGAATTCCTTAATTCCATATCTCTAAACTCTATGGATTTGGAAGAATTGAAAACCTGCAGCCATAGTCAAACCTTGTTCATTATTAATGAACAATAATTAACGATTGAATGATGCTGTTTGGACAAGGACACTGGTGCTGTATGCATAACATGGTATCACAAGAATCATAAAACTGAGCCAGATCCAGGTATACACATTGAAAATTTAAGATAACCCCACAAAAAATGTTCATAACTCTTTTGAGCCAAGATAACCCAAATCTCATTGCACTCTCTTTTGTCAGTATTTTTTTAAATTAATGAATGCAACAGTAAAATGTCTATCTTTTGCATTGTACAGTTGAACTTTCTTCCAATCGTGAGTACATTGTGATGTCTCCACCACCTGCCTACCCCTACCTATACCAGAGTACTCCCCATCTACCTCTAACTGGTCAGATGTAGAACCTGGGCATTCAAATACACCATCCGTTAGGAATGTGAAAGCATAATCCCTTATAATCAGAGTATTCCCCAACTGAAGAAATGCAATAAATATTAAACAGACACAAAACAAATGCTGCCCGCCCAGCCACGGATTCCCCGAACAATTGCCAAATGGCCAATAATACTGGAATGAAACGTTTTGTGTTGAATTTGTTCAGTATGAAAAACCTGATTCTGTGAGAGAATTAAGTTTTCCCATTCCTGTGACCTTGACCTTTGTCACTCGAGCATGGTGTTGATGGAGCATGGTGTTGATGTGCAACAGACTTTACATTGATCTTTACCTTTGTGTGAAGTTTTGTGGAAATCCACCCAAGCATTATAGAGTTATGGCTCCGGACAGATAAATACAGTCTCAGGAATGTCATTCTGAGGAGGGTGATTGCTCCAGATTCTTATAGTCCGCCTGAAATTTTGTTGAGGAAAGCAAGTAACTACCCTCCTCAACAGCCTGATTCTGATGGTTTTGGTATGTACCAACCCGGCCTGGGTGGGCTTGTGCCCGTCTGAATTATAGATCAAGAGAAGACAGCAATTGCCCTCCTGTGATTTTCAAAGACAGGCCTGCAGTCTGTGAGAGAATTAAGTTTTCACATTTTTGTAACCATGTCCTTTGTTACTCGTGCTTGGTGTTGCTGTGAAACAGACCTTCCATTGGTCTTTACCGTTGTGTAAAGTTCCATGGAAATCCACCAAACCATTATAGAGCTATGGCCCCGGATGGACAAATAAAGTTGGACAGACAGACAGATGGACAGACAGACTGATGAATGGACAGACTGATGGACAGACAGATGGATGGACAGGTTGAAAATTCGGATTTAAGATGCCTGCCTATTGGCGGGGCATAAAGAAAAAAAAAAAAAAAAAAAATCTAGAAAACAATAGACTGTCTGAATGGGTTTATGATAATTTGTTTGAAACTGGGTGATTTTAGAGGAGCAAGAAAAGGTAATCCTATAAAATTTTGGATATCCTTTGGAGGAACTTGACGCAGGGTTATCCATCCCTTATGCATCCCTGTCAGACCTGAACATTTTACAAGGACAATGTCTGTCTCTTCACTTATTTTCAAGCCTTTATGTGCACCTATTTTATTGGTAGAATATTACCTTTAGTGGTAAGGGAAGCGACAACTTCACTAAGTCCAATCAGTTCGGATTCCAGTGAGAATAAAAAACTAGAATCCTTGAGAATATAACTACACAAAAACTTGTTCAATCACCAGCTTTTCTCATATACATATATACACACAATAAAATGTTCCTGGATTGAGTACCTGCTAATGTGAAGAACAATAACTTGATTGATCCTTAAGCTGTTGTTTCAATCTTTCTTCACAGCTATTAGCTTCAACCTAATTATGACCTGCATATAACTATTGATGAGAATAAAAGGTCCACCCAATAAAAATCAAAGTAAACAAAATTATCAAGATGACTACATGAAATAATATCTATCAAAGGAAAAAGAAAAAAAAACATCATTCCTGACCATTTAATACTTTAATTGGGCCCCCCAGCACAAGTTAGATCAACATTGCTATAGATTAAAAAGTGCTAAAAATATCTAGTTTTTACATTCCCCCTTACTGACTGAAAAAAAATGTTAACCCATACCTCAAGACATATACAGTGGAGCCCACTTAACTGGATATCTCTAAACTGAATAACCCTGTTAACTGAATATAATTTCCCAACTCAAAATCATTTACCATACCTCCAGAACAAATTTGACCTGTTAAATGAATATAGGTTGTAGAGCAAATCCCTGTTAACTGAATAAAAAATCTTGTAAAGTCGAGAAATCTAAATTTTATAATAAATTTCCTTTCTTATTATATCTACCACAATTGCTTACTACAGGCTTGCACTACAGTGGAAGTCCCTAACTCAGAAAATATATTGTCTATTTTGATCTTTCCCAAAGGATTTGTGAAAGAAAAGTGGTGCAAAAGCACCAAGAAAAAATAAGCCAAAACTGGGTCGAGTGCTATCGGTGCACACACAGTAGGGGACGCTCTTCTCCTAGTACAGATCCACAGCTTCCGGTACAAGTGTGCAGTCAGTAACTAATGAATCATTACCAATACTGTAGTTATGTGATCAGCAGGGAGGAAGGATTCTTACCTGAATAAGAAGACGGGAGGGCCTCCATGTAAACAATTGTGGTAGCTATAATAAGAAAGGAAATTTACTATAAAATTTAGATTTCTTATCAACCTACCCTACAATTGTTTACTACAGGCTGAATAGACAATAGGAGGAGGGAATCACATAACCAACCCTCACATAAACCGACTGCACTTGAACCATGGACAGAAGAAGAGTTCCCAAGGCCTATCAAACCATAGCATCACAAACATTAGCAAAAGACAATGAGAGATGAGGTGTATGGCACTGCGTGACGCACAGACAGAAAGGACAGTAAAACAGCACAGGGCTGGAACTGACTTTGAAGCCTAATGGCTGGGGTAGACAACAGCCTGAGCAGAAGAAGGAGGGCCCAAAGAAAAAAGGTCCTCAGACTGCTCCTGCAACTGACACAGATAGAAGGTGGAGAAAGTAGAAGCTGCCTGTTGTAACATCCGACAGTTTGACAGAGTTAGCATAAGCCCAGGCGGTAGACAAGGCACGCACCTCGTGGGCAGAAATATGATTGGTAATACAATCATCAGTCACTAGACGAGCATAAGTCGAGCGAATAGCAAAACAAATCCATCGAGAAATGGATTGAGGAGAGATCTTCTGTCGACCAGGAATAAGAGACAGAAAGAATCGTTTCCTGCCTTTCCTAATGAACTGCGTCCGGTTGAGATAAATGCGAAGTGCATGAACCGGGTAGAGCAAAGGGCGATTACCCTCAGCTGAAGGAAGACCCCTAATACAGATAGGAGGTGGAGTTGTTCCTGGTATATGATTCTTGGCCAGAAAGGAGCAATCAGTGGTAAAAGTAACACTGTTGGTGGAGCTCCTCAAAAAGGCCGAATTAACAGAGAGGGCGTGAAGCTCACTAATCCATCTGGCTGAGGCAAAAGCCATCAGAAAAGCTGTCTTGTATGTGAGAAAACTCATATCCACCTGGGATAAAGGTTTGAACGGCGCCCTACCCTCCCCTATTAAGCAAAGAAGCACCCAAGAAACATTCCATCTTGGGGTAAGCTGCAAAATCCGAAAGAAAAGTGCCAAATAAGCTTGGAGAGGTATGGATTAGTGCCGATACGACGCTTTCCCACATACGAAAAGGTCTCCGAAAGGATGAATCTGTACCCTTTGATGGTAACAGGATGGAGACCCCGAGAATCAAACAGATATACCAGAAACTCTGCAATCTGTGTTATCGAAGGATTGGCATAATCAACAGAGTAATCAGCACACCATCGACAGAAGACCTTCCACTTAGCCGCATAGGCTAAACCAGTGGAGTGCCGCCTTGAAGAAGAAATGCACTCCACTGCTCGTCTCGAAAAACCTCTACGGAGGATACAGGACCTGACAAAAGATATGCGTGAAGGCACAATGAAGTCGGGTTGATGTGAAACCTCCCCGGGTGACTTTGGCAAAGAAGGTCGCAATGTAGAGGGAGCCGTGCCGGAACTGCCGCCAACAGAGAGCAGAGCTGATTGATCCACACCCATTGAGGCGACAGGGGAGTGATCAGAATGATTCAACAACTGCAGGTTCTGATCTTGGCCAGAACCTGAGGCAGAATCAGAACCGGCGGGAAGGCGAAACCGACTAGACTGTTCCAATCGAGTGACAGAGTGTCCCTGGCAAAAGCCAGAGAATCTGGACATAGGGACATGAAAGTGTCCACCTGATGGTTCCAACGGGTCGCAATGAGGTTGATGTGGGGATGACTCCAGAGATGGCAAAGAGAATGGAACACTGCCCTGTGCTGTCCACTCGATGGAAATGACCCTGCCCCATCGGGACAGGGAGTCGGCTAGGACATACAGACTACCGGGAATGTGACGAACAACCACTCCAGTGTTGACATCCTGAGCTAGCAGTAGAAGATCCCAAGCCAATTCATACATGGGAACCGAGTGCGTGCCTCCCTGGTTCCAAATGTAAACGACCACTGTCGAATTGTCGGAAGGACCTGACGATTCGAAAGGTGGGTGATCCACTGCTGGAAACTCAGAAGAAGAGCAAGAAGCTCCTTCTGGTTGATGTGAAGAGCTGCCTGATCCTGGTCCCATACACTGTGAAGGGAAAGACCTAGAGGATCCAACTTCACACCCCATCCGAGATCGCTGGCATCTGCCATCAGAACACGATCGGACGTGGGGAAGTCCAACGGAACTCCCTGTATAATCCACTGAACACCCATAAAGGGAAGAAGGTGACGATGAAAAGAGTTTGGTAACTGAAGCACCAGATCCAGAGGATCGACATTCGGCCTCCAACGACTGAGCAGAAAGCGTTGGATAGGTCTGACATGCAGCTGACCGAGAGGAATGAGATCCGTCACCAAACACAGAGACCAAGCGGCCAGAGAATACTCCAAGCTGCCGTGGACTTGGACTGGGACAGAGTCAGGGCGAAAGCTGAGAGAATCGTAGCGCTTGCCTGGGGAACCGCCACCGTATTCAGCTCTGAGTACGGAAGAACATCCCCAGATGACAAAACGACAGAGAAGGGACCAGGTCCAACTTCTCCTCGTGGACTTTGAACCCTAGCGATGTGAGCAAGCTCAACAATGTATCGACATCTGACTCCAGAAGAGCAGCATTGGAGTGACTCTGGAGGATTTCGTTCAGATATGCCGGACTGGACTGTGTGCGATGGAAGGCTATCACATGCAATATCAGTCGGGTGAAGGCCCAAGGAGCCAGGTTGAGGCCAAAAGGCATGGCCTTGGTCCGGTAAACTCGCCCTAGAAAGGCAAACCCGAGATACTTTCGTGATGTCTGATGAATCGGAACGTGAAAGTAAGCGTCTCGCAGGTCGATGCTGGAAGCCAAATCTCCCTGGTGAATGGAACGGCAAACCAACATGAAAGTCTCCATGCTGAACTTGGGAGCAATGATAGACTGGTTCAGGATACTTAGATCGATAACCGGTCAGAGTCGGTCGTCCTTCTTCGGCACCAAAAACAGGTGGGAATACAATCCCACTGAATGAATGTTCTTGACGACCTCGATCACCCCCCCCCCCCCCCCTTGACAGGAGGTTGTCCATCACCTTGATCAAAAGCTCCTAACGTGAAACGTCTGAAGGAACTTGTGTTGGAAGAGGCACTCCGACAGAGTGGTGTGCCACTGGGATATTCGCAGCCCGGATCAAACAACATCTAACACCCAAGGATCGGATGTGATTGTGGCCCAGTGGTCTGCGAACCCTGATATCCTTCCTGCAACCTGGGAAGAATCGAGGTGAGGATCTTCATCTTGAGCCCCGGCGAGGCCCGCGAGAGGAGAAATCATCTCCTCTATTAGATGAATGATCCTGAGTCCTCTCTCTTGTCTGCTGACGCTTACCCTTACCCCGTGTGTAAGAAGTAGAAGCGGTGGCAGGAGAATCAGCCCTTGGCTTGACAGAGGAAGCAGAAAGGTGATTGTTAGGCTTAGAACGGCCCCTGCCTCCAACAGAAGGTTGATCAAGCTGGCTATGCAGCAGCTGATCTTTGGAATGACGCAGGACGTCATTCCAGACCATCGCCACGGAACCATGGAAAGGTCTCGGACCCGCCAAAGAAGCGGATTGAAGAGCAGCAAGGGAAGGGAATGGCTTGTGTCCAACACAGCATCCTGGCGAACTAATTCCAATATAGCCGTGTTACAGGCATGCGTGTGAGTAAGATGCATGAGCGCCTTGGAAATCACACGCAAAGGAGCCTGTATGTCGTCAAACCTATCTGGAGGCAGAAGAGCAGCGAAAGCAGAGACGACGTGATCTGAGAGAGAAAGCATGCCCAGCATCTCTCTCGATAAGCCCAACAAGGACTCCAGAGTCACCAAAGGAATAATGGCCAACTTGGGCTTGGCAAACCCGAAGGAGGTGGAGTCCTGATCCAAGACGGTCAAAGTCTGGCAGACTGACAGATTGGCAAAATCATAGGAACGATAATGTACTGGAGGCAAAAAAAGGTGTCAGCCCTGGTGAAGAACGAAGTCTTCATAGCCTTGGAATTCGGCTTCGAGTCCAAAGCTGCAAATGCATCAACCACCTGTACCGACTGGCATGGTCGAACACACCCAGAAGCGGGTTACTCCACAGGCTGGAGGTGCGCGACCGTTGATTCCGGCCTGGCTGACACCGTTGGCTGGTCTGACGGTTTGAGATCTGGAAGGAACTCAACACAAAGTCAAGAGCTGCCTCCAAGTCAGAAGACTGTGGGCCCTCAACGTCAGGTATGTCTAACCCATCCTCTGAGTCGAAAGACACATAGCCCATCACAGGCAAACCAGCCGATGCCTCCCATAGTGTAGGCACACCAGGGGGATCAGAAAGTGGCCTACTTCCAATCCCGGGAAGCAGCGCCACGGGGGCACCTGGAAACCACTAGTAGACTCACTGGAGGCAATGGCAAGTCCTTGGAAAGAACCTGAGTGAGCAAGAAGAGGGCCTCCCTAAGCTCACGGCCATTAGCAGAAGGGTCAACGTGGGAATGAACCAGCAAAGTGGCTTCACTCCTGACCCTCTGAACCAGCAAAGGGTCAACGATCCTCTAGAACACCCGATGCAGGGTGACGGGCAGCAGTGGAAACATCTGCAGGCAGATGCTGATAGGGGTATACCAAACCTTGAGGTTCAACAGTGTGGGAACTCAGGAGTCACCACACACCTTTGAGGAACAGACGGTCCAGGCTGCACAAAAAGCGTCAGCCCCGCAAACTGGCCGTCGGACCAGACTGCGTGTACGGAAACGCAACAGAGTCCATGGTGACCCCACCAGGAACATCCGAATCCAAGGGAAAGGCTGCTGGGCTCGACAGCTGAGAGACCACAGCAAAGGGTTCGGCCGACAGCCCCTTCCGACTCTGCCAAGTTGAAGTCAGGGAGGCTGAGGCCGGTATCCCACATCTACACTACCAGACATCTTTGCAGACCCCTGCAGGGATAAGCCTAGGCCGGCTGAAATGGTGACCGATGACATTGCAGACGGAACAGCAGTAGCAGCAGATATGATGGGAGCTGTTGAAACCGGTGGAAAAGTGGAGAGCAACCGAGGTCGGCTCCAAAGGAGGAGTCACAACCCTAGTGACAGACTCAGATGTCGACTGGAGAGGGACCACAGTCCCGGAACCAGGCATCTCTTCACCAGACAAATCAACAGCTCCTGCAGTATCCACCGCAGGAAAAGACTGCACATCCCCCACAGAGGGGGTATAACTCTCACCAGACGTGGTCGTGTCGGGAGGCTGTCGGGAGGCCCTGAATGACAGCATTCCCCTTCCCTGTGGGTGCGGGAGGAATGGCCACAAGAACGCACCACACGCTTGGGCAAAAGGCATTGCCCTCAAGGAACAGCCCTGGGCATAGCAGAGGTGAGAGCAGTAGAAGAAAAGGTGAACTCAAAAGATGTAGAAAATAGAAGAACACCAACAACTACGAGAGGAAGGTGGCAGAAATATAAGGACCGGTGGGAACACAACTGAATCCAGATGGCCGACAGGGACCCAAAAAACAGAAATTCTGCCCCCAACAGAGAGGAGAAATCCCGTCCATACAGCCCCCCACTGACACCTAACTCCAATAATAATAATAATAATATCCAAAAGGATAACATAAATTTATCAACCAAAAAATTATAGGTCCGAACCGCACGGTACGCAAAAGTCGCATGCAAACACGGAGAATATACAAAATACAATGAAAATGTGGTTGAAATTAATAACGAGAATATATAAAACACAGTCCTGTTATTATACGATACTCAGATCCATAATTCTCGTCACAGGTCACAGATAACCATTATCAAAGAGTTGAATTATCACTGTTTCATAATACAAACGGCCACACGTCATTCCAGGACGGCGGATAAAAAAAGATTGATTCACTAGTTACTAACTTCGCACTGGTACTGGAAGCCATGGATCTGTACTAGGAGAAGAGCGGCCCCTACTGGGTGAACTGGGTGAGGGCTGGTAGCACTCGACCCAGTTTTGGCTCTTTTTTTCTTGGTACTTTTGCACTACTTTTCTTTCCCAAATCCCTTGGGAAAGATCAAAATAGAGAGTATATTTTCTGAGTTAGGGACTTCCACTGTACTGCAAGCCTGTAGTAAACAATTGTAGGGTAGGTTGATTAGAAGAAAAAACAAGATATAATAGAATAAATGCTAAGTTTATCTCTAGAATACAGGAAAGTGACACTATCCCTGTTAATTGAATTCTCCAGTTAATTGAATAATATTCATTGACAAAGTGGCTATTCAATTAACAGGGTTCCACTGTATTTTTAAAAAAATTTCCAGTTTTTCTTTTTTACTCTCGGCTGTGTTCAATTCGACCCATTTCATAATGACCTATATAACTCTCATGTAGCTTTTTTTATTTGCCTTTCTAAATGAGTATCACTACATTACAGGTACAGCATCCATAAAAAATATTACACTTTTTAACCCCAGCAAACATATAGCTTTGTTACTTCTTCACACCATTTTCTCATGGTAAGAACAGGGAAAAGTTATGAAGAATTTACATAATGACGTCACATGACTCGGTTTCTAGAGGTCAAAATTTCAAATATTTTCCAATACCACATGCTTTAAGCTACAGAATAAACTGACCCTAAAGTAGAGAAAACTCATCTACGTGGTATGCAACAATAACAAGAGCAATGCAAAGCATGGCATATGCCCCCGATGGTGTCATAAAAGGGTTGGTAAGTCTCTCAGGAGCATAACCAAAACTAGACTATGGCCACCAAAGGGTGGCTGATTCCCCCGAAAAAAGTCTTGATAGCCATTCCAACCTTATTCGCAACACACCCTCTGGTTGTGGGCAATAATAATACCAAGTATCATTAATATCCTTGAAGGCTGTAAGAAGTTATGGAGCGGACACAAATTCCGTCTATGCCCGGACGGACAGACGGACGGACAGACAGACAGACGGACAGACGTCACGGCTAGATTCCCCCGAAAATAATCAAAAGAAAGCTTCCCCTAGACACCATCAATGCATCAAAAAAAAAATATAACTGATTTCAGTGAGCATTCAACAGTTATTGGACGGAATTGAATTGGCAAGCTGGACCCAAATCAAAAGGAAGCTTCCTCCAGACACCAATAATGCATAACCAACAAGAAGAATGTTACTAAGGTAACACATGCCCCCCCCCCCCCCCCCCCATGACCTTTACCTTGCAGATGCGGCGGAAACTATTTATTATATGTGACACACCTTCTGACTGTTCTTAACATTTGTAAAAAGTTTAACAATTGTACTATGATTCGTTTCCGAGTTATGGCTGAGACACAAATATTGACCGATTTTTAGTGTGACCTTGAAATGTGATCTTGACCTTGAGGGTACGAACCCGCTATGGTGTGTGACACATCCTCTCATGGTCCTTTATAATTGTGTGAAGTTTGATGACTGTGGCCCTAACAGTTTTCAAGTTATTGGTTCAGACACACACATGGTCACACGAACACACGCACACTTCAATCACTATTCGCCGCCCGACCCAAGTCGGGGGGGGGGGGGGGGGGCAGAAAAATTGAATTTGATTCAAGTCAGTATTCAATAGTTATTGGACAGAAACCAAATTCAAGATGGCTGCCATGGAAGCCATAATGAATTGGCCGCTGGTGGCCAGCTTGGTTCAGCTGACTAGTCCAAAATAGAAAGGAAGCTTCCTCTTGACACCAACAATGCATAATTAAATAAATGAAAGTGTCAATGACACTGCAGCTTAACTTGAATGTGTGTTGTGTTTGATGAAAAGGATAATGTTCAATGTTTATGAAAGGACTATAAAATATAACAAGAACTGTGATCATTGAGAATATGTTAATTTCTGTTCCCTGTATGAAATGTTTTCAATGAAAATAATTTGAGGTGTAGACTGTACTAAAGACTTGAGGGGTGGGTTAATGTGGCCCTTCACAGTTTGAGTTAATGTTTGTCAACCAAAGTTACCAAGTTACAGTGAAATTATTCCAAAACGAGTCATCCTATCAAGTTACAATGAAATCCCTTCATAAATACAGCCAGTAGACTGTGCTAAAGGTTTTCGGGCTTCGGACCTGTGTAGCCATCATGGTTGAAAGATCACAACCAAAAGGGGACGTCCTCATCTAGACATTATACTGAGTCATCGTACGAAGTTACAATGAAATCCCTTCATAAATATGACCTGTCGTCTGTGCTAAAGGTTTTCGGGTTTTGGGCTCAGGCAGCCATCACGGTTGAATGATCACAACCAAAAGGGGGCGTTCTCATCTAGACATTATCTGGAGTCATCCTACCAAGTTACAATGAAATCCCACCATAAATACGCCCTCCAGACTGTGATAAAGGTTTTTGGGTTTCGGGCTCGGGAAGCCATCGCGGTTGACAGATCGGGACCAAATGGGGAAGTTCTCATCTAGACAACATACAGAGTTATCCTATCAAGTTACAATGAAAATCCCTCCATATTAAATATGACCTGTAGACTGTGCTAAAAGTTTTTGGGTTTGGGGCTCGGGCAACCATCACGGTTGACCAATCACAACCAAAAGGGGAAATTCTCATCTAGACAGGACCTCAAACCTGCATATGAAATTTCGCAACAATCAGACAAGAACTACGGGGTGTAGCCTGTGCTAAAGGAAAATGTGAACAGACTAACAGACTTCCTCACGCGTGATGGCAATAGCTTATCTTGACTTTGTCAAGTTAAGCTAAAAATAAAAAAGATTTGAGTCAGCGTTCATTAGTTATCGGACGGAAACCAAATTCAATTTGGCCACCATGGTGGCCATATTGAAGTGGAGAGCTGGACCTAAATCATAAGGAAGCTTCCTCTAGACACCAATAATGCGTAACCAAAAATTGAAATTGATTTGAGTCAGTATTCATTAGTTATTGGATGGAAACCAAATTCAAGATGGCCAATACCGAAGCCATAATGAATTGGCCACTGGCAGCCATCTTGGTTCAGCTAACTGGTCCAAAATCAAAAGAAAGCTTACTCTAGACACCAACAAAGCATAATAAAAAAAAAAAATGAGTCGAGTCAGCATTCAATAGTTATTAGACAGAAACCAAATTCAATATGGCCACCGAGGTGGTCACATTGAATTTGCTAGCTGGACCAAAATCAAAAGGAAGCATTGTCTCGTCATCCACAAGTTACCCCTTAAACTATGATTTGTTCAAATAAGTGGTTTCCGTTGAACCAAAAGTTCAACGGACATCAGGCGGACATGGTGAAAACATAATGCCCCCCATCCCCTGAGAGGTTCTTGGGGGCATAAAAATGTGAGGAAATAAGAAATGTGGTCTCCAGACTGCAGAGTAGGAGGTCAGGTCAAATTCTCAACAAATTCCTAAAAAGGCATGGAGAGGAACTTGAGAAGCACCTTATAGCATTTTCCCACTTGACTATGGAAAATAAGAAGTTCCCCAAGTGGAGATAAAAAAATATGACATTTATAGTCAAGAGGGATAAGAAAGAATGCAAAACAAAACAAAAAAATTTGGTTTCCGGTCACCCAACAAACCTGGTTGCCAACAGCCCAACCTGCTAGGCTTGATCTACAGTGGTGTTAGTCCTTAAGTTAAGCACTGAAAGCAGAAGCCTGACAGCAGCATTTTTTGCCATTGCAAACTGGTTCCAAAATACTTTTTTGCCTTGTTCCAAATACCTCCTTCAAACAAACCCCATTATCCAACCTCACATAACCCTTTACACAATGCAGACGATATCAAAATTTACTATTTTAAATATTTATTTCTCAAATTTTTTAATCAATTTCAACAAAACCCTATCAAGTGACCCTTCAATGGAACAAACTAGATGAGTCAATTACCAGGACGGGTGCCATGGGGAGTCCAAATATGACCCTAGGGACTTGAATATGAACCTCCTAAGGATGCTGCACATCAAATATCAAAATATTCTGACTGGTAGATCTGAAGACGATTTTTAAAGAATATTCCTCATATTGCACCAAGTTAAAGTCTGAGTTACCGTAGGGAGCCCATATATGACTCCAAAGACCTGATTTGAACAAACTTGAATCTGACGACCTAAGGATGCTCTGTTCCAATCATAAAAAAGATTCTGACCAGTGGATCTAAAAAAGATTTCCAAAAAAATTTTCATCATATTGGACGGAGTTGAAATTTGGGTTCCCATAGGGAGCTCATATATGAACCCAGGAACTTGTTTCAAACAAGCCTGAATCTATCCCCTCTAAGGATTTTGTATCCCAAGTCTCAAAAGATTCTAATTGGTAGTTCTGGATGAGATTTTTTAATTTTTTTACTGGTATAGTGCTGGAAGCTCATATTTGGGCTTTACTCTGAGGTGAAGGTACTGCAATTTGAAGGCTTCATACTTAGTGGATGTGCTTTGTATTATCTTTGAAGTAATATTATTTAGTCTGCAAGGACATTTCTTGTTACAATTTATGGGAGAGTGCCTGTTGGCACTCTCCCATAAATTGTAACAAGGGTAAGATATGTGAACAAATTTTGACAGCCAAAAATAATTTAGCACTCTACCAGTTAAAACATTTTTCTGGTGCTAACAGAATTATGCCCCTTGTATTGAGCTCTCTTTGGACATGGCAACTTTATTTGAAAAACTTGAACTGACGTATGATATGGAGCACACAAATCAAATTTGGTTCAATTCGGCACATTGGTTTATGAGGAGATGTCGATAATGTAAAGTTCAGGGCAGACAGAGGGATGACATAAGGACAGACGACGGATGACAGATGGAAAGTGATCATTAAAGTTTCCCTTAAGCTTTGTTCAGGTGAACTAACTAGAGGTAACCATGAGCAAACTCACAAAGTGATACCCCCCCCCCCCCCCCCCCCCCCCCCGCGCCTGAAATGTATAAGTTAGATTATCTCCCCTTGGAAATGTCAGAACGGAATTATACTGCTTCATGCACATCTTCATATGGAGTTCTTCCATTGCGTAAAGTTTCATGAAAATTCTTCAAATGGTTTAGGAGGAGTTGCGCTTACAAGGATAGACAGACGGTATAAGTTAGATTATCTCCCCTTGAAAATTTCAGAACGGAATTATATTGCTTCATGCACATCTTCATATGGAGTTCTTCCATTGTGTAAAGTTTCATGAAAATTCTTCAAACGCTTTAGGAGGAGTTGCGCTTACAAGGATGGACAGATGGTATAAGTTAGATTATCTCCCCTTGGAAATGTCAGAACGGAATTATATTGCTTCATGCACATCTTCATATGGAGTTCTTCCATTGTGTAAAGTTTCATGAAAATTCTTCAAACGGTTTAAGAGGAGTTGCGCTTACAAGGATGGTCAGACGGACAGATTATCTCCCCTTGGAAATGTCAGAACGGAATTATATTGCTTCATGCACATTTCCATATGGAGTTCTTCCATTGTGTAAAGTTTCATGAAAATTCTTCAAATGGTTTAGGAGGAGTTGCGCTTACAAGGATGGACAGACGGTATACGTTAGATTATCTCCCCTTGGAAATGTCCGAACGGAATTATATTGCTTCATGCACATCTTCATATGGAGTTCTTCCATTGTGTAAAGTTTCATGAAAATTCTTCAAATGGTTTAGGAGGAGTTGCGCTTACAAGGATAGACAGACGGTATAAGTTAGATTATCTCCCCTTGGAAATGTCAGAACGGAATTATATTGCTTCATGCACATCTTCATATGGAGTTCTTCCATTGTGTAAAGTTTCATGAAAAAATTTCTTCAAACGGTTTAGGAGGAGTTGCGCTTACAAGGATGGTCAGACAGACAGATTATCTCCCCTTGGAAATGTCAGAACAAAATTATATTGCTTCAAGCAAATCTCCATATGGAGTTCTTCCATTGTGTAAAGTTTCATGAAAATTCTTCAAACGGTTTAGGAGGAGTTGCGCTTACGAGGATGGACAAATGGACAGATGGACAGACAGACGGACAGGGTGATTCCTATATACCCCCCCCAAACTTTGTTTGCGGGGGGTATAAAAATATATGTGTAGCCTTTTTGTGTTTTATTTATGAAATCTTAACCCACTGATGGAAGTGAGACATTATTGGATTGCATTTGATTGCAAAAAAGACCATTGTGATCACAGTACTGTGAAAAAATATTATAAATTATCCCAAATGCAAGGAAATGAGATTTCTGGACAATAAAATTCACAGTCACTCCATCAGCTCCTGTGTCAGTGGACCTATTTATTTTTGCTGGTAACAAAACTATTTATTTCACCCAAACTGAAATCTGTTGTTATACAACACTGTTCAGAGCCTATGCAGCTAATAGATAACCACTTTCAGAGCACTTTCCAACAGTGTGCCACACAACAGCATGCCATCATCTTGATGAAAGAACAAGGTTCCTGCAGGAAGAACTGATAAAATTCAAGATCGTTTTTCAACATTTCCAAGGTCCTACAATAGCCAAATTCAAGGATTTTCAAGGCCTCTGCCTTCACCGGTCCTAAGTAGGATCCCAACTGTTACCCCCTCCTCCTACTGATTGTTACTGGTTAGAATTGTATTCATGTCATTCATGGGACCAGTTGACGTTGGTTGAAGAGGGGTTGAAGAACATTTCAGAAGCCAATGCCCAACACAAATACTGTGGAGTCGTGGCAGTTGCTCTCCACTGCTCAGTTGTTCTCTCCAGTACTACAGCTTCTTCCACTCATAAAACTGTTTGACATGAGGTGGCCCCAGCTGTTGAATGTGCCAATGAATCCCAATAAATAAATACAACAAAAGACCCCAAGGGGCCTTAATCAACTCACTTGACAATGTTGTTTAAAGAAAGATTTACAGTCACATTCAGCATCTACATGTTAATCTAGTCAATCTAATTTAGCTGTGGGAAGTGTGTGTGGGGGGGGGTGGTGAGTGGAATGAATTGGGAGGGGATGGGGGTGCGTAATAACACTCAAAACCTTTCAAAGCTCATTTTAAGGAAAGAAAAAAAATCACTCAATGACCACCCACTCCCCCCCCCCCCCCCCCACCACCTTGAGATTGATTAGGTGAAACGTGTTTTTTGCATAAAATCACTCAAAATCCCCCCCACTCAAGGATCTGAAGATTTTAAAGAATATTCCTGATATTACACTAAATTGAAACTCAAGCTCCAACAGACAGCACAAATGTAACTCCAGGGACTTGCTTTGGACAAACTTGAATCTAGCCCTGATAAACATGCTGTATAACAAATAATGAGAGATTTTGACTGGTGGATCTGAAGAAGATTTTTAAAGAAATTTCCTCATATTGCATTAAGTTAAAATTCAGGCTCCCTTGGTAGCCCAAATATAAATCCGGGACTTGATTCGAACAAACCTGTATCTGACCCCTCTAAGGATGCATACTGAGTACAAAAAGATTCTGATTGGTCATTCTGGAAGAGATTTTGAGGGTGTTAACAGATTTAAGCCCCTTGCGCTGCCCTCTGTTGGTGTGGCAATTCCATTTGAACAAACTTGAATTGACATGATATAGAACATCCATACCAAATTTGGTTCAAATTAGTCTGGTAGAGTTTGAAGAGATAATGTCAAGATCACAACAGAGGATGATGGCCGATGGAGAGAAAATGATAATTAAAGCTCCCCTTGAGCTTCGCTAATTGAGCTAAATATAATCAGCACTAGGTTGCCAAAATTCATGTATATTGTCTCTGAAATGAGCTCACTGTCAAATTCAATACAAAATAAGAATGAGGATTCATCCAAATGATTTTTTTTTTAAATTTGCAGAATACTTTACCTTTAACCATTAACCTTTTAACCCTTTACCTAACCTGAAAAGCAGACGACACTTGCAAAAATAATTCTTGAATAACTAATTTTTTTCATTTTTTTGTCTCAAAAACATAGGTTATGACCCTTCGTTGGAACGAGCTCAGCGAGCTCGTTCCAACGAGGGGTCATAACCTAAGTTTTTGAGACAAAAAATGAAAAAAATAACGAAAATTAATTGGCGATTTTTGAGAATAGCGCTGGCCGGTTTTGGTCGTTACGTTAGGTAAAGGGTTAACAAATTTTTCTTCAAACCCAGTCATGGCTACTGAGAAACAGCCATCATTGGGTTTGATGAAAAATTCATGAATTTTACCTTAACCTACAAGGTCCTGGAGATTTTATCCATTTTTGCTACAGATAAGGGTAAATTTACGAGTACATTCAAAGAACCTTGACAGGTGTTTCTAGGCAGCCAAGACTTACTTAAAAACAGAGATTATAAGTAGGGGCACCTGCTCTGTTGCACTAAAAGGATCACAGTGAGAATTAGGCCCTTCAGGGTTAAGAAATCAGTGGTAAAAATGTTCCTTCAATATACAGCAACAATCTTTGGGGTGGAAGGGGTGGGGGGGGGGGAGGGAGTATCTATTAACCTGGACACCTTTTCACAATTTTCACTACATCATGCAGCCTGTAAGTCTAGTATTGACAGACAGCCATTGCTGGTGAGTTGCAGGGACCAGCTGTGAGGGCGACTAGGGCGATTATGTCGCCCTTCTAAGCTCAAAGTCGCCAAGAAAAATAGTCAGGGCGATTACAAGTTGCCCTCTAAAATTGGCCAAAATGAGGAAAGGCTGAACTGAGTGATGCAAGCTTTGCATGAAAACGATTATTTTCAAAAATCGAATGTGCTCAAGTGTGATAAATGGGCATTTTAATTCGTCAAATAAATGTCCATTTAATGAAATCACACGTCCATTTAATGAAATCACACGACAATTGTCCATTGTCTCTTTTGGCGGATTTTTTTATTTCTATTTTGTTGCGTTTCAGTCGGAGCTTCAAATGTCGAAACGAAAATAGGTGACTTACGCGACTCAACAAAATAACTCAGTTTGAAAGTAGGTTACGTCGCTTAGGATGCCGAAAATGTATACACAACGGATGTATTATATAACACAGTATTTTCATTTCGTTTTGCTGACGACTGTTAACTGTTGGGCCGTCTATTCCCACAAAAACACGAATGGAATTGAAACACATGAAAAAAGCTTTAGTGATGACCATTAAAGCTTTGTACAGGACACAAGAGTACATGTGGACGATCTTGAAAAAGGGTCCTCCTAAACAACGGAATGACACGAAATGACACGGAATGACACGAAATGACGTGGAATGACACCAGAATGCCATAAAAATGATGCGGAATGACATTTCTTTTACAAAATACTCGACCCCAGAATGTATTTTGTTTCTTTACTAACAAAGTACCCCCAAGCAACCTTCTTACATCTGGTCCTGTTCACACTTTCAGACTTAGGAAATTATTACCTTAGTAGACTTTGGTGAAAGGCAACCACAGGAGGGTGCTGGTGGATTGGCATGAAGAAGAGGGGAGGGGGTCATGAAGGAGAGGGTAGCAGTGGGGGATTTTCAGTCAATAATTACTTTGTGATTTTTTAACCTGGCATAGATGCCTCATAGACAACTGGACCTGGATTATTGGGACATTAATGGAGGACCACAAACTGAAAATATGAAGGGGTGGCGGGGGTGGTACATGAATATTCTTAATTTTCCGCACTTGCCTATGAAGTCTCCCTACATGACTCTGCAGTCTCCCTATTTTTTCTGGAGGGAGACATGGAGTCTCCCTAAAATTTACTCCTAGGCTGGTCCCTGGTGAGTTGACTACCTGTATAAGCAACCAAGACTGGACTGGAAGCCACTAAGCTTTGCCTACATTTTTCACAAAATCTGATTCCATATCCAGGCCTTAAAATTTGTCCCAATTCACTATTATCAGTTTTGCTTCTCATAAACACCTGCTGCAAGAATCAATTTTCAGTTCTTAAATAATTTGGAATTTGAAGGTATACTGTTATACCCTTGTGAGTGCAACAGTACATATTCCATAGCAAAAAACAAACCTCCAATTCATATATTTATTACATGCCTGTTCTACAAGCAACACAAAACCATGCGGGAAAATGAAAATCTGTTCCGCATACATGTGCTGAACAGAAATCGTTGACGGACTATTTTTATAAAAAAGCAAAATTTCACTTGAACTTTCTAAAGTCGTGCACAGCAATTGAAATTTGAATCGCTAGCAACAGCTGAAAATCGTCCCGGGTTCCAATGAGTTCTCTGTGCCAGAAGGCACAAAGAACACATTGGAACTCAGGGGACGAAAGAGTAATATGGGCTCCCCTCGCAAATTTGGTTGGCGATAAAATGTGTTCTTTGTGTTGATAGTTGTCATATGAATTGATGAGTGTCCTTTTAATAATTGTTTTTTATAGACATGAAGACATGTAATAACTACAGAATGGCATGTGTGTGTGAGTGGGTTAATCAATATGGCACTTGTGCCATCACAGAAGGATACGGCCCTTGAGTTTTATCCTTCTGCAATGGGACTCATGCCATATCGATTAACCCAATCACACACACGTGCCGTTCTGTGTTTTTACTAGAGTTTAACCCTGGAGGGCCTAGTACCATCTTTTGACCAAGGTATGCATGTAGAAGACATATTTCAACATGCAGATTTATGGTAGTTTTGCTAATGGAAATCACAATAACTTTTGCAGTGGTTTCTAGTGAAATCTTGGCTGCCGATATAGGCAGCCAAGACTGCACTAGAAACCACTGCTAAGTCAAACATTACTTTATTATGAGGAAGTAAAAAATAAGACGAGTATTCGAAGCCTTCAAGGACACTTTTACAATCTATCACAGGAAACAAATGAACATTTTGTAAGAATCAAAATTGATTTTGATTTGTTTTCCTAGAGATAATTATTATTGGGAATCAATTCTTGATTCTCACTTGACTTTTAAGCCCTACTATCTGGGCCAAACTCCTGTGAGGGCATTTTTTTCATTCTAAATCTCCTTTTCCTTAACACTCCGATGAGCCGTCCATGAAGTTATCAAAACTGCATTGCATTGGGAATTTTTTCTTTAGTAATAAACTCCAAAACACTTAAAAAGAAGAGACTGAAATCTGATGTCAATATTTATAGAAACAAGACTGGAGAGGTATCTTTACCAAGTATAAGCTATTTACAGGATATCAGCTGATGATTTTTCACAGAATAACTTCACAAGCTTCATCACTATCTCATATCTCTACCATCTTTGCACTTCCTCCAATAAATTTAAATTTTGTATACATAAAAATCAATGATTTTCAGAATCCTCTGTACACCACTGGTGTGAGTGTGTGTGTGAGTCACAGAATCTTCTGTTGTAATCCAATCCAGATTTTCATTTCATTCTAAACTCTACACAACAAGTAGAAACCTAATCCATCCTTCATTTAGAGTTCACCTCACAACTGTGCAGCAAATGATAAGACGAAAAGCTAATGATGCTAACAGCTGTTCAACTGTATCAAGGTAATGTAAATCCTAAAAATGTCTAACCAATAAAATATAATAATTTATTATTAATACTGGTTATTGATAGATTGATTGTTCGTACCAACCCTTTCATTGTTGAGTGTTGCAGTATTATGATCACAAAAGTGCCCTCTTTCTCCATATGGTCTCAACAGAATTGCAATCTGGACATGACACATTTACACCAATGGACCAAGATTTCATAAATAAGCAAGAAAATATCAGCAGAGCTGAAGGATGCTCTCTGACTATAAGCCCCAAAGTGATTGCTCCTTTGAATAATTTTTTTAAAGGAGTGGACAAAAGTTAGAAATGACAACAAACACATGAATAGTCTGTGACCTTAACGGATAGAGTGCTAAATTATTTTTAACTATCAAAATTTGTTCAGTTCTGTTTGTCTTGATGTAATTCATGGGAGAGTGCCTGTGGGCACTCTCCCATAAATTGTATCAAAGCAAATCCTCACAGACTAAATAATATTACTTCAAAGATAATATGAAGCATATACTCTGAATCTGAATACTTTAAGTTGTGGTACTTGCACTTCAGGACAGAGCCCACATATGTGCTTCCAGCACTTTACCAGTTAACCGGAGCTATGACTTTAGGTCAAGGTCATGACACATCCTTGAGTCATAAGAAATCACTTCATGAAGTATGAACAAGATCGTTCCATTGATCGATCCATTGGCATTTTTTATGGGTCAGACAAAGTTGGAATGGAAGAACAAACACACAAACAGTGTGAGACCTTGACCTTGGAGCTATGACCTTGGTTCAAGGTCATGACACACTTTGGAGTCATGAGCAATCATTGGGTGAAGTATGAGTATGATTAGTCCATTGTATATTTGTTTACGAACCAACTAAGTTAGAATGGACAAATGGCCAGTATGGATGGATGCATGGTTGGATGGACAGACAAAGTTTTCAGGAAGCAAAAAAATTTCATAATCAATACTCAATCAAGAAAAACAAACAAAACAGCATGTGAGATGTAATCAATGTTTTTGAGTTTCTATTTTAACTAACAAGATTCTTCAGTATTGCGGACAGAAAAATGGTCCGAGAATTTCAACCAGATCATATGACCCAGACCTGACCCAGATGAACTTCTCGTGGATATTTTGTTGTGACAGAACAGTACCTGTCAGCTTTGTTAAGACTTGACTAAAGAAATCATAAATCAAACCAAAAATTCTTTCTGTTGGGCCAGAAAGGTAGCATTGTCTTTGGATGGTAGAGCCAGAGGATTTCCACTTCTTTTCTATGTACTGAGGTGGTTTTCTGAATCAGGGTCCAAGTGTACTATGTGCAGGCAAGTGTATTAAGGGGTCGTCCAACCGAATTTGGGTCAAATTTCAGGAAATTTTCTCCAAGTCCAAAAATCATCATAAAGAAATAAGCCTAATAAATTATATACCAAAATGTTTGGAAAGAAACCTAGAATATGTGGAAACTAAATTTGGTATGGAACTGCTGTCATGTGGTTGGAATCACTGCCTGAAAGTCTGCTATGGCTTACCCCTTTACCTAACATGAAAACCAGACAACAGTTGCCAAAAAAATTCTTGAATAACTAATCTTTTTTCATTTTTTGTTTCAAAAACATAGGTTATGGCCCCTCATTGGAACGAGCTTGACGAGCTCGTTCCAACAAGTGGTCATAATCTATGTTTTTGAGACAAAAAATGAAAAAATAATGAAAATTAAGTGGCGATTTTTTTAGAATAGCGCTGGCCGGGTTTTAGCTGTTACGTCAGGTCAAGGATTAAGTCAGAGACTGTAATGCCCATGGTCCTGATTGCCGAACCACAAATCTAATGAATCTTTCACCAGAGGTCAGTTTTTTGTTAAAAACAAAATAAATAATTTCCAAACCCATCCCACAAGCGTGTATGAGGTGTGTCTTTTCAGGGAGCTTAAGTGTGTTTCAGGGAATACTACTAGGGGGGGGGGGGGGGGGGGGGGGGGGGGGGAGTTATGGAAAGAAAAATACATCCAAACAATAACACTGAGGGTATTATGTTTGTTACATTGTACATTTTCCTGTTATATTGTCTAATGAATGTCAGAATAAAGCTACAGATTCAGTAAGGGAAAACTATATTCCCCTTATGTTCCACCTTGGGTGTAACCATAACGTTCTCAATAACCACAAAAAACTATATGTTAAAATGGTCCCTTTAAATCAAAGAAAAAGGCACCCCCACCCAAGAACATGCACAATACCAACAGGTGTGTGCCCATCCCACAGCATGGGTATCACCACTAACATTACGCATAGCTATGATAAGGGATATCAATAAACAAAATTAAGCCAAGCTCAGCGGAGTGCTATATATGACAAATAACTCGCTGCTCTAAGGAACACAAACAACAAAAGTTGTCCCATCATTGAGACCTTAAGAAACAATTTCTTCAGATAGTTATTTTCATGCTCTCCACTTGCACTTCAAATCAAGTGCTGAGTTTCTGTGTGAATGTTCCGTACCTGCTCTAGGCCAAAAAGCCTTGAAAACAGAATTCACAAAGCTCTCGGACCACTGGCAGGTGCAAAATGTTCACCCATAGAATTTAACAATATTACATTTCAGTAACCTTACCTTACAATCATATTTTCCTTGGACACTCTAACACAAGATGTTAATATGGTGTCCGGGCTGCAAAATAAGGCCCATGGAGGCGATATTTTCATAACAACCTACCTCATTCATTGTCAACTCAATTGTGTGCTGGAATAACAGGTGGCTAATCATAAATAAATTTCTTCACTCGCAAATTCCATGTAGCATGCACTAGAGTATATTCTCTGTTGGAATACATCTCAAGTGTCAGAAAGAAGTCAATCAGATGTACCAACACTCCAATACAATTGAAACGTTGGTCCCTAACAATTAAAAACATTAATTGATATTCACATCAAAAAAACTAACATGTATAAACCCCACATATCGTAAGATACCGGGTTATAAAAATCACTCATTTTGATTTCTATTAAGGGGAGGACAAATACATGGTCACAAGACCAAAATTTTGACAATAAAATACCTTGTCCCAACATCCCGATAGATTCTGTCTTTTGATTGGTCAGAATGCCTTGGACAAATAGCCATGGCAAAGGGGTGTGCCCAACATCCAAGGTATATGAGAGCATACAACATCCAGGGAATAAGCGCATGCGAAACATCGGGGGGTTTCAATGAAAGCTTTTCGCTTCCGCTCGCCTCATTACAAAAATCAAACCAAAAAACCTGAAAATAGTCACAAATACCATCAGATTTCCGACAATACAATCATAAAAATAAAACAAGAGCAAATAATTTGTCTCCTGAGTACTAATGTGTTCTATGTGCCAGTGACAATACACTCACTATGTACTGTATATTTATTTCAAGGTATTACTATTGTGACTGAAAAATTGTACTACATTCAGCTGCATTGTGCAAAAATTGGCATACCATATTCTCATTATTCAAAATGTTGTATTTAATTCTTATGTGACTGTCTTCTACACTCAATATGTATCGAAATGCGACAGAATGTGTCATGAATTATTGCAAACCAATGCAACATTGACAAATGATAATAGATTTTAAAGGCAGTCCCAAACAGGTCTGGCATTCCAGAAAATCAAGGGGTGCAAAGAAGAATCAACAGTAAAAATAATATACTACTCAAAGTTTGCTAAGCACCAAGTATATCCAACTACCTGTTATACGTTTTAGTTGAAATATTGTTATGAAAAGTGTATATATTTTTTATTTAATTATATCTTTAATGATTAAAATACAGAAATTAAGATTTTGTTTGTGTTTGACATTATTTTTTAGCTTTTGAATACGATAACCATGGAAAATGGATATTATTGGTAAAAGAGGAAATTTTTCAAATTTACCAAAAAGTTGACGGAGTGAACTGATATGGGTTCAATATCGAGTATGAGACCCATTATTGTTAATTACAGCTTGACAATGCATTCTCATACTCCCAATCAGGTTCCAGGTGGTCCTTTGTGGGATGTTGTTCCATTCTTGGACCAGCATGGCACCAAGCTCCTGGACACTTCTTGGTTGGACTGGACGGACTGAAATTGCAAGCTGCAACTCATTCCAGACATGTTCGATTGGATTGGGGTCAGGGGATCTTGCTGGCCAGCCCATAAGCTTGATCCCCTCCCTCTGTCGGTACTCCCGGACAGCATGGGCAACATGAGGGCGGGCATTATCGTCCATCAGAATGAATCTATCACACACTACACCTGCATACAATCTGACGTGGGCATCCAGGATCTCATCAATATACCGCTGTGCAGTCAATGTACCACGGTCAAGGACACATAGCTCTGTACGTCCATCCCAGCTGATGCCGCCCCAGACCATTATTGACCCTCCACCAAAGCGGTCATGCTCAGCAATGTTGGCTGCATGGAATCGCTCTCCTGGTCTTCTCCATACCATAGAACACCTATCTGTGTTGTCTAGGCAGTACCTTGACTCATCTGTAAAAAGGACAGGTCGCCAATCTTCTCTGGTCCATCCAACGTGATCCAGGGCCCATTCAGATCATGCCTGGTGGTAGTTCTGGGACTGCTGAATGCGAATACATGGTCTTCTCGATCGGAGACCACTTTCATGCAACCTTGCCCGGATAGTCTGCGTCGAAACATTTACCCCGGATGCATTCTGAAGGTCACTGCGAAGCTGGGTTGCTGTGTCAAAGCGGTTCCTACGGGCCTGAATGATCAAAAACCAGTCTTCAGCTGCAGATTTTGCCCAGTCTCTGCCACCAACATGTCGTCTGACTGGTGTGCCATACTGCTGAAATCTTGCCCAGGCTCTGGTGATCACACCAAGGGCTTCACCAACCTATGGGTAGCCCCTTGCTCCACCATCCCTACAGCCCACCACATTTCTGCTTCAGACAAATGTCTTCTTACATTTGCATTCGCCATATTCAATCATTAAATCACAAGGGTTTGTGTTGAAATGAAGATGGAATACCCTACACATGTCATGTACATGTAGACAGTACACGAAAACATCATGAAAATCAAGGGGTACATGCTTTCCATGACTGTCACGAAAAGTCTGCCTATCAAGAGAGCTAATGTAAACACTGGGTACCATCTCAATACATTCCTCAATCATATCCACCAAAAATATCGCAAATGTGTCACAAGAAAATTTCACAATGATGTGTCAAATATGTGGTGCTTAGCAACCTTTGAGTAGTATATATTCCAATCCATGATACACAAGAAAGGAAAATGTTGGCTTTTGCTCCAATACCCTCATTTTTTAAAAGCCCTGATAGTGGCTTCTAGCACTCAACCAGTTAACACTTTTGACAGCCAGGGTCACCTCGTGTCAGTGTTTTACAGGTGGAAGAAGCCAGGGCACCTGGAGAGAAACACCAAACAGTGGCAAGCAAAAGTCAGACTCTCCAACATACAAACTCTGTACAAGCAGGTTTAGGATTGGTTAAAGGCAAGTGCATGATCGACTTGTAGTACGCCTTATTACACAGAATCACCATGCCCTCACATGGGCAATTTGGCCTTTCTCAAGTACAAAATGCAGTTACTGAGGTCTGGATCAAACTGTGGACCTTTCAGTTTGAAGTCCAATATCCTAACCACTGAGCCACCACGTTCCCTTATAATTCAGCTACAGAAACACTCAGTGTCATGTTCTTATTGCTCTCTCAAGACACATTGTGAAGTGTAAGCGGAGGTTCCGGGACCATCGGTAAACAAAATAATGTAAAAATATCAGACCCAAGAAGCAATCTGTGTGATTTTAGGGGATTAGTGGACTACCAGCACTATTATGATGCCAGTAGTCCACTAAATTCCAAAAATTCCCCAGATTGCACAATAGGCCAACATCAAGCACTTTGACTATATTTTAACCCTTTACCCAACATAACGGCTAAAACTGGCCAGTGCTATTCACAAAAATCGCCAATTAATTTTCATTTTTGTCTCAAAAACATAGGTTATGACCCTTCTTTGGAACGAGCTTATTGAGCTCGTTCCAAATAGGGTCATAACCTATGTTTTTGAGATAAAAAATGAAAAAAATTAGTTATCCAAGAATTTTGTTTGCAAGTGTCATCTGCTTTTCATGATAGGTAAAGGGTTAAGATAGTCTCTATTCTGCCGCTGACCTCGACACGGACAATTGCCAATACAAAAGTAAGTTCTTTGGTATTAACTGGTAGAGTGCTAAATTATTTTTGGTCCTTAAAATTTCTTTGTGTACCTTTGCCTTGTTACAATTTATGGGAGAGTGCCAGTAGGCACTCTCCCATAAATTGTAACAAGGCAAATCTTAACACATAAAATAATATCATTTAAAGATAATGTGAAGCACATTCACAGAATATGAAGCCTTTAAATTGTGGTACTGGCACCTCAGAATAAAGCCCAAATATGGGCTTCCTACACTCTACCAGTTAAGGATGCAAAGAATAATAACAAGCAATTAAGCTCATTGTTTACTATTTTTAAATATTTTGATCACTGTTGGAAAACACAGTTAGAGGGCTGAAGCCCCCAGACCCACTGGTTCCACCGCCTTTGACCAAAGAACTCCCGAAATATTCAATTGAGTGGGCTTCACTGTACTCAGTTATTACCAAGATTCTGTGACTGTGGAGATCGTTGCATTATTTTGAGAAACAATGGTGTTATCCTGCATGTGATGGATTATCAATGTTTTTTCAAACTTCAAGCCAAATTTGCTTGCCCACATATTATTTCCAGTGAAGTTTTGCTAAAAATCAATATGTTTGAATGCCAATACACATCTTAACTGGAGCACTTGTTAAATGATCAATGTGGAATAGAATGTGGCACCAATTTACTACATTAAAGCCCCAAAGATTAATTTGGAGAATTTGTACAGATATTCAACAAAAAATTCTCAAATCCATTTGACATCTTGCAGTTGAAGTAAGTGCTACTGCCATAGCTTATAAGAATCTACTCTATGAGATGATAACTCTCATGAGACATAGCACATTTTCTTGAGTTGGAATAAGGTTTTCTCTTTTTCTGATTCTTTGTAGCACTGAAATGGTAGCATGGGGAATGGGGAGTAAGATAAAAGGAATCATATTCAAAGACAATAAACACGTTTGTATGTGTGTGAGGTGAAAGGCAGTGAAAGGAAAGTTATTCTGAAAGGTGGATATCAGTTTTTAAAATAATATGAAGTACGGCAGTGTTAACTTGTTTAAGACTGGTGGGATCCTGCGAATCATAAATTTTACTTCGAATCGATTCTTAAATTGAATTGGGCACGGATTTGTGAATCGATCATTTTTTGAAATTGAGTCGGCAGAATAATAAGGTCTGCAACTTCCTGATTTCATTATTTAGGCTGTGGATTTGATTACATGTTTAACCCTCCGCACTCTGATGTCAAAATGATGAAGTTTTCAGCAGCAAATATTTCCCATAATGCAGTTTGATATTTAACTGAATATACCTTGTTTGACAGAGCTCAGTGAGCTCTGTCAAACAAGATATAATTGGTTATTTTATTTTATTTATTACGGTTTGACACGTTAACAGCCAGGGTCATATTATGTCAGTGACAGTTTTATGGGTAGAGGAAGCCGGAGTACCCAGAGAGAACCACTGAGCAACTGTCAGCTCTCCAACATCATAACTCTGCACTGCGGCACAGGCAGGGTTAGATTGGATGAAGATGAAGACATGCGCACCATCGACGTGCAGTACGCCTTAGTACACAGCGTCATCATGCCACCATGTAGGCAGTTGGGGTTAAGTGCCTTGCCCAAGGACACAAAGCGGAAGCGCGAATCAGTCGCTGAAATGGTCACCCATCCAGCTACTAACCGTGCTCGACGTTGCTTAACTTCGGTGATCTGACGAGAACTGGTTGCCACGATGCCACCATATAATTGGTTAAATTCAAAGTTAAACAAGATAAAAACAGAGTGATTGAAATTCTGTTGTACTACCAGAGTGCTAGAGGTTAACATATAGGAATGAATCTGATTGAAGCTTTATTTCGAAGAACACCTCTTTCACTCTCTTGCTCCAGGCATTATTCAGCAAACTGCATTTTTCCATCAAAAGACATTGTTGCGAGTTGCCGAGAAACTAGAAATTAAAGTATGTTTTGCAGGCAATCTTGCCTCACACGAACGTTAAGATACCATTACAATAGTATTTAAGGGGGAGGAAGCTGAGTAGTGGTGAGTAAATGTTGGTCTCAACAACTTACTAACCTCACATAGGCATAGTGAGGGGCGGTGGCTCAGTTGGTAGAGGTGCAGGCTGCAAGTCGAGAGGTCCTCGGTTTGAATCCCACCTGCGGCAACCACGTTGTGTCCTTGGGCAAGACACTTCACCCCCATTGCCCATGTAGGGGCACAGTGCTGCTATGTACTAAGGCGTACTGCACGTCGATGGTGCACCTGTCTTCAACCAATCCTAACCCTGCTCAAGCCTGAAAATAAGCAGACTGTCATCTCCAAAATGAGGTCCCCGGAGGGTGAATTTGGTGATGCTACCCTGCACAGCAGGTTTGCATCACAAAATGTACCCTCTGTGAACCTCAGTCTGAATCAAGGTCTCAAGCCAAAACAGAAAGATGTACCTAAAGGATAAATTGGCCCATGGTATGGGATAGCAACAGAAAATTCACCCTTTGGGGACCCCATTTTGCAAATGACAGGTTGCTTATATTCAGGCTTGACCCTGCTTGTGTGGAGTTGGTATGCTGGGGAGCTGACAGTTGCTCGCCGTTGCTCGGTGGTTCTCTCTGGGTACTCCGGCTTCCTCCACCCATAAAACTGTCACGGTCATGGTTAGTATTTATTTATTTATTTATTGGTGTTTAAGGTCACATATTTCTGCACAATGGCTAACCATGACCGTGACAGTTTTATGGGTGGAGGAAGCCGGAGTACCCGGAGAGAACCACCGAGCAACGGCGAGCAACTGTCAGCTCCCCAACATACTAACTCCACACAAGCAGGGTTAGCATTGGTTGAAGACAGGTGCACCATCGACGTGCAGTACGCCTTAGTACACAACATCACTGTGCCCCCACGTGGGCAATTACGGTCATGGTTAGCCATTGTGCAGAAATATGTGACCTTAAACACCAATAAATAACTAAATAAATAATAAGCATAGTGAGGATCAAACTGTCAACTGTTTGGTTCAATTGGCTAGAAGCCACTATCAGGGCTTTCAAACAATGATGGTATTAGAGCAAAAGCAAACGTTTTCCCTGCTCATGTTTCATATTAAGTAAAACGCAAATAATATTTTGTTTATATAAATTTGTTTTATTTCAATTTTTTGGAGAGTGCCTATATGCACTCTCCAATAATTTATAATAAAACTAATTTTGATGAACAAATTCAGACCCTTCAAAAATAATATAGCCCTCAACCAGTTAAAATGCAATGCTCTTACCATTGAACCTGTGCACACCTTTCTCACACTAGTTTTACATTTGTTTGTTTATTGGGATTTAAAAACACTTTAGGACACACAAAGTAGATGTTCTGTTTCTCAGGCCAAGTTTTGTAAAATTCCATGAGGGCGGGCGTTTTTTTATTTCATATTTTATTTTTGTAATTATTTCTTTGCCATCAGAAGTTCATATTCTTGGTTTATTTTATGTTTTTGGCCTCTATCAACATAATAGCAACGGTGGCGGTGTATTTCGTCCCTTGGGTGCAACAAGGCTTTGCAATGCTAAAGCATTGCAAAGCCTTGCTGCACTCAAGAGACAAATTTATCAGTTTTATTAACTTGTGTAAAATATCAGACATAAACCATTTAAATTTTATTTTTTCAAGTTTGCATTGGTTATAAAAAGAGAGCATGCGGCAGCCAAAAGGACTATGCGGGAGGGCCTGAGAAACAGATTTTTAATTTTATTAAGCCTAAAACAGCTAAAGTTATACTGTGTTAGATATAGACAGAACATGATGAGTGTTCGAATCGGAGGTCTCCACTAGATACCCCTGAATCCTTGTTTGGAGGTAGGGGCAAATAAGACTAAAATCCTCGCCCTCTGATTGGACGAGAACTAGCTTAGTTTTTTCTATGTTTTCAAACACACATCGCGTTCTGTGTTTATTACACATCCCATGCATTTAAATAAACAAATTTTAATTCCAATGTTTAAACCCAAAGGTTTTGTTTGAAGAGGTACTGATCAAATGGATCGACAAAAATTCAAAACCTTTGGGGAACCAGTCTAAATTACATTCGTTATCTTTTTTAGTATTGGGCATGTTTGTTGAAATTCGCATCGTAGTTTCTCTTCGGCTGGTGTCCATTCATAGCTTACCATTTGGTGGCTATTACAGAACCATTTGGTGGCTATTACAGATAGTGAAAATACAAGTACAAATTTGAGCAGCTTTGCAAAACAGCTAGGAGAAACTTTTTAAAAAGAAGTTCGAAGATAGCCAGGATGTCCGAAGATTTACCGAAATAAAGTTAGAGTCGCAGATGAGACAACCGCGGGACTAGGTTAATGTTGTGGTTGGAAATAATTGTTTTTTTTAATATCATCTCATTTTTGATTAATTAATTTTTTTTGTGATCCAACTTTATTTGGCACTGGATGTTTTCATTTTCACACAATGCGACAGATGCTCGATAATTGTAAAACAAAATTTGGAAACTTTTTTGAAGCGTAACTAATGACATGACAAGAAAGGAACTAGTATAACTGGTGCTGGGAAAAAAGTTCTGGTGTGTACATCGCCAGTTGAATACAGAAACATTTATGTAATAGAGGCGATTCCGTTAAATGCAAGGGTTTAAAGTTTAATGGATGTATAATAAAAGTTTATATACTAGAGAAGTCCAGAATACACAAATAGAACCTGTGAGCAGCAGAGAGTATCTGTCAGACTCTCCAGCTTTCTAACCCAGAACAACATATGTTCCAATAAGAGCAATGCGAAGCATGGCATATGTCCCCGGTGATGTCACATCGCCATGTCCGCCATATTGAAATGGCAAGTTGAAGAACCAAAATCGAAAGGAAGCATTGTTGAGTCATCCACAAGTAACTCCTAAAATTAGGATTTGATCAAATAAACGGTTTCAAATCCAACATGCAGTGAATGCAATACAGAGGTCGAGAAAAATTTTCTTAGTCAAAAGTGAAAAGGGCCATAACTGTGTGAAAGATTATTAGACGGAACCCGTTCCTTGTGCATATCCATTCCCCCATGCAGGTCTATCAGAATATCAAAGGAGATCCAAATCCAAACTATGGCTTTCAAATTACAATCCAATACGTTTGTACAGTCAGACAGACAGAGAGATGGACGAACAGACAGACAGGACGGACGGACACATGGATGGTCAGATGGACAGACAGACTGGCGGATGGACAGATGGATGGACAGACAGATGAATGGAAGTCTCCACTAGATACACTGAATCCTCTTTTGGAGGTCAAGGCAAAAATCCTCGCCCTCTGATTGGACGAGAACTAGCTTAGTTTTTTCTATGTTTTCAGTTCCAGTGGCATATGTTACCGTCTGAGGTCACCAAGCCAGAAAATAAGCAGTCTGACATTTGCAGAATGAGGTCCCCAGAGGGTGAATTATGATGATGCTATCCCATACAGTGGGCCAATTTATCCTCTGGGTGCCTCCTCCTGTTCAGTTTTGAGACCCTGATTCAGATTGAGGTTCACAGAGGGTAAATTTAGTGATGCTACCCTGCTGTGCAGGGTAGCATCACTAAATTCACCCTCTGGGGACCTCATTTTGCAGATGTCAGTCTGCTTATTTTCTGGCTTGGAGGTCATCAAGTGAAATTTAGAAAAGATGATAACAATGGGAGGAGATTCAAAGTGCATACTACCTACAGAATCATATTTTTCGAAGCCAGTGATCATTCTATGAATGTTACCCACAACCCATTTATAAAATGATCAAGGTTACTCCATCTCAGTTCAAATCATGAACTTTGACCTTTAACTAAGTTATTGATTTGTTGTTGTTCAGTGATGTCGTGGGGTACACGAAAGGTTTATTTGCTAAATTTGTTATTGTTAAAGGTGCCTTGTTCATTCAAGGTGCCTTGTTCATTTCATGATGTGGTTTTTGGGGTATGTGTGTAAAGTCTTATTGGAACATATTCATGTTGAGGATGAACATAAGCTCCGAGCCCCAAACCTCAGACCATGTTACCATCAATTTATCACAATAACTTATAATGCTAGCTTTGGTTGAAGGCATGTATGCCATCAAAGAGAACTACCAAGTAGCAGTTAGTACTGTAACGGATTTGGTAACAGCAGTTCAAATATAATATACATACTGTTTCCGTTGGTTGAGGCACGAATTAAACGGAAACAGTTTTCTCCATGGTTTGGGTGGGCACATCAGTTGTCAGCAGATACGGGTTTATCAAGGGAGATAATGTATGGTGTAATTAATTTGCACATTGCAGGGAGATAATTCCTTTATTATCCGGGTATCCGGCTGAAGTGCATTTTTTACCGTTGTTGAAATGGAAGGTTTACATGAGTTGGGCTTAAATGTTATCAGTTGTTTCTTTTGTTTTTTCAGCGTTTATGAATTTCACGGTGTTAGTGAGTAGCAGCCTTCTGTTTCTCTTGTTTCCATCTTCGAAGAGGAAGGTGTGTATGAAGGAAATTGACTGTTTAGTTTCCGGCTGACGAGCCGTGATAACACGTGTACTGAGGTGTACAGTGAAGGTGTACATGTACAAGGTGTAAATAGTTTTGTTATTAGAACTTTGTTGTATCACCAGGCAGCCTTACTTTGTGTTAGTTATTCTTGCATATCAACTGGGACACTGATGGGAGTGCCGGGTCATGGAGAAAACTAAAGTTCTAAATTACTCTGTTATTATTCATCTGCTCATAACAGAAGTTTAATTCAATTTTTGTTGGCTTCTAGTGATTTCCATGTTCAAAATGAATCAATGTACCTTACTGGTTCATACCGTAGTGCATTGTGCTGTTGTTTCATTCGTCGATGTGAAATCGAGGGATCAATCAGATTCCAGTATTCAAAATCTTTCCCCATGAAATAATCCTTTATAAGAGCGGTCTCGCTCATAATTCATTGTCCACTTCATGTTTGGGAAAAGCTTTAGTTAGCTGGCCAAACTGAAACTTATATACTTGATTAGTTATGGGAATATTTTGTAACCTGTAAAAAGGTTAACCATAATGGGTGCCATCACTTTTGGATCCGTTCAACTCGGCCCTGGTGAGAATCAACGTTTCTGACACTGATTCTCTCCAGGTCTGAGTTCTGTGGGAACCATTCACAGTTAATAGACTTGTTGAATGCAATTTTAACCTCTCTTGGATAAAAAGTGTAGTGGGCCTGTGGTTTTTGACCCATCATTCATAATCATGTCCATTTCATATCATACTATTTTTGGCTTCTTAATAAATCACGTATAAACTGTTGTTCTAGTTTTCTTGTGCATTCATCCAGACCATGACACATAATTTAATATTTATTCTACCTCCAGAGTTGAGTTATATTTTATCCATGCGTCCATTTTTGAAAGTTGACCAGATCCTCACGAATCTGAAGGCTAACAGGGAAATTCCAACCTGGGTTGTAGACCCGGAGAGTCATTCACCCCACCCCCATTACAAATTGGCAAGGATCACTCCACTTTCTGTTACAAATTGACGAGGATCTGGATATTACAACTACTTAATTTATGGTCCATTTTTCTTAGCAAGGTCTGAGTTCTTTGAATAATCAAGATGAATTTATTTCATAGGGAAATTGGAGCTCGAATGTTGGAATGCAAATTTCATTAGCTGGTGGTTGTATGGTCACAATTACAAGGGCTTGTCCCCAGATGAGTGCAACTTAGTGGTTTTACTTTGTAATTTTAGCGAAAGTATACCACTGCTGGTAAAATAGAAGCTGATGAGGTTGGTATATTTAATGTTTTAAGACAAAGTCATTCTATTACTGAATTGAAGTCTAAGTTTATAGACTGTTCGTTCTGTTGTTATATTTTACTCTGCACCAGCCTCTGAGATCTCACTAAAACTGGGATTAACAAGGGCCTAAATAATCTCCCCAGACACAATACATATTTTGTAGGCTCGTCGGCGATCTGGGTAATGTGAGCCAGAGAATTTGAGAGGGTCTGAACTGATCAGTCAACTCGACACCAACACTAAAGAAGGTGAAAAATACCTGATAAAGGCTTTTTAACATCCTGTTACAGATGGATTGATTTTGAGCCTGGTAAAGGTATTGAAGGTTAAGCATTAAGCCATATCATTGGACATTTGAAAGTGTCAATGTAACTCAAAAAGCTTATTCGTGAAAAGCTGCAAGCGGTACTGGTCACAACCATTACGTGTACAGTGCATTAAAAATCTGAATCCTGTTAATCAAGGGTAATTAAGATCAGTCAGCCTATAAATAGATTATGCCAATCATTGACTGCAATGGAACTATTTCAGTCTCCATGGTTATAAACAAAATGGCTGTCTGTGTTGAGATGAGTGAGGAAATGTTAATTATTTATACCAGAGAAAAAACTGGGATTGTTGAGGGTGTTATAACATAACACAAACCAGTAATTTACACTAATTTATCTTCTTTTATTATGGTAATCAGATTTATAATATTCTCCGAACGAGATGGCATGTGGGTAATTGGAATTCACATTCAATAAGTGGCGGGGCTATGGGAGGGGGGGCAGCCCCCCCCCCAATTCAAACCTTATTTCAACATCTATTGCTTGTTACACCCATGGCCCTATTAAGGCAAAACTTTTGTACAGACAGTTACCTCCAGTCCAGTTAGGAGCACATTTTACCCGAGACACTCAGTGCACTAGATTTTAAAAAATATTTTCTGTCTGGGAGGGCCTCTGAACCCCTACTGTAGGTGGGAGGCACTCCCTCTCCCAGGCCCATCGCCCACTCAGACTTGGTTCCTTGGGACATGACTAAGGCATGTTATGCCATGCTGCTGCTTAATATTGCCCCCCCCCCCCCCACCCCTTATTTGAGAATCCAACCTCCGCCCCTGCATTCAATAAGATTCATTCACATAATGAGGCCTATATCTGCCTTTTTAAACTTAATTAACTATAGGCGAACAGATACCGCCCTCCTCTTTTTAATTATTGTTTACCCTTTACCCAACGAATCGCCCGCATCCGCCTGCATATTATGCAAATTCAGCAGTTGAAAAAATATTATTTTTTTTAAAAATTTCAACAAAACCATATCATGTGACCCCTCGTTGGAACGAGCTCGTCGAGCTCGTTCCAACGATGGGTCACATAATATGGTTTTGTTGAAATTTTTTTAAAAAATAGAAAAAATATTTAAAATAATACATTTTGATATCATCTGCGTTGGGTAAAGGGTTAAACTCCTTCCCTTAAAAGTATGGATTGTGACACCACACTGGAACAAGTGAGTGTACATAGTCTTCCATTTACATGTACATAAGGCAAGTGTTATTTATAAACAATAAATAAAGAAAACAAAGAAAAAACAAAAACCAAGCATTGTGTTGAACAGTGTGTTGGGAGGGGGGTATGGAACCCGGTGAGGTCGTGTCCCCTTCCAGCACCCCAACCCATTAATTTCCACATATCACCGTCACTGCTGTGATCGAGAAGATATCAAGCAAGAATTAAGGAAGAAAAATACATTCTGAAAAAGCCATTTCCATCAGTTGTGTGGTTCAGGTGTTTAATGTTTTGCCTGCATGTACAAAAATACGCTTTTCATCCCCAAAGCAAAAATCACCAATCAGACAATATTCAATTGGTCAATCTCTGTTTGTACACCCATTCACCAGAAAGACGGTCCTTTGGAGTTATTCAACATTCTGATAATCGCATATACTTTGAGCTAAATAGTTAGTTAAAGGAAGGTGTATATCTGGAGGACAGAAAACAAGGAAAGAAAATTACAACTTTTTATTCAGCAATAACAGTGAGTAGCCTGTATTTTTTCAAGGGTGCAAAGTGTTACACACGGTCATGACGAGTACGTGCACAAGAATCCTGACATTTTGCTTTCTCGTACAAGTACATGAGTCTCCTATGCAGACCGCCCCATTCTGTTAAATTGCATCAAACGTCATGTTATATGCGTGGACAACCTATTTTTTGACGGTGGCTGTCCAGTAGCCTGGTACAAACTCTACAGAGTACAATGCCATATTGGACAGATTTGAAAACACCCACCGAGTGCAAATTCCACCCAATAAATCAAGTTCAATGTGAAACTGGAAAAAAATAAATTTAAAAAAAAAGTTAGTAAAGAGACTTCTGAATTAAAATAAGAAACTGTGCGAGGAAAAAACTCCACTCTGAGTACATGCATTATAATTAACCGATGCCGTCCATCTTCTCAATCAATGTACTGAAGACAAATTACTAACCTTTCAATAGAGTTCTGCAACCAAGAATGTAACAAATTTGTCACAAACTCCCAATAAAAATCGACTGTGGATACAAAAGTCACACCTCACAAAGTCTACTGAACTTGCACATATGAAGATGATTATAATAGTTTGTTGAGTAATTCAAACCTGTGGCAATAATCTTTTAATAAGACAGTCATGACAGTGGTATTAGCGACCAGTGACATAAACAAACTACTACTTGTTATTGTTCAAAGCTTCTTTTGTTCACCGACTCTCAGCAGCCTATTGTTTTGCACATGTTAACTTCAAGTTATCACTTAATGGAGGTGGGGAGGGTGCGATGAAAGCCACAAGTGTGTGGAAGTTTCTTATTTTTTTATATTTTTTTTCGGGGGGGGGGGGGGGGGGGATTCTTTGTCACTGGTTGTGGTGATTAGTTCTTAAAATTTCTGGATAAAATCTTACGTGCCACCCACAACCATTGAAAGACCAGCTAGTCCTTTTGCTAATCTATTAAACTTAGTTTCTTATTTTTTTAATTTTTTTTTTCGGAGGGGGGGGGGGGGGGGGATTGTCACGTCACTAGTTGTGGCAACTATTTCTTAAAATTACTGGATAAACTGTTAGTAGCCACCCAGAACCGACTAGCCCTTTTGCTGATCTACTAAACTTATAAATAATGGTTGCCACCCCCCCCCCCCCCCCCACACACACAGAGATATTTAGTGGTAATTAAACTAAAATGTATGTGGTGAGCAATGACTTTGACACGTAAGGTCTACGTTGATCTTGCAGGCTGTGTTTTGACTTTAAATTAAGTTAAAACAATTGTCATATTCAACAATATTATGGCAAATTAATAATTATAATTGGTGGCGGTCTTTCTTTTGGGGGTGGTATGGCGGGTTATCGTTGGAAAAATGGCGGGTTATCGTTGGAAAATGTAATTATTTGATTCTAGTTAATGAAAATGGACAGGATGTCAATATATCACAAGCTCAGATCCCTACAAATTATAATGATGGGGTACAAAACCCAGGAGATTAAATTCAAGCCTTAACCCTTTACCCAACGAATCGCCCGCATCTGCCCACGTAATATGCAAATTCAGCAGCTGAAAAAATATTTTTCGAAAATTTGAACAAAACCATATCATGTGACCCCCCTCTTTGGAATGAGCTCATCAAGCTCTTTCCTAAGAGGGGTCACATGATACCGGTTTGTTCAAATTTTTTGAAAAAATTTAAAAAAAATGATATTTAAAATAATAAATTTTGAAATCGTCTCGAGTTGGGTAAAGGGTTAATTCGTTGATTCTCTGACAACTGATAGCTCGCTTTGGGGAAATAGGTAGTGTTTACGATGGTATTAAAGGTTGGTGGGAGAGACCTAGTTTTTTGGGTGGGGGTGGGGTGGGGTTTGGATGTTGCCAGCAGCCAGTAAATAATAGAGATATACCCAACCTGTTTATTCTTGGACCTTCCCCAGTTTATATAGGCATAATGTGTACCAGTAACAGGCCTCATCTTTTGTTTTTAAAACTTTTTCTATTAAATTTTACCTTGCCCTTAAACACTTAAGAGTACCAGTATTCCCGTATTTATTTGTGTCAATGTGTCATTGACAACGATGTTTATCAAATTTTCACCTGGTGGGCTTAAATTGTAATGAGTGCTGCCGACCCCTTGATAAAGTTCTTGGTTCGCACGTGCATATTTTTCCACAGATTTCATAAAAACATAAGCATGAATGAATTTAAATGAACAGCATTGAACACAAACACAACCAATTAATGTTTTTAAGGATACACATTTGGGCTAGAATGCAAACAACCGTGGATCGGTGCTGAGATGTTCTACGAATTTTTTTTCTAACAGTATGCAGTCAGCATTGGTGGGATGTCACACATATATGTGCAGGCGTCTCATTGGTTGGTAATAATTAATGGGCAGGATTATGGTCATGTCAGTGTGTCGAAAACAGAATAGAACTCCGCAGATTAAAATGTTGTATTATTGACACTTTTTCGACACATAGGCCTGTCATATTAATAGTTTTCTTATGGTCATGTATTTTCGAACAAAATAGTTTTCTTTTGATCGATTCAAATATTTCCTGTTCGACATTTAGTTCGCGAGGTGTGATTTTTTTGTCAGGGCGTACTGATAGTGTGGTTAATTGGTTACACTTGGTATTTTCCCAGTGCTATAGATAGTAATGCAAACCGGGTTTGTCACCCCTAGTTTAGCACTAGAAATCAGGGGTAATGGAAACCAGGTCTTTAATGGACTGTACACGTAATGAAAAAGTCTTCTACTGAATTACAAATTTTCAAAAATACATTCAATTTCATGGTTTTGAGGTTCATTATGAAGATGATTCATTGAGTGGGTCATCCTCTGAACCATATGAACCATGTGAGACCTTAGGTAAATAGGAAGGGAAGTCGAGTTATATACAATGTAATATTGAGTATTTATGGGCTTTAACCCCACAATTTTCCTTTCAATTTCTGGTAATATATTTAAGGTCAACTTTAAATCTAATAAACATGGCCAAGTTAGAGGGTTGTTAAAGTATTAACTATTGAGTAAACTTTATTCAAGAAAGAATATTTTAGTAAATTGAAAGTGAAAGCTAAAATGCTAGATGATTGCATTACTCATGAGTGTCAATATATTTTGTGTTAGCATAGGTGACACTCAGTCGTGACCAGAAAGGATGTTTTTCCTAGGAAGTGAAATAAGACAGGGCAGTCTGCTTATTTAAAGTGGGTAGTACACAGTGTGTTGTGGTGTCCATTTTCAATAGACAATAGGCATTGACATAGGTGGAACCTTACCTATTAAACAGCAATCGCAAAGTGTAGGAGTTTGTAAATATTTGTATATTTCTCTTTTAAGTATGCTCCCGGCACCTTGGGTTCTGATAATAATAGGTGGTTTGTCTTCAGTAGTCCGGGTGCTATTTTTAATATTACGTAGATAATATTTGAGGATGTCATTGCGATACATCATTTAGCTCTGGCAAAAACTGAAGCTGCTACTGATATGTCAAACTGAACAAACCTCAAAAGATTACTTCAGAGTGTCTTATATTGGGTGAGCAATTTACAGTTGGGAATGTATTGTAATCCTAAAGACTGCTGTATTGTGGGTAGTGGGCAATCTTGATCGTTTACTAAAATGTAAAAGCTTTCTGGAATGCTGATGTATAATAGTTGGTTGCGGAGAATTGTTTTCTGTGGATAGCCCAAAATATTATTTCCAAATTGACTATCAATTTTAAAATGGGACAAAGTTGTGGGCATCCTATTAAAAAGCGGATACAGCTGCTTATTCTGCTCAGATATTGATATGCCCCACTGATGGTAATTTATGGTTAATAGTGGAAGAGCTGGGGAGCTATCACATGTGTTAGATTAGTGGAAACCATGTGGCCTTGCTGACCTTTAGAATGTTACAATTAAATTTATTAAAGTTTTGGAATTATTGGCAGAATTGTAAAATCCAACTAAGAGAAATAATTTTATCCAGAATTTCATCTACATTAATATAATCTGGATATTTTATCTATCTTACTGAGAAATTAACCAGCATATCCAATATTTCACATTTTGGAATTTCTGTAAAACTATAAAGCAGTGAAAGCAATTAGAAAAATAGGCCAATTGAATCGTTAGATGCATACCCATACGTGCAACTAGTAGAAAGCTGTATGATGGAGGGCCACCCGAATGCCGACATTATGTACACCATACATGGTATGGGTTTGTTTGTTTGTTGGTGGTTAACGTCACATATTTATGCACCATGGCTAATCGTGACACAACATGGAGATGAAGTCAAGTTTAGTCAATCGTTGATCAACATGTTGCCCATTTTAGAGGACTTTCACCCCAAGCATTGGTGACTGGGTCCTATTTTACTAGTAAAGTGGAACTGGTTTACCACAGTAAACAAGTGCTGCTTACTTCCCGGGGTTCCCACGGGGAACATGGTATGGGTACATATAGAAATGGATTGGAGGAGTGCCTAATTTTATGGATAAAGGGTTAATATATCTGGATCAAATTATTAGATTTACATAAAAAAACTATACAGCACAGCACATCAGTAACCTGAATACATATATAAAGTAACCTGATAATCAGATTAATATTTTTTGAGTTATCGCATGCCGAAGAAATGGATTGAAGGAGTTCTCAATTTGAAGGATAAAGGGTTAATATCACAGGATCAAATTATCAGATTTACACCAAAAACTATACAGCTTGGTCCATCAGTAACCTGAACACATATATGAAGTAACATGACAATCAGATTGATATTTTTTTAGTTATCTCATGCCAAAGGCACTGGAGGAATTTTCAATTTGAAGGAGGATAAAGGGTTAATATCTCAGGATCAAATTTTCAGATTTACACCAAAACCTATACAGCTCGGCACATCAGTAACCTGAACACAAATATAAAGTAACTTGACAATCCAAGCAATATTTTTCAAGTTATCTAATGCCAAAGGGATTGGAAGAATTTTCAATTTGAAGAATAAAGGGTTAATATCTCAGGATCAAAATAACAGATTTACACCAAAAACTATACAGCTTGGTACATCAGGTACCTGAACAGAAATATAAAATAACTTGACAATCCAAGCAATATTTTTCAAGTTATCGAATGCCAATGGGATTGGAGGAATTTTCAATTTGAAGGATAAAGTGTTAATATCTCAGGACCAAAATAACAGATTTACACCAAAAACTATACTGCTTGGAACATCAGTAACCTGAAGATATATATAAAGTAGCATGACAATTAGATTGATATTTTTTGAGTTATTTCATGCCAAAGGGATTGGAAGAATTCTCAATTTGAAGGATAAAGGGTTAATATCTCAGGACCAAAATAACAGATTTACACCAAAAACTATACAGCTTGGCACATCAGTAACCTGAACAGAAATTAAAGTAACTTGACAATCCAAGCAATATTTTTCAAGTTATCGAATGCCAAAGGGATTGGAGGAATTTTCAATTTGAAGGATAAAGGGTTACTATCTCAGGATTAAATTATCAGATTTACACCAAAAACTATACAGCTCGGCACATCAGTAACCTGAACACAAATATAAAGTAACTTGACAATCCAAGCAATATTTTTCAAGTTATCGAATGCCAAAAAATGGATACGGATGCTGAACGGACAGACAGATGCTGAACGGACGGACGGATGGACAGATTGATGGACAGATGGACAGACAAAGGATGGACGAACGACGGAGGGCCACCCCGGATGCCGGCATTATGTGTACCATACATGGTATAGGTACACATAATAATAATAATGATTATTGCTGTTATTGCTGAGCATTAAATTTGTTTACTCCTCCCTGCAGAAATGGAATGTCTGTTATATACTACTGGAGGGTACACCATCATAAGAAGAAGCTGGCAAAGGAGCAATGTGAGGTAGCATGCAATACGATGGAAAAGAATACTTATTTTCTGAGTCCAGTGACGCGCCTTTGCCATGCCTATCAGTACCAGCTGAGAGAGCAGAATATGGTGAAGGTGTTGCTGCAGATCAGAGAGGTGAGTGGTGGTAAGGCAAGAGAACTTCTCTTCTCCAGGACAGGACTGATTACCCTGTTGCAGGGCTTATATTTCGTCTAAATTTGTGAGAATCCATTCGGATTCTCGTGAAAATGGTTGCGAGAATCCATACCTACTATGAGTGTCCCAGGATCCCATGACGCCACCAAGGTTGAACCACTGTTGTATACTGATAACACATGTTAACCTTTTACCCAACACACTTTTTTATTTTTTAAAACTAAGTTTGATAATTTTTAAACAATAAATAATAAATAAATAAACAATATTTCCCAATAAAATCTTATAAATATGGCTGTCGTTGGAACCGGCTCAATGAGCCGGTTCCAGTGACAGCCATATTTGTCAGGTTTTATTGACAAAGTGTCAGGATATTTCAGGTCATGTTAGCCTTCTATTGGTTAATTTGTTGCCGCTGTGTTAGTTAAAGGGTTGAATTGACTCAATTTTTTTCACGCGAATCCTAGCAGAGGTGCAGCGAGAATCTACATGGATTCTCGACGGTTTCATTGCGTGAATCTTTGTGGGAATCAATTCTCGGATTCTCGTCGAAATATCAGCCCTGCTGTTGCATGCCATGAAGAAGGTTTAGTTACTAGAAACAGGGAATGGGAAACATTTTATTATCGAGCCGTGAAAAAAGACAGCATTCCAGCATTGAACACCAGATGACTATTCCAGAAAGGACAGAGAGACAAGACTAAGATGTTACAGAATTTCAAAAGAAAGTAAATAACACACTGAGTTACAGTCAGTGAAGAAACCGTGTGTAATTTTATAACTCTATGTTCATCTATAAGATTAAGTTTCACATATAATATTCTCATGGTTTGCTATTCCATTTCTCGGAAAGAAAATGTAGGAATGGTTTATGTGGCACGCCACATTTTAAATGAAAATTATAAATATTAATAATGTATCGGAAATCTATTTAACAACTGCTGTATGATTCTAAAAATGTTGCACATTTTTCTTTTCAAGGAGGGAGGAGTGTAACAAATTTAGTAACAGCAGTTAAAATATAATATACACCAACAATTCAAAATTACTCTGTTATTATTGACATAACAGAAGTTTAATTCAATTTTTGTTGGCTTCTAGTCATTTCCATATTCAAAATGAATCAATGTACCTTACTGGTTCATTCCGTAGTGCATTGTACTGTTGTTTCATTCGTCGATGTGAAAGCGAGGGATCAATCAGATTCCAGTATTCAAAATCTTTCCCCGCGAAATTATCCTTTATAAGAGTGGTCACCATAATGGGTGGCATCACTTTTGGATCTGTTCAACTCAGCCCTGGTGAGAATCAACGTTTCTGACACTGATTCTCTCCAGGTCTGAGTTCTGTGGGAACCATTCACAGTTAATAGACTTGTTGAATGCAATTTAAACCTCTCTTGGATAAAAAATGTAGTGGGGCTGTGGTTTTTGACCCATCATTCATAATCATGTCCATTTCATATCATACTATTTTTGGCTTCTTAATAAACCACGTATAAACTGTTGTTCTAGTTTTCTTGTGTATTCATCCAGACCACAACACTTAACTTAATATTTATTCTACCGCAAGAGTTCAGTTATATTTTATCCATGCACCATATTTTGAAAGTTGACCCAGATCCTCATGAATCTGAAGACCAACAGGGAAATTCCAATCAGGGTTCTAACCCCGGGGAGTCATTCACCCCACCCCCGTTACACAATGGCGAGGACCACACCTGTTACAGTACTGTAAGAATCTCCAGCTTACTAACAAGAAGCTATTTTAACTGAAAATAGAATATGTTTTCATTTTTGGAATTCACTTCCCCAAAATCCAGTATAAGTGTTTCCATTAGTTGATTGAATTTTGCACCTTTTGTAAAATGTAACCAACTAACATTGTGCATTTTTTACACCCTCAATCAGTGTATATTTCAAGCAGTGTTTGATATGGCTGGCTATCAACTAATCCTGCGCAATGCATATGGTAATCAGGGTATGTTAGCTCATGGACTAAGACTGATCAATGCAAAGGGTCAGTCACTCTTTTCATTCTAGATATAAATAAGACCATCTCTATTAAGTGACTAACCCTCTGAATTGCACAGCGTTTGTGAGAATACATTTTAATGCAATGTGTGATATGGCTGTTAACAATTTTACACAAGAGGCCCCAAGGGGACTGAGAGCATTCACCTGACACTGACAACTATCAACCAAGGGTCCTGATTTAACAAACTTGCATCTGCCCATTAAGATGACCATATACCAAATATCAAAACATTCTGACAGGTGGATCTGAAAAATTTTTTTTTTAAATATCCCTCATATTGAACTAAGTTATAATTTTGAGCTCCCATAGGGAGCTCAAATATGAACCCAGGGACTTGGCTTTAACAAATTTCAATCTCACCTCCCTAACGATACAGTATACCAAATATTAAAAGATTCTTACTGGTGAAGAAAAAGATTTTTAAAGAATGTTCCTCATATTGAACTAAGTTACAATTCGGTCTCTCACAGGGAGCCCAAATATGGGCTCAGAGACTTGGCTTGAACAAACCTGAATCACACCTCCCTAAGGATGCTGTATACCAAATATCAAAACATTCCGACTGCTGGATCTGAACAAGAAGATTCTTAAAGAAAATTCCTCATATTGAACTAAGTTTATTGAACTAAGTTATAATTCGGGCTCCCACAGGGAGCCCAAATATGAACCCAGAGACTTGGCTTGAACAAACGTGACTCTCATCCCCTAAGGATGCAGCATACCAAATATCAAAAGATTCCTACTGGTGGATGTGAAGAAGATTTTTAAAGAATGTTCCTCATATTGAACTAAGTTGCAATTCGGTCTCCAACAGAGACCCCAAATATGGACTCACGAGACTTGGCTTGAACAAACTTGAATCACACCTCCCTAAGGATGCTGTATACCAAACATCAAAAGATTCTTACTGGTGGATGTGAACAAGAAGATTTTTAAAGAAAATTCCTCATATTGAACTAAGTTATAATTCGAGCTCCCACAGAGAGCCCAAATATGAACCCAGAGACATGGCTTGAACAAACCTGAATCTCACCACCCTAAGGATGCTGCATACCAAATATCAAAAGATTCTGATTGGTGGATCTGAAGAAGATTTTTAAAGAATATTCCTCATACTGCACTAATTTAAACATTTGGGCTCCCATAGAGAGCACAAATATGGACCCAGGGATTCGATTTCAATACACATGTGACACAATCTTCCAAAGATAATATATGTGAAATATGAAAGCTTTTGGAGCAGTGGTTTGGGAAAAGATTCTTTAATATTTTCCCTATTACCCACAGTGTTAAAAAATGCTGACTCAGCATTTTTTCAAAGTCCCGAAAAAGTACCCTTCGATAAAACTGCTAGCAATTTTTTTTTTACCATTCCATTTTGTTGGTCCCAAGGAATCTTCACATCATATAAGAATGTTCAGAGCTGTGTAGTTTTGGAAATATGAGCGTTTGAAATCTTTTCTATTTTTAGCACCTGTGGTTATATTTATTTATATTTATTTATTGGTGTTTAAGGTTACATATTTCTACAAAATGGCTAATCATGACCACGACCGTTTTATGGGTGGAGGAAGCCAGAGTACCCAGAGAGAACCACCGAGCAACGGCGAGCAACTGTCAACTCCTCAACATACTAACTCCACACAAGCAGGGTTAGCATTGATTGAAGACAGCCCCTGTGGTTCCCAAGGGCATTTTGAAAGAAAAAAAATTTGGCATAAATCAAATACTTATGACCCATTAATACTTCATATCAAATTGGTTCAAACTGGCCTCTCGGTTTGGAAAATAGAAATTTTAGGCAGGGCAAAAATTCTTGTCCCTCCCGTAACGACGACAAATATTACCCCTTGAACTTCTGTTGAACAAACTTGAGTCTACACACCTCAAAAGGAAGCTGTATACCAAATATCAAGTCTCTGCTACAGCTGGTTCATGAGAAGATTTTTTTTTAAAATTGAGGCATTTTGGCCCCACCCCCTCGTCAATATGAGCAGAAACCCAATTTGAAAAAAAAAACAAATGCCCCTATATAACCACTTATCATGTGAAATTTCATTAAATGTGGCCAGTGGTTTGGGAGAAAAAGACCCAAACACCACCTTCACGACGGATGATGGATGACCGACGACAGACGACAGACAAAAAGTGATCAGAATAGTTTACCATGACTTTCAGTCAGATGAGCTAATAACCAGAAAGTGTTTGCATTGCACAGGGTTAGTCAAACTTTCTGGTTATAAATTATTTTGTTATTACAGGGGCGTCGGAAGCAATTATTTATTGATCAAGCGAAATTCCCCAGAATGATATGCCGAAGGCCTATCCCAAAGGCCATAAGGTATGAGAATTATTCATTTGTACTGAATGATCATGTAAAAAAAAAACCCTCAATTTTTTTAAAATTATTGGTCCGGCGACCACCGGACCTGCCAGGCCAGTTCTGACGCCCCTGTATTTAATGACTAACTAACCCTATACACTGTACATACAATCTTAGTGTAAATCTCATCGATATCAACTCTGTTCCCAATGTAATGGCCAACACCAGCCAGTACTATTCTCAAAGAGCATTCAAACTGAGCTTATGCTCACTCATTGGAATGGATTGTGGATAGAATTTTTCAGTGAATTCCAAAAATTAAAACATATTCTATTTTCAATAAATAGCTAGTTCATTTATTTATTTATTTATTCATTTATTTATTTATTTATTAATTAAGAGTTTAATAACACTTTCAACAGCCAGAGTCACCTCATGCCAGAGTTTTATGGGTGTGAAAGCTGGAGTATACCAAGAGAACCACCGAGCAGTGGCAACAAACTGTCAGACTCCCCAATGTACTAACTCCACACAAGCAGGGTTAACATTGGTTGAAGACAAGAGCACCATCGATGTGCAGTAAAACTTAGTACACAGTGCAACCATGCCCCAAATAGTTTGTTTAAACCTTTACCCAACATAACGGCCAAAAGCGGCCAGAGCTCTTCTCAAAAATCGCCAATTAATTTTTAATATTTTTTCATTTTTTGTCTCATAATCTATGTTTTTGAGACAAAAAATAACAAAAGTAGTTATTCAAGAATTTTTTTTGCAAATGTCGTCTGCTTTTCATGTTAGGTAAAGGGTTAACTGGGAACAAGCATGGTTAGTATTGGCTGAAGGCAAGTGTAACAATCAACATGCTGTATGCACAGTATGCCAGTGAGCTACCACTTGCAAAAATGATATTAAGGTAAGTGTCTTGTTCAAAGATATGATGTGGGCCCAGATTGAACCTACAACCTTTTGGTGTCAAGTCAAATGCACAAAAAAATATGCCGTCACCCTCCGTCTCTTTTTCATAAATATAACTTGAGAAGAACATTCATTTCAAAATTTTTATACAAGTAGGACGTCTGTGGCCAGGGGGTTAAAATGAAAATCAATACTCATGTCAGCCCACTCAGATGAAAACCCTGAAAGAGAAGGATGATGGTATTATTAGTAATATCTCACAGGAAACAATTCATTGAGGTCACTCAATTTCAATTCAATTATCTCAACATGAAGAAATAATTGTTGCATTGAAAAATTAAACTGCCACAACAAGTCATATCCTGAATGCAGTCTCCTGCATGAAATGAGTGATATTCTACAAAAGTGAATTGGATATATCTCTTGAATAACCCAGTTGCATATAACTTCCAAACATAAAACCATTTACCATACCTTTCATACAATTCTGAATATATTTGCAATGGAGTAAAACCTTCTGTTAATTGAATAAAAAATCTTTTAATTTATTGGAACATTACTCATGACAACCACTGAATTCTCCATTAACCCTTTACCTAATGTAACAGCTCAAACCAGCTAACGCTATTCACAAAAATTACCATTCAATTATTTTTTCATTTTATGTCTCAAAAACATAGCTTATGACCAATCATTTGTACGACCTCATCAAGCTCATTCCATTGAGGGGTTATAAGATATTTTTTGACGCAAAAAATGAAAAAAATTAGCTATTCAAGAATTTTGTTTGTAAGTGTCGTCTGCCTTTCATGTTAGGTAAAGGGTTAAAAGACCTACTGGAAATTAACCTCAGTACTGTCAAAATGTAATCTGTTATATCTGGGAGTTTGGTGGCTCAGTGGTTACATCACTGAATTTCAAGCCAAGAGGTCCATGGTTCGATCCCCACCAGGGTTAACTGCGTTGTGTTCTTGGGCAAGGCACTTAATCCCAATTGCCCACATGGGGGCATGGTGGCGCTGTATACTTAGGAGTACTGCAAGTTGATGGTGCACCTGTCTTCAACCAATGCTAACCCTGCTAGTGTGGAGTTAGTATATTGGGAAGTCTGACAGTTGCTTGCCATTGCTCGGTGGTTTTCCCCAGGTACTCTGCTTCCTACATTCGTAAAAATGTCTGACACGGGGTGACCCTGGCTTGTCAAAAAGGTCTTTAAACGCCAATAAATAAATAAATCTTTTATATCTTGTTTAACAGAGCTCCATGTCAAACAAGTTATACTGAGTCAAAAAAGAGAGTATAATAAACTTTTATACTGAGTCAAAAAAGAAAGTATAATAAACTTTGAGGAGCAATTTTTTTAGTATTATCAACTTTAATCCCAAACAAATTATTGTAAATTCATATTTTGAGTCTAGCTGTATGAATTTGCATAATTTCATGTTCTTACTGTTGCCAGTGTCACGTCAGGACGTCGCAATTCAGACATGGGGTGAAATGAAAAGTTCACACATGCAGTCAATAGCATGTATGTCCACCGTTTGCCTCTTGGATGACAAGACATCGATGGCGCATGGACCTGATAAGTCTCTGGATGTCACCCTGTGGTACTGCATTCCACTCCTGCCTTAGAGCATTACGAAAATCGGCTAATGTATGAATATCATGAAGTTGTACCTGACGGTCCAATTGATCCCAAAGATGCTAGATTGGCAAAAAATCTGACAAAAGTTGGGGCCAGAGAAGAAGTTTGATGCTCTGCTCCTCAAGAAAGTCATGATAGATACGCGCCATGTGACATCGGGCATTGTTTTGCTGGAATAACTGCAATTCGACGTTAGCGTTGAACAATGGGACGACAACAGCGTTAAGAATTTCGTCCCTATATCACTGTCCATTCAGATTACCATTGATGAAGATCAACTGAGTTCGATGGTGCAAGGAAATTCCTGCCCAGACCATTACATTACCCCCGCCGAAATGCTAGCATTCCCACACGCAAGCATCAGAAAAACGTTCTCCTCGTCGGCGATACACTCTTGCCCTACCATCAGCGCGAAGTAGACAAAATCGTGATTCACCACTAAAAGGATCTTTGCTCCAACGCTGCTGAGTCCAGCAAACACGCTGACATACCCATTCCATTCTGATGGTACGATGACATTGGGTAAGGATTGGTCCGTGGTATGGACGCCTACTTTGGATGCCGTGTTCACCGAGTCTGTTGCGGACAGTTTGTGCACTAATTCTATTGTTAGTTCTACCAGGAGTAATTGCTGCTGTCATCGTCGCCGAAGGAAGCAAGCCCACAAGTGAAACGTCCTGATGTGTCAGTCTTGTGCAGGGGTCATATCTCTTGGTCGACCTGAACGCGGTCGATCAGCAGTAGATCCAGTGGTTCTATACCTTCCAATAAGACGGTAAATAGTGGCCACAGTGACTCCGAACTCAGCAGCGACCTCATCTGGAGGTATCCCAGCCTCATGCATACCAAAGGCACGGAACCTCTGATTTTTGGTTAGCCGTGGCATTTTTTAAAATGTCGGAAGACAAAAACTAGCGTGTTTTCTCAATAACCCAGGCTCTCTAGCAAAACATAACACAAAGAAAATCATTGGTAACCCATTCAATTTGACATTCTCGGGTAGCATGTGCTATTTAGAAAACCATAGCAAAATTTTATACGGTTGGGTGGACAACAACAACATGTCATTAAACTCTTTGCACGACTTCTTGTCCACAAACATGCAACATTAGAACTATTATATTTCATCCATTACACTATTTTTTCACATTTGTTTCTATTATACTTTCTTTTTTGACTCAGTATATAATAGAATAAATACATAGTTTTTAACCAGAATAAAGAAAAATGACAACATTCCTGTTCATTGAATACTCTTTTTAACTGAATATTTTCCTTGGCAAAGTGGCTATTCAATTAGTTCCACAGTTGTATTGATATTCTAATAAATTGTCTATTTTAGGTATTATGTGAACCCTTTACCTACTGAAGGACCAAATATGGCCTCAAAATAAATGAAAGTGTCAATGACCCTGTAGCTCAACTTGACAAACTTGAACTTGGTAAGTTATAAGTGAAATGGCAAAACTGAAGATCATTGGTACCAGTGTTACTTGGTGAAATTTCAACATAACAACATTGTGTGTGCACAACATCAGAGTAATCCATGCATTTTTAAATGTAAACTGTAAGACTGGCTAAAGGAAGAATGTTGAAACACAAACGCAGTAAGTTCAGAGGTTATTGCAAATGGCAACTTTCATTACGTGTACAGTGCATTAAAAATCTGAGTCCTGTTTATCAAGGGTAATTAAGATCAGACAGCCTATAAATAGATTTTATCAATCATTGACTGCGATGGAACTACTTCAGTCTCCATGGTAATAAAGAAGCTGGCTGTCGGTGTTGAGATGAGTGAGGAGAAGTTATTTATTTATACCAGAGAGAAAACTGGGATTGTTGAGGGTGTTATAACATTATCAGTAATTTACATTAATTTATCTTCTTTTATTACAGTTAACCCTTTACCTAACATAACGGCCAAAACCGGCCAGCGCTATTCTCAAAAATCGCCAATTAATTTTCATTATTTTTTTCATTTTTTGTCTCAAAAACATAGGTAATGACCCCTCTTTGGAACGAGCTCATCGAGCTCGTTCCAACGAGGGGTCGTAACCTATGTTTTTGAGACAAAAAATGAAAAAAATTAGATACAGTAAAACCTGTCTTGAGAGACCACTGTCTTGAGAGACCACTTGTCTTGAGAGACCACATCTACCAGACACCGATTGGTTTTACTCTATAATGGACCTGCTATGGGAGACCACCTGTCTTGAGAGACCACCTGTCTTGAGAGACCACTGTGAACTTGTACCAACTAGTATTTTTATGCAATAATGGACCTGTCTTGAGAGACCGCCCCTTTGAAGACTGAAACCATGACAAAAACTTTTTACCTGTTCTGGAATTGGAAAATCCATTGTGATTATACTAAATTAAAAGCTCTTAATTGGGTTTCAATTGCTAACTCATTACAGATTGAGATGTTTTTATAAGACCCCTGTGAAAAGATTAAGATTATTGCTGAATAAACAATTCCATACATACCTGAAATGTGAGATAGGAATAAAAATAAATTTGTGTTGAAAATCTTTTTGTAACAAATTGAAATGGACTGTTATAAAAATTATAAAAATAAATTAGTGTTGAAAATCTTCAATGAAGATTTTCAACACTAATTTATTTTTATAATTTTTATAACAGTCCATTTCAATTTGTTACAAAAACTTCATAAAAAAGAACAACTACAAAGTAATTACAAAAATCCATTCTTCTCCATTTCTGAATTTTGTGGTTGGTTATTCACTGACTTGAGAAAACCTGAAACCTGTTATGGGAGACCACCTGTCTTGAGAGACCACTTTTATGTGGCCCAAAGGGCGGTCTCTCAAGACAGGTTCTACTGTATTCAAGAATTATTTTTGCAAGTGTCGTCTGCTTTTCAGGTTAGGTAAAGGGTTAATAAAAACACCTATATGTACATTATCAAATACAGACTTTAGAAACATAACTGGTATATATACATGTTTAAGGAAAATAAAAATTAACTTCAACAACATAACTAGATGAGCTTAACTTGTAGAATAAACCGAGTTTTCAAATTTAAAAAAAACCCTGCAGAACTATGGTCTGATTTGTTGACAAACAAACTGGGTAACTTGACTAGTGTCTGATCAATCTACGCAAAATTTGGAAAGTTTGATGATGACATAATTATATCTTCATGATGCAAATTTTGGGCAAGACTTTATTAAGTTGTCATTACTTACTTTCTGCCCATTGCTTCCTAAGTTTGATACATTATCTATCCAAGACACAAAGGAAAATCTGTGAAACAAATGTGTTTACAAATTAAATCCTAAATTAAATTTCGATCAAAATAGAAATGTGTGGGAAAATATTATCGATCGACTGAGAGAAATGTGTTACGCGACTTTTACTTGTTGAGCATTAATATTAATATTATAGTTGGGTAGATTAAGATAGAGCCAGTGAGAAATATTATAAAACGAGTACTGGGAGATTAGAAGGGAAAATGGGGTTGGGATGACACGCGTGGGACAGGGGGAATGAAGGCCTCCTCAGTAGAGGGGAGCAGCAAATTAATGAACGCCTTGTGTCGGAATTAAAACATTTATTCCACGGGCAGGCTTCGGAATTAAACTTATGAGTTTTTTGTAAGTATAATTCTGAAAGTTACGAGTATAAAAATTCTGAACGTATTCACTCTACTGAAAAAAAAAGAAGTGGGCCTGTAACATTGGAACAGTTATGCTAAAAATGAATACAGTTGGCAAATATTTTTCCACAGACTTGATGAAATGATCATTTTGAGATTTTAGTATGGGCGTTTTGGCCTTAAACAAAATGACAAGGGTGTGGCCAGGTAGGGTCATGGGGTCATATGACCCCCACCCACCCCTACCCCCAAATCCCAAAGGTCCGCTGCCGATATTCTCCACAATCTAAAACATGCCAACATTGAATTTGATTCACTCTCCCTCAACTTGAAATCTTTGATCACTGCTGATATCAAATATTGAATGCCCCCCCCCCCCCCCCCTTCCACTACCGATGGCCAAAGGTCATATGTTCATCCATCTATCGCATGTTACACACACTAAGGCAAAACTTCTGTACAGAGTTCGGTTTGGGCAATGTTCACAGACAGTTACTTCCAGTCCAGATGAGAGCAAATTTTACCCGAGACTCTCAGTACACTAGATTTTTAAAAAATTGTCTGAGCGGGAGAGCCTCTGAACCCCTACTCTATAGAGAGGGGTGCTCCTTCTCCCAGGCCCACCACCCGCTCTGACTTGGTTCCTTGGGACATGACGGAGGCATGTTATGCCATGCTGTCGCTTCATATTGCTCAGCCCCCACCCCCTTATTTGAGAATCCAACCTCGATCAGCCCATGCATTCAATAAGATTCATTCATTCACATAATGAGGCCTATAACTGCCATAAACCTAATTAACTATAGGTGAACATATGCACTCCTCCCCTCCCCCCCCCCCCCCCCCCCCCCCCCCCCCGTTTCTTTTAATTATTGTTAAACTTCTACCCTCAAAAATTATGGATTGTGACTCCGCACTGGAACGAGCTTTTGTCAATGAGTGTCAGCCTATGTCTTTAGGGCCAAAAAACAAATCATGTATTTTGTAAATTTGTTCAGGCCATACCTACAAGTGAGTGTACATAGTCTTCCATTTAAATGTACGTAAGTAAGGGTTAAATGAAATAATAAAAAAAAACAAAACAAACAAACAAAAACATTGTGTTGAAACAGTGTGTTGGGTTGGGGGGGGGGGGTGGTATGGTACCTGGTAACGTCGTGTCCTCTTCCAGCACCCCAACCCTTCCATTTCAGCATGTCACCGTCACTGGGGTAGGTAACAATGATTGCTGTGATCGAGAAGTTATCAATCAAGAATTATGGAAGAAAAATACATTTTGAAAAATGTATGTTTGCCCGCATGTACAAAAAAACGTGTTTTATCCCTAAGGGCAAAAATCAGACAAAAGTCAATCAGTCAATCTGTGTTTGTACATCCAATCACCAGAAAGACGGTCCTTTGGGGTTATTTTACATTCTGATAATCGCATACACTTTGAGCTGAATAGTTAGTTAAAGGAAGGCGTTAATCTATAGGACAGAAAACAAGGAAAGAAAATTACAACTTTTATTCAGCAATAACACTGAGTAGCCTTATTTTTTCAGGAGTGCAAACAGTTTCACACAGTCATGTCGAACACAGCTACGTACCGCAAGTTTCGCTCCTATGCAGACCGACCCATTCTGTTAAATCAAATCAAATGTCATATTATATGCATGGACAACCTATTTTTGATGGTGGCTGTCCAGTAGCCTGGTGCAAACTCTGCATGAGTATTGGACAAATTTGAAAACAGTTCAAAACACCCACCAAGTGTAAATTCCACCCATATAATAAATCAAGTTCAGTGTTAAACTGGGAAAAAAATATATTTTAAAAAAAGTTAGTAAAGAGACTTCTGAAGTAAAATAAGAAACTGTGCGAGAGGAAACTCCACTCTGAGTGTATGCGTTATAATTAACCAATGCCGTCCATCATCTGATTCAACGCATTTAAGACAAATTAATAACCTTACAATAGAGACTTGCAAACCAAGAATGTAACAAATTTGACACAAACTCCCAATAAAAATTGACTGTGGATACAGAAGTCACAAACACAGATCCGTACAAATTTCGTTTTCAATACTTATTTCTATTAAATTTAAGCTTGCTGAACACTTAGAGTACCAGTGTTCTTGTATTTATTTGCATGAATGTGTCATTTACAACGACATGTATCAAATTTTCACCTGGTGGGATTAAATTGTAATGAGTGCTGCCGACCCCTTGATAAAGTTTACTGTTCGCACAAGCATATTTTTCCACGGGTTTAATAAAAATAGAAGCATCAGTGAATTTAAATGAACAGCATTGAACACAAACACAACCAATTAATGTTTTTTAAAGATACACATTTCTGCTTCGAAAGCAAACTACCATGGGTCCACGCCGAGATGTTCTACTAATTTTTTTTTCTTACAGTATGCAGTGAGTATTGGTGGGATGTCACATATAATAGTGCCAGCGCCTCATTGGTTGGTAATAATTAATGGGCAGGATTACGGTCATGTTAGTGTGTAGAAAATAGAATAGCATTCCGCAGATTAAAATGCCGTATTATTGACAATTTTTCCACACATAGACCTGGCAAATTAATAATTTTCTTATGGTTATGCATTTTCGAACAAAACAGTTTTCTTTTCATTCATTCAAATCTTGCCTGTTCGACATTTAACTCGCGAGGTGTGATTTTTTTTTTCTGGGCCGTACTGAGAACGTGGTTAACTGGTTACACTTGGTATTTTCCCAGTGCTATAGATAGTAACGCCAATCAGGTTCGTCACCCCTAGTTTAGCACTTTAATGGACTGTACACATAATGTTTTTTTTTCACTGAAATGAATGCTAATCAATAGCTCTTATCTAAAGGTCTCGCCCAATGAGCAAACCAAGTTCAAAAACAATCCCCTAATAAATGTGGCCTGTAGGCCATGTCAAAGAAGAATGTTGAGGCACAAATGCAATAAATTCAAAGATTGTTGCTAACAGCAACAGTTTTTGGAAATGAAAAGAAAATCGATAGCTCCTATCTTTGTCACCCTGCATAAGCACACAAAGTTTCAAAACAATTGATAATGAATGCTCCCTCTGAGGCATGCCAAAGGAAGATGTTAATGCACAAATGCACTTAGTTTGAAGGTCATTGCTTGTGGCAATGTTTTTTTCTCTCTTTTTATGGAAATTCATAAATATACCCTGCAGATTGTGCAAAAGGGATAAGTTGCTGCACAAATGCAGAAAGTTCAGAGGCTGATTTTTTCTTTTTTTTATTAGGGTTTAACAACACATTAACAGCCAGGGTCATATCATGTCGGTGACAGTTTTACGGGTGGAGGAAGCCGGAGTACCCGGAGAGAACCACCGAGCAACGATGAGCAGCGGTCAGCTCTCCAACATCGTAACTCTGCACCACGGCAGAGGCAGGGTTAGATTGGTTGAAGACATGCGCACCATCGACGTCTTAGTACACAGCGTCATCGTGCCCCCATGTAGGCAATCGGGGTTAAGTGCCTTGCCCAAGGACACAATGCGGGAGCACGAATCAGTCGCTGAAATGGTCACCCATCCAACTACTAACCGCACTCGACATTGCTTAACTTCGGTGATCTGACGAGAACCAGTTACCGCGATGGCACCGTGCCCCCTTCAGAGGCTGATGATAACGACAATATTATTTTTATGGAAATGAAAAAAAAATCAATAGCTCACATGTAGAGGTCACCCCAAGCACACATACCAAGTTTCAAAGAGATCCGATCATAAATGTGCCCTGAAGGGTGTGCCAAAGGAAAATATTGAAGTCTGACTAAACTAAGTTCAAAGGCCATTGCCACATTTTTTGACAGAAATGGAAGAAAAATCGATAAGTCCCATATAGATATCACCCCCACACAAGCAAACCAAGTTTTCAAGTGATCCAATCATAAATGTGCCCTGCAGAGTGTATCGAAGGGAAATATTGATGCATAACTGCACTAAGTTTTTACTAACTTCATCAGAAGTCATTGCCAATGGTAACTATTTTTGACGGAAATGGAAGAAAATCGACAGCTCCCATCTAGAGGTCACCCCAAACAAGCACACCAAGTTTCAAAATGATCCGGTCAAAAATGTGCACTGCAGGGTAAGCCAAATGGAAATATTGATGCATAACTTGCCCAGGGGGCATAACTTGCCCAAAGTTCATTGAAGGTTTCAAAATGATCCAGTCAAAAATGTGCACTTCAGGGTAAGCCAAATGGAAATATTGATGCATAAGTTGCCCAAAGTTCATCGAAGTTCATTGCCAGCGGCAACATTTTTTGACAGAAATTGAACAAAATCGATAGCTCCCATCTAGAGATGACCCCAAACAAGCATACTAAATTTCAAACCATTCTGATCATAAATGTGCCCTGTAGGGCGTGCCAAAGGAATATATTGATGCGCGACTAAACTAAGCTCAAAGGTTGTTGCCAGCGGCCACAGTTTTTGATGGAAATGGAAGGAAATCGATAGCTCCCATCTAGAGGTCACCCCAAACAAGCATGCCAGGTTTGAAAGCAATCCAATCATAAATGTGCCCTGTAGGGTGTACCAAAGGGAAATATTGAAGTCTGACTAAACTAAGTTCAAAGGTCGTTGCCAGCGGCAACATTTTTTGATGGTCACCCCAAACAAGCATAACAAGTCTCAAAGCAATCTGATCAAAAATGCGACCTGTGAGGTGTTCCAAAGGAAACTGTGGATGTACGTATGCCCAGACGTACGTACGTACGTATGCCGATGGACGAGAAGCTAAAAATCAAATTCAACCCATCATTTAAAATCATGTTGCCAACTTTATGGCAGGGTTCGTACACACTTCACAGGAAGAAAATCCCATGACTTTTACGGATTCTTGTAGGGAATTTTCAGGCACTGTCTTGGACCTTCCTCTAAACTTATTTATTTACATGTACAGTTAAAAATTTTATGTGTGTGCTGACAGGGCTCATGCATACTCAAAATTGGAGAATGAAAATCCATGAATTTTAAGGACTTTTTGAGGGAGTTTTCAAGTGCGTTCCACGACCATAATGGAAGGTTATTTACACATAACATTTATACATACCAGAAGCTTCTCAAGGATCACTGTAAGGTACAGTTATTTTTCACCAAGTTAATTAACCCAAAATATTTTTCAAGTGCATTCAATGATTTTTTACATGAAAGCGTGATTTGTAAAATTGTTAATGCTTTCTAGCACTTTCAAAGACAAATACAAAGCCTGTATTTGCATTCACCAAAGTTTTTGATTACCCATTTCCCAAAAAGCTCATGAGGATGTTAAGAATAGTATTAAAGGATTATTATACCATGTATTCAAAATTATCGAATATAATACATGCATTAAAAACTGTTCCAACCCTATTCCCAACAAATCATCTGCATCTGTCCATGTAACAAACAAATGAAGAAGTTGAAAAAAAAATTCTAAAAACTTCAACAAAAACAATATCATGTGACCCTACAATGGAATGAGCTTGTCAAGCTTGTTCCAATGAGGGGTCACAAGATATGGTTTTGTTGAAATTTTTTAAAAAATTTAAAAAAACAATAATTAAAAAAATGCCGACAGGATCACTGATCCAATGTCGAGTTGTGACAGCACAAAAGTGGATTTAATCATTATCAATTTATCATCCGGAAACCAGTTGTTTACAATTTACTATGTGAAGGGTCACTGTAACCTTGACCTTTGACCTAGTGATTCCAAAATAAATAGGGCTCTTTCTTACACCAATGCCAACCTACCTATGCAGTTTCATGAATGTGGGTGGAACCACTGTCAAATTATCATCTGGAAACCAATTGTTTATGATTTATTATGTTCAGGTCACTGTGACCTTGACCTTTGACCTAGCACGTCCAAAATAAATAGGGGTCTTCCAATCACCTAGGCCAACCTACCTATGAAGTTTCATTAGTGTGAGTCAAACCATTATCAAGTTATCGTCCAGAAACAAACTGTTTATGGATTTACTATGTTGAAGGCCATGGTGACCTTGACCTTTCACCTAGCGTGTCCAAAATAAATAGGGTTCTTCCTCTCACTGATGCCAACCTACCTATGAAGTTTCATGAAAGTGGGTCAAACCATTATAAAGTTATCATCCGGAAACCAATTGTTTTGATTTACTATGTTCAGGATCACTGTGACCTTCAACTTTGATCTAGTGAGTCTAAAATAATAGGGTTCTTCCTCTCAAGAAGGCCAACCTACATATGAAGTTTCATGAATGTGGGTTGAACTATAGTCAAGTTATCATCCGGAAACAATTGTTTATGATTTACTATGTTCAAGGTCACTGTGACCTTGGCCTTTGACCTAGCAAGTCTAAAATAAATAGGGTTCTTCCTGTCACCAAAGCCAACATACCTACAAAGCTTCATGAACGTGGGTAGAACCATTATCAAGTTAACGTCCAGAAACCAATTGTTTACGGATTTAGTATGTTGAAGGCCACTGTGACCTTGACCTCTCACCTAGCGGGTCCAAAATATATAGGGTTCTTCCTCTCACTGATGCCTACCTACCTGTGAAGTTTCATGAACGTGGGCCAAACCATTATCAAGTTATCATCCGGAAACCAATTGTTTTGATTTATTATTTTCAAGGGCACTGTGACCTTGACTTTTGACCTAGCGATTCCAAAATAAATAGGATCCTTCCTCTCACAAAAGCCAACCTACAAATGAAGTTTCATGAATGTGGGTTCAACCATAGTCAAGTTATCATCCAGAAACCAATTTTTCATGATTTAGTATGTTCAAGGTCACTGTGAACTTCGTTGTTGACCTAGTGAGTCCAAAATAAATAGGGTTCTTCCTATCCCCGAGGCCAACCTATCTATGAAGTTTCATTAATGTGGGGTCGCACCATTATCAATGAATCGTCTGGAAATCAATTGTTTACACCCGCCCGCCATTCATCAAACTATAAGTCGAGTTTGACTTCGTCACAACTCGACTAATAATAAATTTTGATATCCTGTACATTAGGTGAAGGGTTAAGAAAAACATGCATGGAATCGGTTCTACATGTAAGAATGGCATTTAAGAATGCATTTGATGGGTCATTATGCACCTGATTGATATTATGACATCAGTAGTCCACTTGCAGGCCTGGAAATAACTCATGAACGACGATTTAGGGTGTGGGTTATGCCAATTGTAAAATACACGAATGCACGGTAGGTGTCAACAAAGTAATATAGTGGAACCCTGTTAACCCTTTACCTAACATGAAAATCAGACGACACTTGCCAAAAAAATTCTTGAATAACTAATTTTTTTCATTTTTGTCTCAAAAACATAGGTTATGACCCCTCGTTGGAATGAGCTCAATGGGCTCATTTCAAAGAGGGGTCATAACCTATGTTTTTGAGACACAAAATGAAAAAATAATGAAAATGATTGGCGATTTTTGAGAATGGTGTTGGCCAGTTTTGACTGTTACGTTGGGTAAAGGATTAACTGAATAGCCACTTTGCCATTGAAAATTATTCAATTAACATGAGTATTCAATTAACAGGGATTGTGTCACTTCCCTGCATTCCAGAGATAAACTTAGCATTTATACTATTATATCTTGTTTGAGCTCTGTCAAACAAGATATAACAGATTAAATGCCTGTATTGGATGCACTGAGGCCAAATAGGTCTACAAATAAAGGAAAAGTGGGCAGAGTCCAGGTAATTTCTCGGCAGGCTACAGAATTTTTTATTCATTTAACAGGAGTTTACTCTATAACCTATATTCAATTAACAGGTCAAATTTGTACTGGAGGTATGGTAAATGGTTTTGTGTTGGAAAATAATATTCAATTAACAGGGTTATTAAGTTAAGAAATATCCAATTAAGTGGGCTTCACTGTACAACATAACATTATTAAACTACTAATCTTGCATGTTTTACCCAAAATACTTGACAATCTTTTCTAACCATCGTGACTCAAAGGTCGAGTATTATTTATTTATTTATTTATTGATGTTTAAGGTCACAGATTTATGCACACTGGCTAATCATGACCGTGACAGTTTTACGTGTGGAGGAAGCCGGAGTACCCGGAGAGAACCACCGAGCAACGACGAGCAGCTGCCAGCTCCCCAACATCGTAACTCCGCACTGCAGCACAGGCAGGGTTAGATTGATTGAAGACATGCGTACCATCGACGTGCAGTACGCCTTAGAACACGGCGTCATCGTGCCCCCACATGGGCAATGGGGGTGAAGTGTCTTGCCCAAGGACACAACGCGGTTGCCGCAGGTGGGACTCGAACCGAGGACCTCTCGGCTTGCAGCCTGCACCTCTACCTACTGAGCCACCGTGCCCCCAAGGTCGAGTATTGCATCCATATATGAATAGAATAGAATAGAATGATGTGTTGTTCCCATCTTAAAAAAATTTCTGCAAAATAAATAGCAACAACTAATGTGTGATTTCGATTCGACAAGATTGCTCGTTAGTTGTTGATATTTATATAGGCAGAAATCCTGTTAACCCTTTACCCAACGTAACGGCCAAAACCGGCCAGCGCTATTCTCAAAAATCGCCTATTAATTTTAATTATTTGTCTCAAAAACATAGGTTATGACCCCTCATTGGAACGAGCTCATCGAGCTCATTCCAATGAGGGGTGATAACCTATGTTTTTGAGACAAAAACTGAAAAAAAATAGTTATTCAAGAATTTTTTTTGCAAGTGTCGTCTGCTTTTCATGTTAGGTAAAGGGTTAAGACGTAAAAAAGCATGATTGGCATAGCAAAAAGTGAAGGCAGACAAGCATCACAACACACTTTTTTCTATGGGTTACCACCATGCTATACAGCATAACCTACCAATGGGTTATGATATAAGCCCTTTATTTTCAGGCCTGCACTTGGGGTTACACAGGTAAGTTTTTTCCCAATTTGGTGTCCAAATTTCCCAAATTGTTATCGCATACTGTCCGATCACAAACACCGGTTTTTATTCATATTGGCAATTAGGATTGGTGAATAGCGTTTAAAAGTTCTGCTGGATGATATTAGCCAAAATAAAAATCATGGTTTGGGGGAAAGAAGGTCATGATTAACGATATAATCACGATATTGTTCTCTTGTGAAGATTGTGTTTATTCTGGTAAATAGTGTTAATAAAGTTCAGAGTATGAATACAACAGACTCAGCTGTGTTAACCAGAAATGTACCGAGCACACATACTTCATATCTCAGTTTAATAAAAAAACATGTGTTGCAAACTTGCGTCTGTGCATGGTCGACAGATACAATGCACGGGACATATCAGAATGTAATACAGTTAAAACTAGAAGTCCTGTCATGAAATGCACACAAATAGCACGTTGATATGCGCGTTAATGTACGTGTTATCGCCCAAGTAAAGCTATCAAATTCTGTCTATCAAATGAACCCAGAGGTCCATTGGCAGAAACATTGCATGTGTTTGCTATGAGTAACTAGGAGAACCTGCCGTGCTTTGGATGCCATTCGATATGGCAATTGCACGCAATTCCAATGCGCAATTAAGCCTAGATAAGCGCACTATTCGTGACAGGACTTCTAGTTTTAACTGTAGTCATTTTTCAACTTTTTACCTTCCTTGATGCATTTCTCAATGTCAACTGGAATGCAGTGAACATTGGAGAGACACATCAAAGGAGATAACAGAATTGCACAGTGAACTTTTCATACTGAAAACTTGTCCAAATGTATAGTTGCAATGGACTAGTTCTGTTAAAAGATTAATTAAACATGTAAACTATTATATGAGGCTTTCTAATTTTTAAAAAAAAACTCTTCACAAAAGTACTTTACGAAACTTCCCAACTTTGGTCCTCACAACACAAAATTAATTTGAAGGGGCCAAGAACCTTTCCAATCAGAGTCTGTGGACCCTTCAATGTGAATTACCTGCATTGACAAGAAACAACTGTGTCACACAAATAAGTAAACAGATGGCCGAAGGTAATATATTTTTCTTTAAAAATTTAAGCTTCATTCACTTAATATGTATCATACTGGCACTCCTTGTGTGTGACATAAAGTCCAAGTATCGAATCTACAGTACATGGAGAGTGGATTGTGACTAAATCACTCACGGAGTGGGGTGATACTCATGGAGTGGAGTTATCATCCAAAGTATCACATCCAAAGTATCACGTTCAAATTCGGTACATATGGACAAAAAACACAAGCACTGTTTCAGCCAATGGACTTTGCGTTTAACCCGGGGGTTCATTGGCTGGAACTTCGCTTGTGCTTGTTATGCTTTGCTACAAATTCGTAATTATTGTTTGGGTGTAATCTCCACGCTGTGGGTGATTTAGTAATAATACACTCTACACGTACTGTACCTGGTTTTATGAAGATCAAGTTTAATCATGGTATAAATACAGAACACAACTCATGTTAAGTACAGGGTGACAGGGGTCAATGACCGTCTAAGAGTTTTTCTCCCAACAACTTAGGTTATTGATTCCCCAGTGCTCTACCCTCATGGTTTTCTGTCTCAATATTTCTGAAATGAGCACACTAAAATCTCTTAAAAATGGGCCACATCTGATTGCATACAACTGCTCTGTTGTTAAATCCCTATAACAGGTACAGTCCCTGTGCAAGACTGTTGAATGTATGTAAATGTTACTGCCTGAAAATCTCTATTCCAGTAACAGTCACCTTGACTTTTAACCCTTTGAATCCCTGTTTCCTGGAATGGTATCTCCTTTGTGTACACTTGCAGTGACATGGGTCAGTCCAATATCAATATACAGGGAGGATAAAATAATAACTGCAGTCTGCAGCCATCTGGCTGCAGACTGCAGTTGTTATTTTATCGTCAATGCCCGTGTATAGACCTTTTATAATGAGACAAAAATGGGATGAAATTATGCCACGCCCCGAAAAATCGGTCTTACCTGTTCAAAGGGTTAACCCTTTACCCAACGTAACGGCCAAAACCGGCCAGCGCTATTCTCAAAAATCGCCAATTAATTTTCATTATATTTTCATTTTTTGTCTCAAAAACATAGGTTATGACCCCTCATTGGAACGAGCTCGTCGAGCTCGTTCCAATGAGGGGTCATAACCTATGTTTTTGAGACAAAAAATGAAAAAAATTAGTTATTCAAGAAATTTTTTTGCAAGTGTCGTCTGCTTTTCATGTTAGGTAAAGGTTTAAAAAAGTATGACAAAAATTTTCTTCTTCAGTTCCAAAAATACATGACTGTGCTGGCTTGCCGAAGGTAGGTTAAAAGCTACTAGCTACATTGATTGCCTAGAATAAAAACTTTGCAGTAAATGTAATATTTACCAATCAGACTGGAACAACCTGCAAGTATGTGATGAGTGACACCAGGCCACATGGTGGTAAAGTGTTGTCATATGCTGATAGAATGTTCAACAAGGTTGGCAACTGAGTAACATACATGTACTATCTTTTGTTCAATCAATAATTCACATGGACAGGGGACAGGAGGTATTCAACTGATGCCACTTGAAGACCTGTCCAGTCTTTTTTTCAGATATTTCAAGTTAGTCACTAACCCTGGATAGACAAAAGAGTTTAGAGTGTAATAATTAATATTCTATCTATTCAAAATAGACAAAATTTGTGGAGAAAGTTAAGAAATACCAGCACTCTTAAACCAATGACATTAAAGTTTATGAGGACTGAGAGTGGTATAGGGTTAAGGGCCTATATAAGTTATGAAATTTTGTTTATTTTGAAAATTCCCACCTCTGATATTCCTTCAATTCAAATTAAATATACACAAAATGTACATCAAAATGAAGGCTGGGATTTATAGAACACATGTGTAATCAGCTCATAGAGTCGACTGTAGGCACCACTGGTTCCTGAAGTCTGCTGCCGTATTCGCACCAGAACTGATAATTTAATAATATTTCACGAAAACAACTTGTGGCTAAATGTGCTTTACATATCCAAGAACAAAGCTAGGGGATAAAAGTTCTTCAAAACACGGCGACAGAGCTGCATTGGGGAACATTCCAAAGCCTTTGCTTTTGTTTACGTATGAGTATACTTTCGATTTCCGGTAGATGTCATCGGACGGAAAAAGCATGTATAAACAACGCCGTCTAAAATCAAATAATGAAAAAGATCGCCTTCATACAGTATACTGTTATTAGATAGAGATTTCACAGTTGCCATATTCAATGCAAGGTATCATGATACATGTTGAAATTTCTCAGGATTACGATTTTGTTTTTCGATGAAATTCGTGCTAACGAGTGATTTGCGCATGTCTGTCGAGCATGGAAACCATCTTCAATAAAAAATGAAGACAGTGTTGTCCTTGTCCAAAATGCAGTTCTATCACTGTATTCGAAAGTGTTTTGAATGCCTCGCTTTGTTCTTGGATATATGAAGCACATTTGGCCACAAGTTATTTTGATGAAATATTATTTTATTATCAGTTCTGGTGCGAATACGGTAGCAGACTTCCAGGAACCAGTGATGCCTACAGTCGACTCGATGAGTTGATTACATATGTGTTTCGTGTTCTATACATCCCAACCTCCATTTTGATGTATAATTTGTGTATATTTAATCTGAATTTAAGGAATATGAGAGGTGAGAATTTCAAAATAAACAGAATTCCATTACTTATATAGACCCTTAACCTTTACCTAAGGAATCACTTGCATCAGGCCAGATAATTTTCACATTATGCAGTTGAAAAAAATATGTTTTATAAAAAATTTCAAGAAAACCATTTCATGAGACCCCTCACTGGAACAAGCCTGCTGGGCTCGTTCCAATGAGGGGTCACATGATATGGTTTTCTTAAAGATTTGTGAAAAATTTTATAAAAAATAATTAAAATAATAAATTTTGATATCCTGTGCATTGTTGAAGGGTTCAGTTTATCAAAACATTCAACATTTTATCAAAATGTTCAACAAATAAAAATCTCTTCAGTAAATGGAGAGTCAGCATGTAATGCACAATATCCTGAGACTGATATTTTGTTTGTACAAAGAAAACACTGTATAGAAAACAACTGAATTAACCGATATATACAGAAATTAAGTCACTAGTTCAATATTTCCAAACAGGTATTTGTTTGTCCCTTGTCCACCAGCTTTTTGTTTATTGTACAGATAAAGCTTCTCAAAGACACTTGCCAAAATCCAGGCAGTGACAGTAAACATACACATTATAACAGAAATAGAGAATTCAGTTTTATTCCTTACAAAGTACATCTTGGAATCACTGAAAATGTTCTCGCCACCAGGTCTTAGGATTGGTAAAATTTGGGCATAAATGGCCTAATGTGGCCCACTGTAATGCCATCTGAAGGGAAGGAAAAGACAGTGACAAATTCACCTTCTTGGCAATATTTTTGCAATAGTTCTTTGATTCACTTTGGAACACAGCTTACAATATCCTTGTTTTGAGTGTTTCCTGTTGTTCTTGGTCTCCCCAATGAGCTAAGACTCATTGAAAAGTTTTGTCACATTCCCCTTGTTGTGTAAATAAGTTACACATTAACTGGTAGAGTGCTAAAAGCCTATATATGGACTTTATGAAATACCATAGGCTATGACCATAACACTTAAACCCTAATAGAATAGGTCTCGGATTGACCCTGGAAAGAAGCAGATTTTGTTAATGACACACTGCACAGCTACATTTGATTGGATAGTGCCTATTAGCAATATCTAATCAAATGTAAAAGAGCAATATATTTATTTATTAGGGTTTGATGATACTTTAACAGCCAAGGTCATATCGTGTCTTGACAGTTTTACGGGTGGAGGAAGCCGGAGTACCTGGAGAGAACCACCGAGCATCTGCCAGCTCCCCAATATCGTAACTCTGCACTGCAGTAGCACTGGCAGGGTTAGATTGGTTGAAGACATGAGCACCATCGACGTGCAGTACACCTTAGTACACGGCGTAATCATGCCCCCATGTGGCCAATTGGGGTTAAGTGCCTTGTCCAAGGAAAAAGAGCAATAAATAATGGTTTGTTTGTTTGCTGGTGGTTAACGTCACATATTTATGCACTATGGCTAATCGTGACACAACATGGAGATGAAGTCAAGTTTAGTGAATCGTTGATCAACATGTTGCCCATTTTAGAGGACTTTCACCCCAAGCATTGGTGACTGGGTCCTATTTTACTAGTAAAGCGGAACTGGTTTACCACAGTAAACAAGTGCTGCTTACTTCCCGGGGTTCCCACGGGGAGCAATAAATAATGGTAAGAAATCTATAGTCAGAAAAATATAGTACTCTTCCAGTTAACACACTGGACACTAATGTCAAAATATCAAACTTAAAAACTGAACATTTTTCCCGTAATGCAACCAGGAATTTAACCAATTCAATTAGGGCCCTGCGAAGCTTTGAGATTCAGTTTGATTCTTAATCTTAAGTTGGTATTCAATTTTATTCCAATTCCTTTTTTTAATCTTTTCACAGAAATATAGGTCATCTCATTAAATGAAAAGTTCAGAAGGAAATTGTACATAAATAATGCTGAAAATGAAGAGGAAGCACAGCATATATAGAGTATGCACACATGTCTCCTCTCATGTAAATTCCAGTCTCACTTGTCATTATTCCCGCCGAAAGCAAATTTATAAAGTTTCCAAACAATGTTGACGATGAGCTGTTGTTAGTGGAAAGCCCTGTGCAGCTTTTAATACCGGTAGTTCTCGTACCCATTCCTGTTTTTGAACTATAATCCTTACTGGGTAATATTCCAACTACATCATCAAGGCATGACTTCTGGCCATCACAGCCAGGACAAATCAGATTTACAGCCATCCACCCCCTCCCCCTCCCCCTCCCCCCCCCCCCCCATCTTCAAATAATAGACCTGGTTTGATTTGATTCAATTTGAATAAAAAATGAGTGATTTGCAGGGCATTAGATTCAATCTTGATTGACAAAGCTCTGTCAAACAAGACTGTTTTGTTAACCCTTTACCCAACGCAGACAAATTCAAAATTTATTATTTTAAATATCCTTTTAAAAAATTTTCAAAAAATTTCAACAAAACCATATCATGTGACCCCTCTTTGGAACGAGCTCGATGAGCTTGTTCCAAAGAAGGGTCACATGATATGGTTTTGTTGAAATGTTTCGAAATTTTTTTTTTTTTTCAGCTGCGCAATTTGTATATTATGCGGGCGGATGCGGGCGATTCGTTGGGTAAAGGGTTAACTGGTTGAGTGTTAAATTATTTTTTTCAGTTTCAGAGCTGATTTGAAATATGGGTATTTTTTTTTTTAATGATACAATGCTACCAGCAAGAACCGACTTAGTTTAGCAAAGTTTATTTATAAATGCTTTGTTACAAATTATTGGTGAGTGCCAATAGGCACTCTCCAATAAATTGCAACCAAACAGATCTAGATTAAAAAAAATTCCTTCTATTACTGCTGACAAACATCAAACTAATGCATACATTGTAAAGCCACTAAAATGGCTTCCAGCACCTTTCAATAGAGCCATGATAGTGACTTCTAGCACTCAACCAGTTAAATTCCAATTTGTATAAGGCCACACAAAGTATATCTTCTGTTTCTCAGGCCATTATTTGTAAAATTGCATGCGGGCGAGCGGTTTTTTATTTTATTTTTTATTTCAGTAATTACTTCTTTGCCATCAAAAGTTCATGTTCTTGGTTCAAGTTTTAGGCCTCATAATCTACAGAATAGCATGTGCGGTGGTGTATTTCAACCCTTGAGTGCAAAAAGGCTTTGCAATGCTAAAGCATTGCAAAGCCTTCTTGCACTCAAGGGACAAATTCATCAATTTTTTCAACTTGGGTAAAATATCAGACATGAACCATTTAATTTTTATTTTTTTTAAGTTTAAATTGGTTATAAAAAGAGAGCATGCGGCAGCCAAAAGGACCATGCGGGAGGGCCTGAGAAACAGATTCTTTATTTTTTTAGGCCTAATGGAAAAAATTTGCTGTCTGAAATTTTACTACTTCAACCTCAGTATGCAGAGAGTGACAGTTACTTTAACCCTTTACCCAAAGTAACGTCCAAAACCAGCCAGTGCTATTCTCAAAAATCACCAATTAATATTCATTATTTTTTTCATTTTTTGTCTGAAAAACAAAGGTTATGACCCCTCGTTTGAAGAACTCATCAAGCTCGTTCCAATAAGGGGTCATAACCTATGTTTTTGAGACAAAAAATGAAAAAAAATTAGTTATTCAAGAATTTTTTTAAGTATCGTCTGCTTTTCATGTTAGGTAAAGAGTTAACTGTTTATAGCCACATCATGATCACAACATTTGTATAAAGTCAAGGTTAGCCAATCATTTACACCTGCCATGCCCACTTTAACCCTTTACCTAACATATTGGCCACATCCAAAAGTGTAATTTACACAAACTAAGCAGTGAAAACAAAAATTATGTGTTAAAAAAATAAACCATATTATTTATATTTATTTATTTATTTATTTATTGGTGTTTAAGGTCACATATTTCTGCACAATGGCTAACCATGACCACGAAAGTTTTATGGGTGGAGGAACCAGAGAGAACCACCGAGCAACTATCAGCTCCCAACATACTAACTCCACACAAGCAGGGTTTGCATTAGTTGAAGACAAGTGCATCATCGACGTGCAGTATGCCTTAGTACAAAATGCCACTATACCCCACATGGGCAATGAGGGTTAATGCGGTTGCTGCAGGAGGATTCGAACAATGAGGTTGCTGCAGAAGGGATTCGAACCAAGGACCTCTCAGCTTACAGCCTGCACAACTACCTACTGGGCCACCACGCCCTAAAATAAACCATATAATGTTCCCCTTATTTGAAATGAGCTTGTCCAGCTCATTCCAATGAGGGGCTCACATATGGGTTTGTTGAGAGTTTTGGGGGAAAATATTTTTGAAAAATAATTAAAATTACAAATTTTGATATTGTGAGCATTGGGTAAAGGATTTGAGGACTTTCATTAC